>JAJKFI010000157.1:1519864-1537348 GCA_029204185.1 Lerista edwardsae | reverse complement strand
TTCATTCATTCATTCATTCATTCATTCATTCATTCATTCATTCATTCATTCATAAAAGTGATTATTTTTTGGCCTGCAAACATCAGTAAAATATACAATGTGGCCCTCATACTGAAAGGTCTGGAGACCCCTGCTGTAAGGGGAGACAGACTGAGAGCAGATCCTACTGCAGTTAACAACTGGCACCTGACTTCCTGCTTCCACTTTTCCCTTTAAAAGGGGTGAGATTATTTCAGTAGTATACATTACCTGAGACAGAAAATCCGTGTTGTGGTAATTGTTGTATCTTCTAGTATCAAATGTTACCCACAAAGCTGTGCAAAACATGGACTGAGAGGATTGCTGGCACAAGAGATAAAAGGACAGTGAACCTTAGGTCACATTAGGCAATATAATGCATGTGCAGAAATCTCAAGTCTTGTTTAAAGTAAGTTGTGCTTCATGGATGGTGACAATCAACTTAAAAACCTCATGTAAGTTCAATCAGGCTGAAGTATTGTAAGTTTATTTCTGCATGCATACCTCACCTTTTCCCAAATGGTCAAAGCTGGCTAAAAAATGTGGATAGAAACACACAACATCCCATTATAAAGAACAGATGCAATTAACAGCAGCAGTAACAAATTTTAAAAGCAAGTGCAGCATCACAGCAGCAAAACAAAAAACAGGTCTCAGTTTGAATTAAGATATCCTCCCCTGCTTGAAAAGAATCCTGCTACTGTGCTTGTTTTAGGAGGTAAAAGGTGCCCACTCAAAGATGTTCATGTGTAGCTATAGTGTACATATCTAGAAGGTCATCATCACAGCATGTGCAACATATCTAGCCAGGATGGACTGATGTTTGCTTTCTCATTCATGCAAATGGTGTTAAATGCAAACAAAACCTCAGAAAGTGGGCCCTCTGTGATCAGTGAGTGGTATCCAAAGCAAGGTAGTCATGACTAAAGCACCATTGAAGTCAATGAGATAAGTTTAGTCCTCAGTGGACTAAGGACTAAAGCCCAATCTTTAGCCCAATCTTATTGGGCGCTACCGCAGCTAGTGTTCCAGCAGTGGTAGATGCTTTACAGCCATTGTAAATGGTCTTCCAGAAGTGCACAGAGTCATGCACTTCCAGCCCACTGCTGGAGAGGCCAGACCAGCTCCATGTATTATGATTAATAGGAGGACACCTGCCAGTGATGGGGTGTTAGCAGGGAGGATGGAATGGGAGGAGGCATGTTGGGCAGGAGGAGGTGGCATCCACCGCAGGTCCTTGCCAGCAGCCGCCGGCACATCCCATCTCTCCTCAGTCTTGCATCAGCTAAAGACCTGGCGCAGGTCCAAGAAGACCTATTGGCGAGCAGGAGACTTATGGAGGGATAAGGGAAAATTTCCCCTCCCAAGCCTTCTGTACTCCCATTACAGCATGCAGTGCCACCTGCTTTGGCACGCCTGCATGCTATGGCGGGGAGACCCTAGGCTAGACCTTAACTTACATTTGTCTCAGTAGTGCTTAGTCATGGCTACAACTCATAATCTTTCCATCTTAATCGTGGTGTCTTCCCAGCCTTAAATACTATGATTTTAAATAAGCTGGAACTAGGGCCCAGTGGGTGGCAGATCCTATTTTCCCAACCCCATCCCAAAAACCAGGCCCCAGTTTTCAAGCTGGTGCCCCTTCAAGCTATCTTTCCTTTACCTCAGTTCTTCTTGTAGCATACACCACCCCAGTCACATGGATGGAAGAAGAATTTATTTGTCCAACGTCACACTGGTAGATGTCGTATTTATCAACAGCACATTCCTGGGGAGGAAATAGAAATAAGACCATCCACATTTAAAAGTCCTATTTCCCAGGAATGGTTACATCATGCCCAGATGATATCAGTAATAGTACAGTACTTGGCATCTACTGAGTGTGCAAAGCACCACATGTATTATTTTAGGGTACAATCCCAACTTGCGCTGGAGCGGGCAGGCTGGCATGCCTGTGCCTTATCCAGTGCAAAGTAGGAGCTGGCTGGAACCTCCACAGGGCAAGGGCACGTTCATCCCCTTACCCTGGGGTAGGTGCCAGCAGCCCCAATGGGCTTGCTTGGATCTGCACCTGCTGTTTATCAGGCATGGCTCTGAGCAAGCCACGTGGTCCAAACTGGGGCCGTGCAGCCTGGGACAGGGGTTTGGATGCGGCCTGACCACCACTCCTCCCCGGGCCGGCATGCCTCCCAGCTGCTGGCTCTATGGAATTAAATGGCAAGCTGGATCCAACAGGACACATTAGACTACTAGAGGGTGTTGCGGTTCTTTCAAATACTATAATACTAAGAAGTGTTTATTGATTGTTCAAATTCCTTCAAACACCTTCAGAGGCAAGGGTAGTTGCCATGACATTTTTTTACTGTCTTTTGACAGCACCTCAGAGTGCAGGAACAAATCTTGCAATGGACACTAAGATGCCAAGTTTTTGAAAGTCCATCTCGTACCAAGTTGGGTAATCTACCTTGGTCAGCTGGAAGTGATTCCTAATGTCATCTGTCTGTCCTGAGCCCTTTTTGTCCATTTCAAAAGGCTGACAAGTCACAGAGGGATCCTAGGAAGAAGAGAGCAAGCAATATTATCAACCTGTCCTAACATGTATGTACAGATGATTGTATTCGGGTAACTGATCCACTGGCTGTGCTTCAGCTCCCCACATTGTTGCTAGCAAGTTATATGGCAGCTCCAAACTACTACTCATAATTAGCCAACCTTATCTAACACTAGGCAGTGCTGAGTTGGCATCCACTTACCACCTTATCCTTCCATATATTACTTACAGTTTGGACACTGTCCACCTCCCATTCTAGCCAAGGAAGAATTATGGATGGCACCTTCACAAACGCTGTCAGTGAAGGAGGTGGGAAAGCTCCCATAGGCCGGTGAGTCACCTGGGCAGGGGGGGGGAGAGAGAGAGAGAGAGAGAGAGAGAGAGAGAGAGAGGCTGAGACAAAAAGACTCAACAGGTAATCTTTCAAAGGGTGGTGGGCAGGGGATTGATGTTATACCGTCTAATTAGCAGAGACCTTTGAAGGTCTCCGCAGAGCTGAAAAAAAAAACCCTGCCTAACTGAGCTCCTTTAATAAGAGGTGCCTAGACTTGAACCTATTCAAGCAAACTATTCAAGCCAAAACACTATTCAAGCAAAAAACTCTCAGCTATCCCTCCATTCTACTGCAGCACAGAAGGCCGCTCCAAGAAAATAGAGAGATGTCCGGCAATATTTTGCTGATGCACCACATAACCAGAACACATATTTAGTAATAATTTCATTACTGGAGGCCAGCAGCTGAAAATGCAGCTGGTTGTTTTGGAAAATAAACTCGATTTTACTCCTAAAAATGGAGCTTCCCTCCAACTTACAACTTCCCAAGGGCATCTGACTAACCATTGTCCAGAGACAGAAAGCTGGGCTAGATGACCATATCCAGCAGTTCTGACATTCTCCTCAATAATACAGCCTCTCCTGTCCTTGTGCGAGCCCTTTCCTGAACTTCATTCTGCTCCCCTCCTTCTGGCCTCCTCCGCTCTCTGGTCCTCAGCCCCGATATCTACAGCAAAGCAGTGAAGGTCAACTCCACCTCCAGATAGGTCAACTCTGGTCACGCAGTGTCACAGGGAGGGGGAACTGTATTTTCCAAGCACTGATTAGTCTCAACTGCAATGGAGGAGACCATGGGAGGAATGGATTACAAGAAAGAAGGCTGAGGTCCAGATGAGTAGTTTGCAACTTAGGCCCAGTTGTATTCAGTGCTGATGCAGCTGTGCCAATGGGACATGCATTGGTTCCTGCAGCGGAGGGGGGCAGTCACAGAGGCCTCCTCAGGGTAAGGTTTGTTCCTTTATTGCGACTGCATCAGTGCTGGAAAGTTGGATAGGACTGGCCCCTCATTCACATGCCCATGTACTTGAGAGTCAGCCTCATGGGACTCAATGGGATTAAATAAGCATGCAATAACAAACAGTGTTATTTGTCTGTTGCATTTATATCCAACCCTTCTTCCACGATGAAACTGAAGGGTGCATGCACAGAAGTTCCCAGTGGATCCCCCACCAGAACCACACCTGCTTAGCTTCAGCAAGGAGGCTACGTCATGCGCCATCAGAACATTAATGCCTGACATGTTAGTTTCTGAGCATCAGGAGAGAAATTCTAGAGTTTTTGGTTTCTGCAGCTGTGGACTCTCTGACTTACTTCATACGTGTGTGTCACAGTCTTGTTTTCTTGATCTAGGGAACTGAAGTTCACGTAATGGACAGATGTATCTAAGCTATAAAGGGGGGGAAAAGTGCATACAAAGATGAGAGAGGCAAGAAGGAAGGGCAGAGCAAGCCCATCCCTAAGTGGCACATTGACCTGAGCTTATAATAGCCGTAGTAAACTCAGCAGCCCCCACCGCAGCCCCAGACATTCATGATAACTGAAAGAATTGGGAGAGCAGGAAAATAAGTCTTGTCTTCCTGTAACCAATATGAAATATTCTCTGTTGGTGTCACCGCATAGTACCAGATTCTATGCTAGTGTGGCACTTGCATGGAACTGCAGAATATGTTCAGCCCTGGGTAAGGCCCCACAGCTCTCTTGGGGAAACAGGGAGAAAGTTCTCTTACCTTTTGACAATGATGTTGATGGGGAACTTGACAGGGATCTGAGTAATGCTCCAATTGTCATCAAGGGTGTCATTTGCCTCCTTGTCACTGGAAGACAGTCAAAGAAATATCAAGAATATGCAAAATACTCTTATACCCAGAGGTGGATCTACAGGGAGGGCAAAGCTCTAAGTGTTGCAAGAAGCCTTACCCTGTCATGTAAATCCCTCCCCTCCCTTGCTGCTGTAGCCAGTAAGCAACGCCAAGATGTTGCTTTTCCCTGTGAGGATTGGCTAAAATGGTGCAGGAGAGGGGTGATTTCCACTGCAAGGTAAGGCTTCTTGCAAAACTTAGAGCTTTGCCCTCCCTTAGATCTGCCTCTGCTTATACCCACGTGCCCTGGAATGACCCTGATTTTTGTGTCTATGGTTGCTTTCACACTAAAACCTTGTAGCAAAAGGTATCGCTTTTCCAGAATTAGCAAGGGGAAATTATATAGCACTGTATTGCCCACCTGAGCCCTCCCCATGGTCAAGGTCCTTCTATAAGTCCTTCTATAAGTTTAGTCAGAAGTCAGGTTCACTCATCAAAGGTTGATCCTGCTATTAAGTTCATCCTTTCTGATGGCTTCTCATTAAGCAGGGCTGGGGATTCATTATCAAAAGCCTGTTAATAGTCCCAGAGTGCAATCCTAACCTGGAGTTAGGCCAGCACAGTTAGGCCAGCAAAGTTTGGCTGGCACAAGGGACCCCATAAAGTATGCTGGGACCACTCTCAGAGTCAGAGAGGCCAGCACACGGACGTGCGCCATCCTCCCTGTCTCAGAGAGTGGTCCAAACGTGCTTTACGGCTGCCCTTGTGCCAGCCAAACTTTGCTGGCCTGTGCCGGCCTATGTCCAGTTTAGGATTGCACCCCCAGTGTCAGTTCTGCCCAGAGATTTTCCCTCATTTTTTCTTCTTCATTTTTTATAGTAAAATAGCACTTCTTTGCCATAAAAAATGAATTCTGTGGGGGGGGGGAATAAAAAAACGCGTAGTGAGAAATTGACACTAGGACAATTAAGGAAGGTTATTTAAGGAGCATCACTAAGCTTCCAGCCCAACAGGAAACCATAAAATGAACAGAACCTACAAGGTGGGAACTTTTAAGCCAGGCTACATTTAAAATGCAACTACATTTTATTACCAGTAACCTCACCCCCAACCCCCACAAATCAAGTATGAAAAATGTGGACAATTTCAAAAACAGTGAACTGAAACCATGTGACAAACAATGCTATTTGAACATTCCATAAAAAGGGAGTGAAGTAAAAACGGCAATTTGGGGGGGGGGGAAGGCTAGTCTGGAAGCTGCCAAAAACATGCAGATTATTCTCTTCCAGCATCCTATACATCTTATATACATTGTATTATTATTCACAGATCTTGGACTTCAATTTCTGCACCTTCTGCCATCCTGTTCCCTATGACTGGAACAGTCTCACATTCCTGAGTTTTCTCATTTTCCAGGTCTCTAGTTCTCAAGAGTATCTTCTTTATCCAAGCCTTTCCTGAATGTAACATATTCCACCAATGCCACTTGACTCTCCCTACCCATCCTTTTGCTGATCTCCAATTTTTTTCCTGCATCCCTGTCCTGATTGCAAGGCCTCTGATTAGGGTCTGTGGTGCTTCCGAATGGGAGGCTCCTCGCGTGAATTAGTGGTTGCCTTTCCATCTTCAGCTAGATCCACAAATGCACCCAACTTCATGCTCTAGCTATGTTAGAGAGCATACACGGACTTACCTTCTGATGTCTGCCTTTATCGTCACGTTGTCTCCCCAGGATTTGTACTCCAAGATGCCAAACAGGAGCTCGATCTGAGCCTGAAAGGGAGGAAAGAGAGGGTCAAAAATGAAAGCATGTGTTGTATCCCTCTCACACCCCAGAGCACTGAATCTTCCCCCTTAGGTTCCCCACTATCTTGGACAATGCAAGATGCACACCTTGAAATGCAGAACTGCAATAACAAACCATTGCCCTGTTTTCTGTTTTAAAAACCAGGTGCTCATTGATACCCATCATTTAAAGAAAGGTATCTAAAAAACATCCAAAGTGATGCTAGGAAACAGAATACAGGCATGCCCCAATATCCATGGGGTTCCGTTCCAGACACCCCTGTGGATACCTGAAACCATGGATTCTGGGGACGCCTTTTTAAAGATAGGAGAACATCAGTGGTTTTGCAGCAACAAGGTGAAAAAGAGATTGTTTAATGTTCCTCTATCTTTTTAAAAGGCATCCCAGCATCCATGGTATCTGTGGATAACTGAAACAGTGGATACCAAATCAGTGGATACTGGGGCATTCCTGTATTGCAACATAATGACCAAAGGAGAGTCATTCCCTAAGAGACGCTTGCTTTTTGATCACTCCCCTCTTCAGAAAGCAAAGCCATTGTCTGTACACATCAGGCTAATGCTCTCTAATTACAACATCCCTCCCAGTTTCCCCAGTTGTTTGCCACAATCTCCCATAACTATTCAGATGCTGAGCATGCATTGCAACCAGTGCTCTCAATCCCCCCAGTGCTCTTGACTCTTTTCTCCTCACCATCCAGGACACCTTCATTTGATAGGCAGTGATGGAGCCGTCTTGGACATTTTCAGAAAATATAGCACCCTTCCTACAAGCCAGTTTTGGAGTGGCTTCTGTTTCTAAGAGGTCCATGCCATTAAGAGATGCTAGGTACATAGTGTGCCTAGAGGATGCTCAGTTGCTTAAGACCTATCAGACATGGGGCTTGGCCTGAGACTGAATGTGAGCATTGTAGGCCTTTGTGCCACATGGGTATTATTGCATACTCACTTTTGTTTTCTCCCTGTAGATCGGATGGCTGATATTGCAAGACAGATCCTTTGAGGTTTGACCTTCCAGCATCCCTTCACAGCTTACAATGGTCTGAGCAGTAGACTGTGAGAAGGTGACAATGGGCAAAACACAGAGAAGTTAGTTCAGTTGCTTCTGGTCTGGATGCCTTTAAGAGGGGATTGGATGGATTTCTGGAAGAAAAGTCCATCGTGGGCTATAGGCAATGATGGGTTGTAACCTCCTTACATTAGTAGTAGGCTACTTCAGAGTACTGGGTGCAAGGGAGTGGCAACAGGATCCAAGCATCTTGTTGTCTCATACCTCCCTGGGGCACCTGGTGGGGCCGCTGTGAGATACAGGAAGCTGGACTAGATGGGCCTTTGGCCTGATCCAGCAGGGCTCTTCTTATGTTCTTAAATGCTCAGAGATTCTGGGCCGCTTGATGAATAGAGGTGTGTTTCCCCCCTCCTCAATCCGCACAAGTGATTAATGTTACACATTTTCCCTTCTAGTAATGTTACTCTAATGAAGAGTTGGAGAAGCAGCATGCCATGCATGTACACCACTCAAAGTGAGAAATTCACAGCATGTGGGGAAGAGATGGGCCAATAGTGGCTGAGAAAGCCTAGACTCATTCCAGACAACTCACCTTGAGCACCTGAGCTTTGCGAAAGGAAAGACCAGGGATGTGGGCGACATGGAGGGTTGCATAGTATGCATCCTCGCCATGGTTCTCCACCTCCAAGACCACATATAGCGCTTTTCCAGGCATGACGACCAACTCCTTAGACCTGGCCAAGGGAAAGTTGAGAAGACAACTTGATGAGTAGCCCTGCACTCTCTGTCCTGTACACATACTATGCAAATAAATGTATGCAAGTTATCAAGGCTGTGATACATACTGTGAATCGTGGAAGCGGACTCGCATATCGGCGTAACACACCTCATCTGCCCCACAGTTCTTCTCAAAATGAACCTAGCACATTGACAAAGAGCAGTCAGTACAGTATCTCTGCTGAACATGCTACCTTTCCCGCTTCAAAAATGCAGGACTTCCAGTCTATTTTCTGTTCCACCTGGAGTCACCACCCCTTGCTTTAATCAACCATCTATCCCTCCTACCTACACCCCGCCCCCCCGCATTCGCAGACATCCACTTGCTTCTAGTTCCTGATGTCAACTTTCTGTTCCAAGTACCCATTTTATACGGCTAAGTCCATGTTTCTTTGTGCATTTTCTAACAGGCAAATGTTTGGAGGTAACTTTGTAAAACCCCAAATTTCTGCCTCTATAGGGGGAGATGACCGCAGTTTTTTTCCACCATGTAATGGGTGCCCAATTCCTCTCCCTAAGCCACTAAACTCCACTCCTCAAGGAACCCTGGTTTAAGGTGTCCCCCCCCAACCCTGCCCCACTAAATCTACCAGTTGTGGACTAGCTGATGGGCTGCCCCGGGGCAAAGGAGAAGCTGCGCCACCCCCTCCGCTGGCTCCCCACCTCTTGTGCTGCTCCACCACGCCCCCCCCATGCCACTCCAGGCTCAGTTTTGGAGCTGTACAGGGGCAAGGGAGGGTCGGAGGGCCAAACGCTGCTTGCCTTGTCCCTGACTTCCACGCCACCAGTGCAGTGCCTGGGGAATTCCCCCCCCCCATGTCTTAATGATAGGACCACCACTGAGCTCTACCATCTTTCAAGAAACGGGGATTCCTGCTCTTCCTTCTTACCTGTGCCATAGTTCTGTTGCTTAGGGGGTTCAGAACAGGATTGGGTTTGCCATCGCTCTCAAGAGATAAGTTTACAAAGATCTTGATAGGTGACACATAATCCTCAAGGCAGTTCTGAAAGGCAACGGAATCAGCCGTGCAACATTTTGTGCATGGGAGGGGCTGAAGTCAGTTCTTACCCAAGGTGGGATCCTTGCCTATTGGGCCAATTCTTTCACAGTCAGCCAGTTACCCAAGAAATGCCTACATAAACAGCTGCCATGTCTCACCCCAGGTGCTGCTACATGAAATGAGAGCAAACTTCTATTTACCAGGAAGTGAATTTTCTCCGGTGCACACACTGATCCCAGAGAGATTTTCTGGACCCCTTTTGTGACTTTCTCATGATTCTTAAACACGCCTCGGTTTTTCATCCTGTTCGGGTCAATCTCCAAATGGAAGGAGATGTTAGCAGAAAGAGGTCCTGAAGAGAGGGAGGGAGGGAGGAAGATAGTTTGTAAATGCTCTACTCTGGATTAAGAGTTTAATCCAGAACTTTGGCATGGCTGCATCAGCACTGGGGGAGTTGGGTAGGAACCCAACTCCCCCAGTGCTGATGCAGCCATGCCAAAGGGATGCGATTTGCATCCTGCAGAGGGAGAATTCACGGAGGCCTCCTCAAGATAAAGGAACAAAAGTTCCCTTACCTCAGGGTAAGCCTTTGTTTCCCCAATGAGTTGCCTTGAATCTATGCCAGCTATTTTGCTGGCATATGTCCAAGGAGAGGAAGGGAGAGGGAACAAATACAGATGTTTGCCAGTAAAGCGGCTAGAAGCACATAAAAAAGCTCTCCCAGGTTAAACCTTGATCTGAACAAAAATCAGAGCTAAATCTAGATTGCGTCCACATTAGTGCCCTCTACTGGTCAGGCACTGCTTTCTCACAATCAGACGGCAGCAGAATTAAAAAGTACTTAATACAGCACTGATGTAGCCAGCCAAGTTTATGGGCAATACAAGTGGAGTCTCTATGTTTGTTCCGAAGTATGTCCTGCTCAGCAAAGTTCCTCTGTTATGTTAGTTAATGGTGTTTTCCTTGCAGCTTCTGCCCTCTTTATTGCTTCTTTTCGTTAGGCATTCTGCTTCTGCACTGAAAAGCCTTTTAGGGCCCAATCCTATCCAACTTTCCAGCTCCGTGTCATACAGCCATGACACAGCCCCAAGATAAAGGATAAAATGTTCCCTTACCTTGAGGAGGCCTCTGTGACTGCCCCACCACCACAGGTTGCAGTACGTGCCCCCCTTGGCAAGCCTGCATCAGTGCTGGAAAGTTGGATAGGATTGGGCACACACTTGCCTTTTAATCATAATTCATTTTCCCAGGGAAAGGGGATGCTTTAATTCCTGGTTTTGCTTCTTTCTAGGGAAAGAGCACTATTTTGCAATTTTTTAAAAAGAGGAAATTGGTAACCAAAGCCCCCACCCAAAAACAGGAGAAGAGCAGACAATAAAAGGCAATTAAGAAACTGTTCATCAGGAATTCTGCTGCTGTCCTGAACAAAAAAGCAAGAAAAGGGGCAGGAGCTAAATGAGGAAACTTTTAGTTAAAGACGTATTAGCCCTTTGCCAAACCATACTGGTACTACAACTGCATTTTAAAATTGAAAAAGAAAACATTGTCACAAGTCAGTCTAAAAAAAAAAAGGACAATACTGATAACCATCGACTAGAATGGGTAAGCAATAATGTCATGTGAATCCATTCTCAGTGAAAGTTACCAAAATTAAAGCTCATTTCTTCCTCTGTATCAAACTCTAAGCTTCCTCAGACTGCATCTATGATTATCAGGCACCCCACCTTGGTAGCTTTTGGTGGCCAAAGTGATGGCGAAACAGATGCTGAGATTGATCTCTGCCGTCTTCCAGGAGCTGGCGTTCCCCAAGCATTCCACATCTTTTATTGGGATTTCCAGTGGTGAGAACTGCAGTGTTGTGGCCACTGTAACAATGGGCCTGGAGCTGCGGATAACAGAGCATGGCAATCATGTGATGTCCCTGTAAAAATCTTCCCTGCCATCTTCTGTGTGTCTCCCGTCCCCTGGCAACAGTCTGCTTTCCCACCAGACTATACCTATAAGAAGCTAGGAATAGGAGCCCAAAACAATCTCATCAGCCTCACCTGCCCCAGTACTATGAGAACAGGATGATAAGTAAAGATGCATTCCTGAGTATTTATCCCAAAAGCTCAAGGCCATGTTTATTCTTCACATGTATCAACTTAGCTGCACCAGCTTGATAGCCCTTCTCTCAAGTGATGGGAGCATGCCTTGTGGTACCACTTTAGCAACAAACACTTGTCTAGATATAAGCCCCTGTAATTGGCCATTGCTTTGCTCTCGGACCTTGTTGAATGCTGGCAAGTTGCATCACCCATTGAGTCACCTGGAAATGCTTCCGTAAGCCTTATGCCTGGAGGCCTGTGTAAGTCTGATGCCTGGGAATGTCGTATGCCTGGAGGTGCTTCTGTAAGCTTGATGCTGTTAGATTTTAGACCAGGTGTCGCCAAATTCCAGCCTGCAGGCTGGATCTGGCATCCGCCCGATTCCCATGTGAATGGCTCTTACTGTTCCGCTGGGAATGCTTACGAAGACCCGGACTATGCATCTGCACCACCAGCTGCTTCTGCTTGGAACTCCTGGTACAAGATCTGCTGGGGCAGCAGACTCTGGAAGCAGAGACCCCTGGGGACTGTAGTTGGGGTCTTTGCAAGTGTCCCGGGAGGAATGGTAAGAGCCGGTCGCACCGGAAACGCTTTTCAGGGCTGCAGTGTCTCCAGTTTGGAGACCACTGATTTTAGACAAATAAAGCTCCCTGGCGACAACCTTGGACTAGACTTGCATCTTCCATGGAGCCCAAAAAACCTCCAGCCCACAGCCAGAGCTAGGGCCCAGAACAGTCCACTACAGACCAAAGCAACAACTAGCAGCTAGCGTAGTAACAGGGATTCCAACCAATCAGAGTCCAATTCCCTTCTATAACAGAATCCCAGAGTCCTGGATCTCCCTGGATACAACCCCTCCCCAGCCTCCAAGAGCACCCAAGGGCTGGGCTCCCCGTCACTCACCGGAGCACCACCACATTTCCTAGCGCGCCTACTGCAATGTCAGTGAGTCCATCTCCGCTGAGATCTGTCTTTCCATGGATGGACTGTCCAAAGAATTTCAAGCCAGGAGAAATGTTCACTCCTTTAATTCTCTGTGGGAAAGAGAAATAGTTCTCCTTTCTTACAAACTAATGGCTATGTGACTAGTGATTTCAGGACAGACATTGCCTTGGCCATGCCAAACCATGGAGAGCCCTAGAAGACCTTGGGGTGCATCTGGTGGAGTTGGTGAAATCACCGTATGTAGATCAAGAAGCCACAGTACAAACTCAATACGGAGACACTGGTTCAAGGTTGTGAGACAAGGTTGCGTTCTGTCACCTTTCTTATTCAACTTGTACGCTGAAGGGATTATCAGGAAGATGGAGGTAGACGAATCAAATATTGGGTTAAAAATTGGCAGAAGGAACATCAATAACTTTGACATGCAGATGACACAACCCTCCTCTCAGGGCGCAATCCAACCCCTGCTGTTTGGCCAACGCTAGCTGCTGCTAAACAGCAGGCGAAGATCTGAGGAGCCCACTGGGGCGGCTGGCGCCTACCCCAGGATAAGGGTGCAAACGTGCTCTTGCCCCGTGGAGGATCCAGCCTGCTTCGAAACTGTGCTGGATACAGCACAGGCCCACTGGCCGGCCTGTTCCAGCGCCACTTTGGATTGCGCCCTCAGATATACAGAACACACATTTCTTTCAGACTGGAATTAGAGGTACAGTTTGCTCCCACCCATTGAAAGGCTTACTCTTAAAATGCGAGAGAGCTGAAAGAAATGACTCTCCCTATGGTTCTGCGCAGTGATGTCATGCAGGGGGTACGTGGGGTACGCGAGTACCTGTTTCTAGGATTATGGCTGGCCCTGCCCATTTGCCTGCCCACTCGTCAACTCCGCCCCCTGCAACGTTTGAATTTCCTGCATGTTTGAGTTGCCTGCACGTTCTCAGAGCCAGGCAGGCAGGCAGGCAGCGAGTGGAGCCTTGCCGAGCCTTGCCACTGAAAAATGAGCTGCTCTGGGGTTTTGGAACTGTTGGGTCACTTTAACATGATGCCAGTCCTCCTGAACATGTTCTGGGGGTGCTGTGGAATACGGTTGCAACTGTTGGGTCAGTTTAAAATTGTCTGAGGCCGCAAAAAGGGCTTTTTTCATGTCACTTCCTGCCACGACCTCACTTCCGGCTTATGATGTCACTTCTGGTGGGCGGGTCCCGACACGTGCCAATCAAAAGTGAGTACCTGTTCTTAAATCATTTAGATGACACCACTGGTTCTGCGTGAGTCACTGTTCTGATCACTCTGGAAGAAGGCAAAGCTAGAACAGAGATTCCCTTGGCGGGTGAGCATGCTGGCCTCACAGGAGCATTTCATTATGGAAATTAGCAGTCTGTTCTAGCGGCTGCCTGGCAGTTCTCCCATGGCCCCTGCGCAATGAGGGTGCAAATTACTGCTGCAGTCATGTTCTGGCATGTTCTGTTACCTGACTGTACTGCATGCTCAGGGTCCTTTCGTGACCATTATAGATGTAGACCACTCCAGTCTCCCCATCTTCTAAAGGAGCTCCCACAGCCACATCCACAAAATCGTCCCCGTTGATGTCTGCCAAGTCCGCGATGGCTGCTCCAAACCTGCCCAGAGGGTTTCCGGAATCTCCCTGAAGCTCCCCCAGGGGGACGAGCTCATCCTGGAAGGAGAGATGTCCTTGAACAGGTATCTTTTTTTCAGTGTCACTGATTCTGTACCGTGAGAATTTATCCAATAGGCACGTGGAACACAATAGCATAATTGGCTCACCTGCCCCCAGCCATACATATAAACGCGGCCCCCTCTCTCCCCGAAATGCAGGTGGGCCCCAACGAGGAGGAGGTCTGTTTCACCATCGTTGTCCACGTCCACCGAGCAGAGAACTGCCCCAAAGTATGACCCAATCTGCAAGAGACAGATAACAATGCGTGATTTAACATTCAGGAAAAACATTTCTATCCTGCCTACTGTATATTGCCAAAGTCAACCCAGGGTGGCTGACAATCAAAAGAAAATAAACCAAGTAATAAAATGGCAATGGAACAGTTACAGCATCATACAATAGTAGCTCCCGTGGAAACATAACCCCCAGCCAAAAAAATGCAAGGTTTTCTCCCAGCCACAAACAAGCATCCCCAAGGGAGAATGAAAAACACAAGAGCCTGCAGAAAAAGGTTTACCAGCACAGGATCCCCTCAAAATACCTGGTAAGGTCAGGGGGTCCTGACTGGACCTATTGGGCCACCAATGTCACCCTTTTGTAGAACTGGACTTGGGATCTGAGACACTGTGTCAAATGCTGCCCCCTTACCTAGTGATGTGCCAGCCTCTGCTCCTCCCACTCCCTGGATTGGAACAGGAGGAGGGGGATAGAGAGGAAGAGGAAGTGTGAAGTGTCCCTGATATTCCAGCCCACAACTCTCTTCTCTCCACTTCCTCTTCTGCTCCATTCTCCTCTTCCTTTTCCAATCCAAGGAGTGGAAGAAGAAGGAGCGGGGGGGGGGGGGGCAAAAGGACACACACAGTTTGTTACCCCACCACCACAGCCAATCTGCTGGCTATGAAGGGCTGGCCCTGCCCTTTTGCCTCATTCCACACAGTGTCAGATGACAATCTCTTGTCTGATGGCTGAGGAATGAGCCTCTCATTATGGTTTTGCCCCAAGGCAACACCTGGTCAGAAATCAGGATTTGACCAAGAAGGTAATGGTCTGTAATGGTTCCTTGATAGTTCTTTAGTGGGAGATATATTTACTCCCCTCCCCTTGAATTTTGCTAGAAGAGGGCAAACCCTCAGAGTTTGGGATGAGTGCAGCCTAGCTGATGAGAAGGGCTGATGTGTGTGTGTGTGTGTGTGAGTGTGTGTGAGAGAGAGAGATCATACCATATGGAGGTAGAGGGGTGTCTCTCTGGGGATCTGAGATAAGAGGCAGGACTCATTTGCCTCTACCTGACACTCTACTTCTGTATGTATTTGTAAATAAAGCAAATATTGCACAGTCATTAGAAGTCCTCAGTGACCTCCAAAGGAAGACAAAACCTGGAGAGTGCTGCCTCTGGAACTCCCTACCACTGCTGCTCTTAATTGCTACTTTTAAGAGTGGTTTTTTACAGCCCCTTTTATATAATAGTGTGATTTTTTAAAATGTTTCTCTGCTGCTTTTATCATAAGAATTTTTTAAAATGCTTTGTTAGCCACTTTAGATTAGTAAATCCGAAAGTTACCGTGAGATTTTAAAGAAATCTGAGAGCTCCGCAGGCCCCTCCCCTTTGCTTCACCTGATTCCCTGGGATCTCCTGTTTTAATGTCCAGTTTGTTGTGGTGAGGTTGACCTCAAACAGGAGGACCCGTCCCATGTGCTCATATCGAGGGGCACCGGCAGCATAGAACTCTCTTTGCTGACGGCGAAGGAATTTTAGTGCATAGCCTGAAAAGATAAACAAATTAACCCAGTGGAGTTGCAGGTTAAACTAATTAAATAAATACTCCGGTCCAGGGGCAGAACAAGATGCAATTTTCATCACACAGTTTGCCCTCACATAACTGACTGGGGATTTGAACCCAGGTCTCGCCTCTGCTAGACAAGCAGCTGAACCACTGCTGTCTCAAGAATGAAAGCCAGGATGAAAGTCCAGGATGGAACCTCCATGGGCACGATAGCCCTGCAGAAAAAATGGCCATAAAAGACTCACACACATGTGCTCAGCATGCAGAGCGGAAGGACAGATCCCAGAAATGTAGTGGTGATGCAGAAGGTCCGGGGGGGGGGACGACCAAATTGCCCTACTCACCCAAGTAGGCCCCTTGCATATCCCTTCTGACAAGGGGGGTACTGATTAACTTTTCATTGGTGAAATCCTCTTGCTGTTCCAACAGTCCCCCGGCCCAGTTATTCACACCCACAGCACCCAGGATCACCCGGCCCTATGGTGTGAAAAAGGATGTTTGAAATTAATAGGGCCACCACCCACACCAGAGAGTTCAGGAGGACCAAGACCACTCATTTGACACTACAAACCTGAGATGGCCTCACCTGGGATATATCGGCGCTGAGTCCACTGGACGACAACTCCATGTGGAAGGAACCACTGTCACTGGTACCTGTGAGATATGCAGGTGTTACATCCTTGTGTAAACATCTGCCCCCCTACCCCAGAAGCGGCTTCATCTGAGCACCAAGGGAGGGATTCTAGTTAAGATGAAGAAATGGAATGGGAAGAGTGTGGGGCTGCAAAGAACCCATTGATTGTAGGAATGGAGACCATGGCTTGCCACCACCAAGGGCAGAAATATCAACGGGGGCGTTTCACTCAGCATAATCAGAGTGGATTTGCAAGTCATGCCCCTAAGATTCAAGGGCATGGCTTCTGAGTCTGAGGATGTATTGTTATTTAGGAGGTGGGAACCCCAGCACCCCTCTTTCCAAAAATTAGGGCTCAATCCTAACCTGGAGTTAGGCTGGCAGAGTTAGGCCAGCAACGTTTGGCTGGCACAAGGGCCACCATAAAGCACGTTTGGACCACTCTCAGAGTCAGGGAGGATGGTGCACGTCTGTGTGCTGGCCTCTCTGACTCCAAGAGTAGTCCAAATATACGTTATGATGTTCCTTGTGCCGGCCGAACTTTGCTGGCCTAACTGTGCCCGTCTAACTCCAGGTTAGGATTGCGTTCTCAGTCTCTGCCCCTGGAGATGCCCATAGGACCTTCAGTCCACCAGTGGTTTGTCCTGATGGTGCTACAAGTATGGTGAGTAAAGCTTCATACACAGCATGCAGCACACATACCTGAAGCTTGTACCATCAAATGGCAGCCTCATAGAAGCACCAGGCCGGCCAGGCAGTTTGTGGCTGGCAAGCTTTGAGTCTACATACATTAAATGCCCATTTCCAAAGGCAGGGTTCTCTACCATTCCCACTTGGTTATACCTTCAATGGCATAGATCTTAGACCGCAGATCAGAGAAGCTGTCTTTCAGCTGCTCAAAGCTGTCGAGGAACTTCACAAATTGTGTCGCAGGTGTCGAGGCAAACACTTTGGCCGCAGTCTTGTTGTAGTTTTTCCCAATCTGGAGGAGGAAGGAAGGAAGGAAGGAAGGAAGGAAGGAAGGAAGGAAGGAAGGAAGGAAGGAAGGAAGGAAGGAAGGAAGGA
>JAJKFI010000157.1:1508547-1519854 GCA_029204185.1 Lerista edwardsae | reverse complement strand
GGAAGGAAGGAAGGAAGGAAGGAAGGAAGGAAGGAAGGAAGGAAGGACTAAGTGAGGCAGGAGCAGAACTTTGGGGTTTCTATGTTCAGTTGTGGGAAGAGCTCATGAGTGCTGGAAGCATTCGGAAAAGGAGAATGGGGGAAGATAAGAAATCAGGTAGCATGGCCCTCTGTTATATACAGTCTCTGAATGGGGAGACATCCAGGGGTTCTGTGGCAGGCTTCTGTTTCCTTTGGATGAAAAGACCCTGAAAATGTCTAGTTTCCTTGTTTCTCAAAATCATGCCCCTCCTCCAGCCACTATTCACCCTATGGGTCAAGATGTACCAACATCTGTATGTCCCCCCTGCAGGGCAAACAGAGTGGAAGCAGACCATTTCAATTAAGAAAGTTGTGCATGGAGAAATGATGGAACTCCCTCCCCTAGTGACACAGTCCTGATCCGAATTGCGCTCTCCCCCTCCATGGGGACAGGATTCTGATACTTTACCCCAATGACGAGGCGCAAAATCCCCTTTTCCTTCGCTTTTTGTAGGCCCCCTCTGTCTCTGTCCGTGGCGTCTCCATCGGTGATTAAGATAATCACTTTGTTTGCTCCTGGTCGCATGCCACGCTCTGGAACGAACACCTCCTCCCTGCCATCAGCAAACAGGGGAAAGATGAAGGGCGCAATCCAAATCTGGAGTTAGGCCAGCACAGTTACGCCAGCAAAGTTTGGCCAGTGCAAGAGGCATCGTAAAGTATGTTTGGACCACTCTTGGAGTCAGAGAGGCCAACGCACAGACATACACCATCTTCCCTGACTCCGAGTGGTTCAAACATACTTTACGGTGGCCCTTGTGCTGGCCAAACTTTGCTGGCCTAACTGTGCCAGCCTAACTAAGTGGGGCAAAGCCGAGTGGACAAAACCAATTACCGTATTTCATTTTAACAACCCTAAGAATCCTGAAACAAGAATTCTTTCTAGAGGAGATGGGACGGTTCCCATGCAGGCCTAGTTCTCCCCCAATATGTGCTGAAATCACAGCCCAAAGAAATGATTTTTTTTTAAAAAAACTAAAGTGTCCAGTAGAGCTTACAGTGAAACCTAGCAGATCTTACCCCCTCTGTCAGTTCTCTTTCACTACTGCAACTGTTTTAGATGGGTCCAGGGGCTGAGTTTTGGGCTTACTTATTTTGCCAAATATTTCATCCCTACTCCCCGAAAGCCCAGGTCCCGCTCCTCCCCTTCCCAAAGTGCTCCATTCCTGACCCTCCACCTGACCCTAAGAGCAAAGTTACTCACACAACAAACTTGATCGCCTTGTGAGTGTTTGTGATGCTTTTAGCGTGTGTCACGTTGGCCAAGAGCTTCTGAGGGTTGGGGTCTCTGATGTAACCGTTAAAATCAAATGCGAGTGTTGGGTGATTTGAAAACTGCACGGCAGCAAACTGCAGGAGTTAGAAGGGAAAACAGACACGGTATGAACAACATTGTTGCACTGCCCCCCTTTTCCAGACTTGGGGACACACAAGGATAATTGAGGATCACAGAAGATTAAAATACACTGACCAGGGCTTTGGACAAAACTTTGGCGAAGACGTACGGTTAAGGCACACATCCCCCCAAACCACTTGATCATTTCATACGACAGGTATGTGGAGAGGGTGCCACGTATTTGAATGCTCACCCATGCTAAAATTCTTCGCTTGTAGAAACCTAGCACATCAGGGAGCAGGCTGCTCAAGCCCTCCCTGGTGTGTTTTCCATGCAACGTGTTTGCTTGCTTGCTTGCTTTTCATATGGAAAAGCATTTTAAAATGCAATCCTCCTCCCTACCTGCAAGCTGAAATGGCCCAGTCCAAGAAGACACCTATCACGTCACTTTGCTGAATATGTCGACCTATTCTAGCATTCATGGGCCTTGAACTGGTGATGGATATCCTCTTCAGGCTATTCTCGCCCCCTGTTACCTCTTGCAGAAGAAGAGGGCTGTGTAAACAGCCAGGAGACAGAATGAGCAGCCCCAGACACACAACAGACTGCTGCAGTAACCTTCCCCAGGCTGGTAAGAGCAGGAGAGACAAATGACCATTGCGTGCCTCTGCTGTTTCCCCTGCTTGTGCTAAGGGTGTAGCTGAGCGGTCCCAGCTGCATCTCTCAGGTGGTTTAAAAATCTTTAAAAGGAATGGCAGTTGTGCTGTGGTCAGATGTGTGCGCACACACCAAGATAACCACAGCAAAATAAACCCACAGGAAAACTCTGAAGCTGACAAATGCAGGGCCTCATGTGAAATTGCCTCAGTCCCAGTCACTCTGGGCTTATCCCCCTCCCCAGCCTCTGGCAGCTCCATCTTACATGTATGGTTTGGTTGCTCAGTTTCTCCATCACATCGATCATGAAGTCCTTAATGGTCTTGAATTCACTGCTCTTCATGCTTTCCGATCCATCAAAGAGAAACACCAGATCCACGTTCGCCTTCAGGCACTCTGTGGGATGAAGGGAGAGGCTGGGTAGGCTACAGCTCAGATGGGAAGCGGGGTAAGGAGGTGAGATGTCTGAGTTAGAAACGATCCGCATTCATAAAGATATGCTGAGGCCAGCACACAGACGTGTGCCATCCCCCCTGACTCTGAGAGTGGTCCAAACATACTTTATGGTGTCCCTGGTGCCTGCCAAACTTTGCTGGCCTAACTGTGCCAGCCTAACTTCAGGTTAGGATTGTGCTCTTAATCATCATCAATCATCATCATCATCACTATGAAGCCAGAAATCTTGAGCTCTGTCCTTAGATCTGGCAGGGGGAGGCCTCCGGAAGGCAAAAGCTAAGGGTGTCGAGAGCTGAAACTGGGTGTTGGTTTTGTTTTTAAGACAGGGTGCTTCTCCTTCTCACTTTGGTATCCAGTCGTGATGCTCTGGGGTCTATTCAGTTTGGCATCAAGCAGGTAGCAGAGGCCGCTCACGTAGAGATTTTTGTCACAGTGCTGTGCAAGTCCTGGCCCACATGCCTACAGAGAAGAAATTTCAAGTCAACAGTAATAGTTCAAGTAAACAGTTTGTGCAAACATATCCGCTGTGCTCCTGCCCATGTGCGCCATCCCCCCTGACTCCGAGAGTGTTCCAAACATACTTTACGGTGTCCCTTGTGCCACCCAAACGTTGCTGGCCTCACTGTGCCGTTTAAATTCAGGCTAGGGTTGCGCTCTAAAATGTGTTACTTTTTGGGATCTGCCTGCCACGGGGCTGTCAAAAGGCCCTGTCCAACCTTGTGCCCAAGGGCAAACTCACAATCAGCTGGGATCCTTCAGTGTTGCTTGCCAGGGTCAGACCAAGGTGGGACAGCCCAGAGCTCCCTGCAAAGAGAGCGAGATCAAATGGGTTTGAATGCTGAAGCGGAGACACATCCCTAAGCCCCCTCTTGATCTGTAGAGCACCCGCCCGCCCGCCTGCAACATCTATGAATGGGCGGTACCCAGCGGCGTCATGCAGCCGGAACGCTGGGCGGGAGGAACGGGTGAGTGGCTGCCCGCCTGTTGCGTTCCGGTCCGTTTCGCCGTCTTCCCCGCCCCCGTGGACCGGAACGCAACGGGCGGGCTGCCGCTCACCCGTTCCTCCCGCCCAGCGTTCCGGCTGCATGACACCGCTGGCGGTACCCCTCCCCAGCAAGAATGGGCAGAAAATGGGGAGTAGGCATTTAATTTTACGATTCAAGGTATGCACTGGCAAAATCATGGTTTGGAGCATTTGCAAACATTGTAAGGTTTGCATTGGTCTGAGCAAGGCTGACGAGGCGTACAGTCTCCAACTGGAGGGCAACCAGGCTGCTGACCTTCTGGAGGCTCCTGAGACCAGCCGATTGACAGGAGGAGCACCCAAGAGGAGGCCACTGTGGGTGAAATGCAACTCCCCCTTCCCTAGGGCAGTTGCTGAGCCCTTGAAGGGCAGGATTGGCCCAGAAGAAGAAGGGGAGAGCAGCAGGAAGGCAGATAGCCTGGGGAAAGGCCCCTGTGGACCTTGGCTTGCCCTGGGTCACAATCCAAAATGAACAATTTTTTAAGTGTACTTCTCTGATGTGGCCATTCAAATAAATTTGGACTGCCTTTTGCAATTGAGAAGGTGGTATTTTCTCAGTGTTTAAGTATGCTGGACTTTGGTTTTGTACATTATGTTAGGTTCACATTTTACATGCACACATAAACTCACACGCACACACACACAGACAAACACATTACACACACAGCAAAGCGCCCACTCAAGGTGCCCACTACTGCCACTTGCATTGTGGTTGGGGTCCCGGGGAAGGATTCCTGAGCACCCCACACAAAATGAGAGAGGGCACTCTGTGACATGCGGAGCAAGCAAGAGGAGAGAGGACTGAGAACATCAGATAGGACAGAGAGGCAGAACAAGAAAACAAACAACAAGTGAGGGAGGGAATGCAGAAGGAGTAAATTGCACTCTGGCCGTTTAAGGTTATGTGAACCATCAACCTGACTCTTGACTTAGCCTAACAGAGCAGTAGCCAGTGAGCACTCATGATTGCAGCTGGGCCACAATATCAATACATGTAATAATAAGGCAAAGGCTCAGGGGTGCTTTCTCATGTCATGTGACCCCCCCCCACCCTGAGTCATGTGAGACCACCAAAGGCCTCTTGCTCAAGGCCTGGAACTCACCTTCAAGGGGAATGTCCCGGCAGCTTTGGCTCTGCAGACTGCACTGGTACACGGTGCCGGTGCTGTTCTGCTCGCCCGGAGCCCCCACAATGATCCTGCGCAGAACAAAAGACACAGATTGGGGTGGGTGATTATAAAGACTTACCATTTTGGCAAATGGTAAACAAAAAGCCATGGGTCTAACAATATAATCGTCATCCTTATTCTTATACTTATTATCATTACGTATTAATAATATAAAAATATTTCATTATATATTAATTATATATATTATATATTAATAATATATATACTGATATATAATTATACAGTATATAATATATTATTATAATATATAATATTAATATAATTATATGATTATTAATATCTATTATTGCTAATATTAATACAAAATCAAAATGTCTGGATAATCGATGTAGCAATTCCTGGAGATGCCAGAGCCAATGAGAAAGAACTGGAGAAACTATGGTGACCTAGTCATCTATTAGTATCATTAATAATAAATTATATTACATTATATTATATATTATTATATATTATATTATATTATATATTATATTATTATTCATATAACTACATTAAACATGCCAAATTGGTCCCCAAACTCATCGGGGCACTTGAAACAATTTCAAAAAGTTTTGTGACTCATTTTAAGCAACTGCAGCTTCCTGAAATAACATCATCAGATCTGCAAAAAAAGTTGATATCTAATTGATACTTACAGTAGGTCTCAGACTGAGACTTGTATCAATCAATCAGTTCCAGTCAAAAAGGACTGTGATTCATGTAGTTATAACAACAACAACAACAACAACAACAACTCTCTCACTTCCTCTATACAAACATTCACACAGAAAACAGCACAGCTTACAAAAAGGGGAACAGAGAAGTTTCTACCATGAAATTGCTGAAGAAAAAACACCAACGCCACAGAATGAAACTGAGTAGGGTGTGAGGCCAGAACCCAACCACAGCCTCTTTCAGGAATCCAAAATAGAGAAGGAACAACTGCATGTATGGGAATTCCTCTTTCCCAGCCAGGCGCACTGCTTCTTGTGTGAATCCATAAACACCTGATCCATTTCAGAAAAAAATGGCAACCATATTCACTCTCCTCTCCCCTCCACCATTAGGAGGACCCCAAATATAAAAAAAATTATTCTTGCAGGTATCTCTTCCCCCCACCCCACACACACCTGAACTCTATTGCACCTGGGAGGGGATTGTGAGTTTACCTTGCTTCAGAACCTTTCCCAATCTGCAGGACCTGATAGCCAAACTGTTTGCTGATCTGGGAGAACAGGGTTGGTGAAGAGATGTCAGTATTGTACCCCAGAGCTGGGTAAGAGCCTGTAAAAAAAGGGAGGTGCCAATGTTAATTCAGATTGGATGGAGAAGCAAGAAGCATTGAATGCCTCTTCATTGCCTGAGGTTGCAAACAGAGTAGAAAAAACCTGCCTGACCTTATGCTTTCAGGAGCAACTTGATTTGTAGCAGTCAAAAAGTGATGCTTTTTCAGGGTATGGAGATAAGCACTAATCTGGTAATGGCCAGTAGGGCAGGAGGAGAAATCACACTAACTGGCCTGATGGTTGAGCTGCCATACTGCCTGAAGAAACTGTGATCTTGCTTTAGGATGGGAGATGGAATGTTAGGCTGTGACAAGCTGCTGTAGTCATATGGTAGGACAGAGGCGCTGATGAGCTGATTAGTGACTGCAAGTGAGAGTTGCAGGGGAGCTTGTGAGAAGGCCAGCCAGCAAAAGAACAGAATACTACCTTGGGGACCTGTCCAGGCTTGACTTACGATTGGTTACTGAAGCTCCATGGCATGCAACCAGAGGACAGAACCACACTGCAAGGGCTACATCTGGGATTGAGGATTTGGTGAATCAGGGCGCAATCCTAACCTGGAGTGCGGCCAGCCCAGTTAGGCAGCAAAGTTTGGCCCACACAAGGGCCACAGTAAAGCGCGTTTGGACCACCCTCGGAATCAGGGGGGATGGCGCATGTCTGTGTGCTGGCCTCTCTGACTCCAAGAGTGGTCCAAACATACTTTACAGTGGCCCTTGTGACGGCCAAACTTTACTGGCCTACCGATGCCGGCCTCACTCCAGGTTAGGATTGCACTCTGACAGAATACTATATATTTCTAAAATCCCCACTGAAAAGTTTAGATTAG
The DNA here is from genome assembly GCA_029204185.1 of Lerista edwardsae. Taxonomy (NCBI): domain Eukaryota; kingdom Metazoa; phylum Chordata; class Lepidosauria; order Squamata; family Scincidae; genus Lerista; species Lerista edwardsae. The sequence goes on along the minus strand of JAJKFI010000157.1, from coordinate 1,513,017 downwards.
CCAACCCATGTAAGCTGCCTTGGACATTTGCTTCAGCATGGGAAAAGCAGGGTATAAATTCTTCAAATAAATAAATAAATAAATAAATAAATAAATAAATAAATAAATAAATAAATAACACTGGGAACACAATGGTGGAAGACAGCACGGGAAATGGTGGCAACTGGAGTTGACGTCTACCTTCACGAAAAATAAATTAAGATGCATCCAGACAATAAAAGCTGGAAGCCCATCTTGATATCATATGATGACGGGATAAAGCCGTTTTTCCCAAACTGAGCTGTGGCTCCTGGTGAGCGGAATAAAACAGTCAGGAAAGCTGTGGAATCCTCATGAGCAAATTTGAGGATCTTGACAATTGGTGGTCTAAAACAATCTTCATTTAGGGGAATTCCCTGAAAAAGTGGTGGGTCATACCCAGAACATCTCCTTGTGCAATGGCTCAGTCAGCTGGAGGCGGGGAAAGCCCCAGGAAGCCAGTGCACACCACATTTTCCACTCCATGGGAAAAGAAAGATCTCAGCCACAAGATTTGATTGCTCAGCATACACATAATAAAACCACACACAGACTGAGACTACCCACTGAAGTCAGAGCAAGGGACTCACTCCTTTAGGAGTGCTGTTCAGTTCAGATGCATATATCAAGTTTCTGGAACTTTTAAATGTAGGCAGCAAGTAGAAAGGTCTCAGAAAGGTTGGCCTACATTACCAGAGGGGACTCCCCTTCAAACTTTTGCTTCACTATACAGTAACAGGAAACAGCTGAGAGCTATGGCCCTGTTTGAAGGGAGGGACAGGCACATTGCAAGCACTTATGGCTGGCCATGGTGAACATTTTCAAGCACAGATGAAAGTACTTCCTTGCAGAAAATTTCATTTATGTGATCCTAATCTGTACACTTATGAGTGATCAGTTTAGGAGAGAAATCAGGTTTTTATCTTTTGAATGCATTCAGTCAGGGATTATTTAAATGTGTGCTCAAGAATATGTATTTGTGTGTGTGTGTGTGTGTGTGTGTGTGTAAGTGTAAGAGAGAGAGAGAACAATCCTAACCTGGAGTTAGGCTGGCACAATTAGGCCAGCAAAATTTGGCTGGCTCAAGGGGCACCATAAAGCAAGTTTGGACCACTCTCCGAGTCAGAGAGGCAAGCACACAGAAGTGCGCCTTACTCCCTGACTCCGAGAGTGGTCCAAACAAACTTTACTGTGTCCCTTGTGCCGGCCAAACTTTGCTGGCCTAACTGTGCTGGCCTAACTCCAGGTTAGGATTGCTCCCTGTGTGTGTGTGTGTGTGTGTGTGTGTGTGTGTGTGAGAGAGAGAGAGAGAGAGAGAGAGAGAGAGAGAGAGACCAAAATAAACATCCCTATTAAAAAGATTCCTATTAAGTGGCAATACATCTGGATATTCAGTACACTTTAGAATAAGATATCCATTAGTTATATCCATTAGTTTCACAGTATGTTCACTTGAGGGCAGAAAGCCCTATTCAGATCATTGGGAGTTACTTTTGAACAAACATGCAGAGAAGTCGGTTGCAAGAATAATAATAAATGTAGCTTTCCTGAACCCATATTTATTTTATCGTTACTCCATTTTATCACAGTACATGAAATATTATGGAAATACCAGCATATCTCAAAGTTTATTTTTCCAATTGTGCTTGAGAAGGAAGTGGCCTGCTCTGGGAAGCTGGGGGCATTGTTCCAGGAGGGGCTGAGAGACAAAATACTGGCTGCAGCAGCATACACCAGCATTAGTTGTTCCTCCAACATGTTCCAGCCATGCACACATGAAAAAGGGAGCTCAAAGCATGCTCCCAGCATCCTGAGCCTCTTTTTCTTGCACGACTGTACGCAGATAGAGATCTTGGCTAGCTGCTGACTAGAAGGCTCCACTGTCTGACTAGGCGCATGAGGGCATCCAATGGAACCATGGTGGGGTGCGCTGGCAGGCCCCTTTTCAAAGTGACTACAGAGAAGGCCTGGGTCTTTGCAGTCACAGTTCAGATGTGCCGGGCCCTCCTGGAAGAGCTAAAATGGTGGCAGTGGGTGTGCGTGTGCAGTGGCGTTTCTACAGGGATGGCAAAGCTCTAAGTTTTGCAAGAAGCCTTACCTTGCAGTGGAAATCACTCCTCTCCTGCACCGTTTTAGCCAATCCTCACAGGGAACAGCAACATCTTGGCGTTGCTCACTGGCTACAGCAGCAAGGGAGAGGAGGGATTTATATGACAGGGTAAGGCTCCTTGCAAAACTTAGAGCTTTGCCCTCCCTGTAGAAACGCCTCTGTGCGTGTGCTTCTTGAACAGAGGGAGGACCTTGCTGCTCTTATCTCTCCATCGTTCACTTGAGCAACAGGAACTCCGATTTCACCCACTGTCAAAATCTGTATCTATTTCACACCTTTTTAAAAAAATATAAACAACAAACACAAGGTAGTTCCTGCCAAGGTTTCACACTCAAACATCCTCAGCCTTGCAATGCTGTCCAAAGCTCACCTCCCTGTTTTGGTTCCCAGGCTCGGAGCTCCCTTCAACTTGCCAAGTGTGGCAGAAAAATTTGCATTTGCCCCAAGGTGGTGCAGATCTGCTGCTACTCCTGACTCCCCGAGTAGCTGTACAGTACAAGCATCGGCTGCATGTGTGCATTAGAGTTTTACCTGTACAAACAGTAAACATGACGCTTCCATTCCATCTCTATTCATGTACAATCAGTGCCAGAATTGCCAACCCTTTTTTCACTGGGCCTGCCTGTGTGACTTCAGCAGATTACATTTTAGAGGGAAGTGGTAAGAAAAATTTTCAGCGGTTTTCATGCTGAATTCCTAAAAAACCCTGAGGTTTTTCAGAAGGTTATTCTCATTGTTCAGAGGAAACACCAATACTGGCAGACTATTCTTTAAGAATAATTGGCCATCCGGTGGCGTTCCTAGAGGGGGGGCAAAACACTAGGTGTTGCAGGAGCCTGAGCTTCTGTGTAATGTGGCCCCTCCCCCTTGCCTTCAGAGCCATTCACGGCTCAGAGAGCTGGCTCAATGGCTTTGCTCTCCAAGCCGCAAGTGGCTCTGAAGGAGAGGGGCCATGCTAGGTGCTCAGGCTCCTGCAAACTTAGCGTTTTGCCCCCCATTGTAGAAATGCCACTGTGGTCATCCACTGAAATTCACAGTTTGAAGCATATTCCAGGTCTAATCCAGTAGGTAGGCAGGCAGACAGGCAGCCCAATCTGGAGAGTCAATATTTATAAGCAGTGCCCAAGAAGGAGCATCTGAATGGACAGGTGCATCCACACGATGAAAATGGGACAGGTGAAAGCAAGGCATGGTAAAGTTGCAATTGGCAACCTTTTTGTTAAAAAGGGGCCAGATGTTCAGGAATGACATCATCTCGTCACCACCAAAATCCTGGGTTGCTGAATTCTCAGAAGCGGCTGCGGGGAGCTTGACATAGGAGGGAAAGCCTCCTGCTCAATTCACAGCACGCCAGACAGAGCCGCTTGCCTGCACTCATGTGACAAGTGGCGCATTGGGCAGGAGGCCTTGCCTCCCAAGAAGAGCTCCACACAAGCCAGATTACTTTAGGTGGCAGGCCGGATCCAGCCCCCAAACTGTAGGTTGCCAACCTCTGCAGTAAAGGCAGAGATTTAGCAAAAGTTAGACTTCAACCAACGCTTTATTGTACTGGGGTCACAATTCTAACCTGAAGTTAGGCCAGCACAGTTAGGCCTGCAAAGTTTGGCTGGCACAAGGGCCACCATAAAGCACGTTTGGACCACAAATGTGTGCCAGCCTCCCTGACTCTGAAAGTGGTCCAAATGCACTTTACGCATTTTGGCTCTTGTGCTGGCCTAACTGGGCTGGCCTAACTCCAGGTTAGGATTGCGCCCTGAGTCTTTTTAGAGGAGACACTTCCCCTTCTCTCACACCAGGAAGGGAAACCTATTGCCGTGCCTTGTGTACATCACACAGAAACTAGTCAGTAGTGCTTTTCGCCTTAGGAGTAGTATTGCTTTATTTAGACAATGGAATTAATAAATTATCTGCGAGTGCAATCCTAACCAATTTTCCAGCACCAGGGTGATGCAGCTCTGGGGTAAGGGAACAAACATTCCCTTACCTTGAGGAGGCCTCTGAGACTTCTACTCCACTGCAGGATGCAGCATGTGCCCCTTTTGCACAGCTATGTCAGTGCTGGAAAGTTGGTTAGGATTGTGCCCTTAAACTCATACAGTTAATGAGACTGAGATTTCTTTAAATGGTTGAGGACCCTCATTTTGTCTCTCTGGGGCAAAAATATACTACTTTCTTCTACTCCGGGCCGAATCCTATCCAATTGTCCAGCACCGATGCATCCAGTAGTGCTATCCAGCCGGTACACTGGGCGGGACTTATGTTTGATTGGCAGTCCGCCCGTTGCATCACGCCGCATTCCGCCGCTTTCCCGCCCGCTGGGGCGGGCGGGAAAGCGGCGGAAC
>JAJKFI010000157.1:1422637-1508147 GCA_029204185.1 Lerista edwardsae | reverse complement strand
GGGGCGGGCGGGAAAGCGGCGGAATGCGGCGTGATGCAACGGGCGGACTGCCAATCAAACATAAGTCCCGCCCAGTGTACCGGCTGGATAGCACTACTGGATGCAGCCATCCCAACAGGTTGTGCCCTGTATCTTGTGGTGGAGGAGCAGTTGTCTCCTCAAGGTAAGGGAAATTTGTTCCCTTATATTGGGGCTGCATTGCGACTGCATCAGCTCTGGAAACTTGGATAAGACTGGGCCCTTAGTTTATTTCCTGGCTGACTAGAATCAACCAACACAAAGAGGAAGGAGCATTCACTGTGTTGAAATATCTGGGGGCAAAGGGCACAAAAGCCCCAGCTTGATAAAGGAGAAGGCCTACTGGGCGCTAAGATTTTAAGAAGATGATAGTGACCATCATCACCATTAAACCAAGGCTGATTAAAGTTCAATTTTTTTCCCTTTCAGCTGGATTCCTAACTAACACGGGTCCTGTTCCTTTGCATCTAATAAGGACTGACTTTTTTTAAAGCTTCATCTTTTTATATTTTTATATTGGAAGTGACATTCCTAAAGGGGGGGGGCAAAACACTAAGTTTTGCTGGAGCCTGTGCTCCAGTGTAAAACTGCCCCTCATCCTCCCATTCAGAACCATTTGTGGCTTGGAGAGCAAAGCTCTGAAGGTGAGGGGCTGCTTTATGCAGGAGCTCAGGCTCCTGTTAGTTTTTGTTCAGTTGGAGTTAGGCCGGCATACGTAGGCCAGCAAAGTTTGGCTGGCACAAGGGCCACCATAAAGTGTGTTTGTACCACTCTCTAAGTCAGGGGGGATGGTGCACATCTGTTTGCTGGCCTCTCTGACTCCAAGAGTGGTCCAAACTTACTTTACGGTGTCCCTGGTGCTGGCCAAAATTTGCTGGCCTAAGTGTGCCGGCCTAACTCCAGATTAGGATTGCGCCCTCAGAGTCAGAAACTCCTGCTAGCCAAACTCCTACAAATTACCCAGAGATCTTCCAATGAATCCTGATGTATCTCCTGCCAGCCCCCCCCCCCATCTTAGACAATCGGCTGTATTTAGCTCTCTGTGAGGAAACGCCCCCATCCCCAAAATGCTCTCCTACATGGGTAGCAGGAATCATTGCAACACTGCTTGCATCTCTTCCTGTCTCTAACCACAGCTGAGGGAAGTGGCCCTGCCTTCTCACACAGCGATTTTCAACCGCTATGCAGTGGCGTATTGGAGTGAGGCAAACAGCCCGCAGGTGTTCCATGAGAGTTTTGGGAGTGGGTGTCATTTTTTAGTAGGGCCACTGGGAGATGTAAGCCCACTACCAGCAAGGTCGTGGTCTGCCTTTTGACACTTGTCAAAAAACTGATGGAGTGTCTTGACAATTTTAGCATCTTGTCAGTGTGCTGTGAGATGAAGAAGGTTGAAAATCTCTGGCCTGACAGGAGAGCCGCCAACTTCAACCACTGAACCCAGGGCCGGCCCAAGACCTCCTGACACCTGAAGTGGCACACCAAATACTGCCCTTACTAATGATGTGTTTCTCGCACTCTTCAATTCTCTGGCTCAGCCTGTCCTCCATATTTTCTCTTCCTCTCTGTCCCTCTCTTCCAATCCAAGGAGTGAAAGGAGCGGGAGCAGTGATGTCATCTGGGCACGCCAGGAACCGGAACGCCCGGATGATTGGCAGCCCTCCGCCCCTATGGCGGAGGCCAGCCACGCCTCCCTGCGCCTCCCTGCACCTGGAATAGCTCCATTTCAGAGCGATTTGGACACGCGGGAGGGAGGGCGGGCCCAGGAGCAGCTCACCCGTCCTCGGGAGAGGCGGTGTGGCCCGGGCCCGTCCGCGGAACTAGTGGAACGGCGTACCGGGCCATTCCGCCAGGATGACACCGCTGAGCGGGAGGCAGAGTGGAGGCAAGTGGCTGGACAGAGATGGGTGCCTCCCTCCAATCTGCTGCCTGAGGCAAGCACTTCAGTTTGCCTCATGGATGTGCCGGTCCTGAGCTAACCTGAACAAACCACTGTAGTAGTGTCTTTTAAGAGCACCAGCTGACTTAGCCAGCAGTGACAGTACTGTACCTGGGAACAGTCCAATCAGAGCACAATCCTAGCCTGGAGTTAGGCTGGCACAGTTAGGCCAGCAAAGTTTAGCCTGCACAAGGGACACCGTAAAGCGCGTTTGGACCACTCTTGGAGTCAGGGAAGAGGGTGAATGTCTGTGTGCTGGTCTCTCTGACTCCGAGAGTGGTCCGAACACACTTTATGCTGTCTCTTGTGCAGGCCAAATTTTGCTGGCCTAAGTGTGCCGATCTAACTCCAGGTTAGGATTGTGCTGTCAATCAAAGTCCCTTCGATGCAGGTACAGTCTCTGGCCCACTCCAAAACATCTGCCCTCAGTTATTCACATGCAAACATGCATTCACATGCACGTTTCATTTCAGGTTCTCGCCATGATGATATCCCAGCATTCTTTTGCTTATCAAATAGCATTTCTTCATCACATGATGTTACTATTCTGTCACTGTCTAGAGCAGAAACTGGACTGGAGAGAAGGATCCTGATATACACACCGGCTGTTCAGAGTAGAGCAGCCCTACTACAGTGGGGTGGAAGTGAGAGCTGCCCATAGAAATCAATGGGAAACTCCTGGGTTTCCCCATGACTATGACAGATCAACAGCATATTCCCCCCTGAAACAAGTGGTACTAGCAAAGACAGGAATCTCTGCTATCTCTAACTCAGTGATTCTCAAACTCTTTAGTACAGGGACCCACTTTTTAGAATGACAATTTGTCCAGGATCCATCAGAAGTGACGTCATGGCCAGAAGTGCTGTCATTGTGACACAGAGCCTGCTGTTTTCCTGAGAATGCAGCCATGTGTTATTTTGCAACTTATTTCTCAACTGCATTTTCCAATAGCATTCAGAAAGAAAAAAAAAGCCTATTTGCAACCTTGATGCAAGCAAAACAGCCACACAGCCCTCACCCTTTCCAGCATCCCATCTTCCCATATTTTCAAGATGGCTGCTCTAGGTGCTTCATGACCCACCTGAAATTGGCTTGCAACCCACTGGTGGGTCCCGACCCACAGTTTGGGAACCATTGCTCTAACTCTTGTTTCATATGAAAACATTGGGGGTTGGGAGTATTTGAACATTTTAAATTAGACCTGCCACAGCAAGTCCCCATATTGCGGAGGAGAGGAGGAGCTGAGAGTTTAAAACAGCTCTGCAGTGTAGTCTGGTCAGCTGCATGAGGGTGCAACCCTGTTGCAGGATGATGGGCCAGACTGAGGCTACGAATGTGGCTTACAACAACCCTGCAATGTAGTCCAATGTCAATACAGCAGGATGAAGCTCAGTGGCTCTCATCAACTTTGTAAGGAAACCACTGTGATCATTCACTTATTGCCGCTTGGGGAAAGAATGGCTTACAACAGCCCTGCAATGTATTCTGCTGGTAACATTACACATTGGAGATAAGACCGAGGGGGCAATCCTAACGTGGAGTTAGGCTGGCACAGTTAGGCCAGCAAGTTTAGGCTGGCACAGTTAGGCCAGCCGGGACAAGGGCCACCCTAAAGTGCATTTGGACCATTCGCAGAGTCAGGAAGGATGGCACACATCTGTGTTCTGGCCTCTCTGACTCCGAGAGTGGTCCAAACATACTTTCTGGTGTCCCTTGTGCCGGCCAAATTTTTCTGGCCTAACTTGTGCCAGTCTAACTCCAGGTTAGGATATCAATTAAGCATTGCTTCTGCTCCAGTTTTTGCAAGCTGGGTTTCTGTGAGGAGCAAGAGCAGCGGGGAGCATGAAATAGCTGGCAATTCGGATGCTGGTAGCCCACCATAGGTCAAATGGCTTGATTCAAACTGGTTTCCTCTATGGGCTGGCTGCCTGGCTTGCCTTAGAGCTACAGTGGCATGAAGTCTGGTTTGCTCAAGACTCTACAGCAGCCTGTCGATGCCACCACAGATACTGTCAAAGTGGTTCCCACGCACTTTTTTGTGCAGCGAATGGAAAAGAAACCCTGCTGGAGAGATGACGTGAAGGGACAACATTATCACAAGTATGTGGTATGTGTGTGGTTCACACAACAGCACAATGTGGCTTTACTGAATGTTTTGGGACTTCCATCTCCTCGGGATGTGTGATTAATCAAATTGGCACCTTAAGGGCTCAATCCTAACCTGGAGTTAGGCCGCCACAAGTTAGGTCAGCAAAGTTTGACAGACAGAAGGGCCACCGTAAAGCACATTTGGACCATTCTCGAAGTCAGGGAGGATGGCGCATGTCTGTGTGCTGGCTTCTCTGACTCCGAGAGTGGTCCAAACATACTTTACGGTGTCTCTTGTTCTGGCCAAATTTTGCTGGCCTAATTTGTGCCAGCCTAACTCCAGGTTAGGATTGTGCCCTAAAACAATCATTGGCAAGTGTCTGTACCTTCAACTGCTGTGAGACAAACAGAGATTGCTTATCACATCTTCCACCCCAATATCTGTGAAAAGTTTAAGAAAATGTCATGCTCTATCTCTCGGAATACCCTGGCTCCAGCTCTCTCCATAAGCTCCCAGATAGCTTCTTCCTTAATCTATTTAAGCTCTGCAGAATGGACACCTTGTAGCCAGCTCTTCAGCATGCTATGGTAACTGTTCCTTTAACATGATGTGCAGACATTAATTGAGTAACAATGCTAATGTCCATGCCTTAAAAAGCTTCACTTGCTGATTTCTAAACATCAGACAGCTGTGAGATGCACAGAACACAACTTTTTAACCCCACCTAGGACGCAGTCCTACCCTGCTCCTCAATCCCAGATTTCTCACATTTCAAAACCCCCCCCCCGCCCTCTTTCTCCAAGCACTGCTTCTCCCATTTAGCTTCACAACAATCTTGGGAGGTAGGCTAGGCTACAAGAGTGTTGACCTGTGTGCACTTTCTGAATGAAGGCTGCCTGTGCACGGTGGTAATGTTGGAGGGGTATATGCTGGCCCCATGTCACTGCCACATTTGACCTCTGTACAATCCAAGGGTCTGTTTGCACAGGCGCCGATGTGAGGAAATGGCTGCGGATTTGATATCTCTGTTTCATACTCCTTCTCTATTAGTTGTGTTCTTTGCTTGCGAGTGTGCTTATTATTTTATAATCCTGTGTTCTGTTGTATTTATATGTTGTTAGCCACCTTGGGTGTTTTGCTGTAAAAGGGAAAGGTGGGCTATAAATATTTTACATCAAACAAATAAATAAACAGCAATCCTAACCTGGAGTTAGGCCGGCACAGTTAGGCCAGCAAAGTTTGTCTGGCACAAGGGCCACTGTAAAGCACATTTGGACCACTCTCGGAGTCAGAGAGGCCAGCACACAGACGTGCACCATCCCCCCTGACTCTGAGAGTGGTCCAAATGTGCTTTACAGTGGCCCTTGTGCAGGACACAAGTATCTGGTTGTCTTGCGTGCTCCCTGAGAAATCTGGTGGGCCACTGTGAGATACAGGAAGCTGGACTAGATGGGCCTTTGGCCTGATCCAGCAAGGCTTTTTCTTATGTTCTTATGTTAGGATTGCGCCCTAAACCTTGGGTTACCAGATACAAACTGGGACAGAGTGCCTGTACCTTTAACCATTGTCTAGAAGAGGAAATTGGGGCAGGTGCAGCTTTTGAAACCCTTCCATCATGGATTGCACTCTGTCCCAGTCTGGATCTGGTAACTCTACCTAACCCCTCTCTCCTATGTTCATTTCTCATCTTCTAGTCATGGCAGTGAAAAGACGACCAATCCGAGCCCGTAGACTCAAATGAATCCCCAGTGAGGCAGCAGAGACGAATATTTTCAAAGATCAGAAGCATTCATTAAAATGGTATCATCTATTGCTGGTTGCTATGGCATGGCTAAGAAGACGTTGGGGCAGGGAGCAAATGAGATGGGTTTCCTAAGAAAAGGAGCCGAAAAGGCAAGCAAAATGATCAGGGAGCCGGAACACCTTTCCTAGGAGAAACGTTGATAAATGTGTGGCTTTTTTAGTTTAGCAACACCCCCCCCGGGGGGGGGGGGCCCGGGACGGGACGGGACAGACGGATGGAGATATAAGTAATACATATAAGCTACACAGTGTAGAGATAGTGGAAGGATGGAGAAAAGATATTTTTTTCCCTTCTCTTGTACTACCAGAGCTCCGATGTCATTAGTAAACGAATCAGCATGAAATTCCAGACAAGAGAAAGCACATGACACAGTGTGCGCTTAATGTATCAAATTCACTGGCCCATGACACGGTGACCACCACTCCCTTAGCTGGCTTTAAAGGGAGAACCGACAAATCCATGGCGGATCCATATAAATAGCTGTGGCTAATAGATCTATCTGCTACCTCCAGGCCTAAAGCCAGTTTGCAGGGAATTGCAGGGAAGCAAAGCAGAGGATGCATCTGGTTGGCCACAACAAGGAAACACAGTGGTGGAGACCATCAAACAGAACTTTGGTCTGATCCAACAGGGTTCCTGTCTGTGTTCCCCAAACATACAGCATCCTGAAACAACCACTTCTGGAAGCCAAGGGAACAGATTCCAGAGCGGCAGCTGTATTAAGCTGTAGTCCTGTATACACTTACATATTAAGTCCACCTGAACACAGTGGGTCTTATTTCTGGGCTGTCTGTTGTGCAAAAACAAGTCTTGTATCACCTCAAAGACTAACCCATCTCATGGACTGTGGTCCACTTTATCAAAGGCACAGTTTGTACGAGGCAATCTGCAAATTTATTGCAGAATTTATTTCCCTCCCAAACGTTTGCCAGCCGTGACATATTTAGAGGTTCACATTTACGGAACTGTGACAAACAACCTCCCAAGAACAGCAATGTGTGAACCATTTCATGAACACGGAGTGCCGTGAGTCAGTGTTTCTGAACGGCACACATGTTGGAGATCTGTTCCTGTAGAGGACTAGAAAAACCTTCCTCACCACCTGCACTTCAAAGAAAGCAATTTCCCTACAGCCTTAATTTCTGTCCCCTTTTTCATCTTCATATCTTTCATTCACTCCAAAAGCAACCCATCAAGGTGAAATCCTCTGCAATTTTGAGGCACACTGAGTGTAAGTAAGGCCCACCATTGAGCACAATAGGACTTACGTCCGAGTTAAAATGCGTAAGATTGCACTGCACAAAAAATGTGAAAATAGAAGCATGTCCTAGCTTGGCAACATGCAGTTTCAATCTCCTCAACCTTGTCTAGACCTGGTGCTCAGTATCTGCAGTCCTTTCATTTTGGCTGCTACAAGCAACAATATCCAAGTGACTTCAAAGGCCCCTTTTCCCACCAAGTGTAGCCTACCTTGAAGAGCTGATCCAAGGAGAAGTGTCAGGAGGGAGAATGGACATGGCATGCCAGCCATGGCCGGTGGCATAAAAGGTGCAGGGGCTTATTCCCTGGAGGGCATGACTGGCAGGGGTGCCAGGCCACTAATGGAAGAATTTGATAAGGTCCAGAGCGAGGTTTCAAGGGAATAGGCTGAGGCAGAACAAGAAGCAGAAGAGATGGGAAGGGGTAAGAGAGTCGTAGTTTCCGAATTTCAAAATCTTCCTGTGACTTTCTCTTTCTCTCTTCCCCCTCCCACCACGTGTCATGCAAGGGACGGGTAAAAGTGTGGGTAGGAGGGGAGGGAGAGGTGACACAAGCAGAACATGTTCCTTCCTGAGCTTGCGCCCCGTCAGGGTGATGAAAAAAATAGATCAGGTGGTCCCCTGAGCAATGGGGAAAGGAGGTTACATCAGCACGTTCTTCAACTCAAGAGTGACAATAAATATTGTGGCAACTGTGGTGGCTGAGAGGACTGAGGATTTTGGTTTTGTCCATTGTCCAAACTGTTGCCTGAGTGTTGTCAGAGTCTGTTGAGGAGCTGACAGAGCCCACATGTTGCCCAGGTTCATTGCTTGGCATTGCCAGCTTTTATCATCACTGTTTTTGGCCAAGGATTCCTGCCCAAGAACTTAGAGAGCAGCTGACAGCACAGTCCTAACCAACTTTCCAGCACTGACGTAGCTGTTCCAGTGGGGCATGTGCTGCATCCTGCAGTGGGGGCCAGTCAAGGAGGCTTCCCCAAGGAAGGGGAATGTTTGTTCCCTTGCCTCAGAGCTACCTTGCCCTCACCTTGGTGCTGGATTGCGCCAGGAGCGGACAAAAGTGGGCTAGACAGAGCAATGCTTAGGCATAAGGCAGCATGCGAGTTCTGTATGTTCAGCCTTAATGTACTCTTAATGGTTGTGCACGTTTCCATTCATTGGCCAGAGTGTGGTCTCTCTGCAACACCCTGTAGGGTGTGTGTTTCTGAGCGGCTCAGTGTACACACAGTGCTCAGCAGGAAAAAGTATTTTCCCATTCCAAACACAAGAAAAGGGGGATTTTCCCATTCCAAACACAAGAAAGTTCTCCAGATTGAAAAAACAACAGCCGCTAACAATGAACTCTTAGAAAGAAGCATCAACTGAGGATGCTGAGCAATCTGAGTAAGACAAGACCCATCTGGTCCTGTCTCTCACAGTGGCCCACCAGATGCCTCAGGGAGCACATATGACAAGATCCTTGTGTCTCTCTGCATCTGGCATGCTGAGGTAGTTTTAAAACAAGGAAGGCTGGCCACCAGCCATACCAAAAGTTACCTCAAAATATGTATTTATCTACAACCCAGGATATGTCAGAGTATAAATGTGTGCATTGCATTTTTTGTGGTCACTACAATGTGGTTAGACTTAACTATCTGAAATGTTTTATCAACATTATCCCTGTTGGGGATATAAGACCAGCAGGGGGGCGTAGTAGGACTTCCTTAATGGTGGCCCTTGTGGCATCTGACACAGAAGGGCTCAAACCAGGGGGTGGCCGTGCCCATGGAGTTAATACAGAATTATTGAAGCCTAGGGGGCGGGCTTAGCGGCCATGTTGGTACGTCCAAAACATTGCTCATTCCAAGCATTTCAAATGGGTTTTCGCATGATGTTTAGGGCTGAATCGTTTACTCCTGAAGTGAAAACTCACGAAAATAACAACGTGTGATCGTGGAGAAACATTACTGATAACCGTATTATGAGTTAATATGCAATTCCAAGGTTTAATTCTGCGTAATTATATTACTGAACATACCGGACGAAATGCCGCTTGCTGTCTATTTAAACTCGGATTGCACTGTTTTTTTTTACTTCTAGACTACGAAGAGTATTTTTTTTAACTTCTACACTCACCCCCCCAAAAGAAAAAAAAACAAATTCTGTTAATGTTCAGTACTCACGGTCGTTTTATTGAGCCGATGTAATGTGAATACATGAATCTTTCCGCGGAAATTAAATCCCATTTTTCGTTAAGCGATTCGCACACCCGTATGCAGAACACGCAGGCATGCTTAAAGACGTTGAAATTAACTTTTACACGCGCGCCGTGCGAGCGCGAGAGCCCCTCCGGCGGCAATCCTCCTCCTTCGCGGCAATGATCTGAGTCAGCCATTTTTGTGAGTCCTCGGCTTCAAGAATGTGACGTCATGCCTCATCCAGCTATCTAACATGCTTGGCTCAAACTGAGTCCAAGGCTGCATATTTTGAAGAAAAAAAGTTCACTTTTGGAGAATGTTTATATAGTCTGTGCAGCGTGCTAGCAAAAGTCTTCATTACCCCTATCACTACAGATTGGCAAGATTAGTGTTTGATTTAGTTCCTGGTTTAACTTAAGTATAGAATATTGTTCTGATCCAGTGATATTCAAACTTTTTAGACCAGGACCCACTTTATAGAATGGCACATGTGTCGGGACGCACCAGAAGTGATGTAATTAACCTGGAAGTGATGTTGTGGCAGGAAGTGACATCATCAAGCAGGAAGTGCTATCATTGTAACATAATGAAATGACACTCCTGAAATGCAAACTGGCATTCTTGGACTGCAGCAATTGCTCAACCATGAAACAACTCTGACAGAAAAGCAAGATTAGGACAAAATATGATGTAAAAGCACTGAATTAAAAGCAAAATAAAAAAACCACACTTGAAAATTCCAAGTCACAAAAGGAATATAGGAAGAGTAAGGCCTGCAGTTTCCAAGATAGCTGCTCCCAGCTTTTCGTGACCCACCTGACATCAGGTCACGCCCCAAGAAGTGGGTCCCGACCCACAGTTTGAATACCACTGTTCTAATCTAATGCTTGTTTTACTTGGGAATGCTTATTTTACTGAGGAATACACACATGCGCACACATGCACATAAAACATATTAACAGTCTGTGTGAAACGTTTTTTAAAAATACAAACATCCATAAGTAAATAGGATATACAGTGTGCCAGGCCGATGAGTTCAGACACAATAGAAAATCATTGTTTGTGCTGAGGCTTGTATTCCGTCCATGCCTTCTGTTCCAGACACATAAAGGAAAACCATGGTTTATGAGGCCTCCTTCTTTTGCCCATCACTCCCGATAATTCTCAGTCGCAATTGCAACGAGTGGACTCTGAGGGTGGAGCAACATTCCAAACCATGGTTTACGGTTCAGATATCACAACCCCAAGTCACAGACTGCTATGCCCAAATGGGACCATTGGAAATGGGCCTGATGCTCAGTGGTTGATGACAGACTTTGTCTGTAGAATGTGGGTACCTCAGGTACAGCTGGGAAAAACTTTGCTGGTCTAACTATGCTGACCTAACTTCAGGTTAGGATTGTGCTCTGTGTCTCTGCCAGGATCATTTCTCCAAGAAATTCTCTGACCTGATTTAAACCAAACAAAACTACATTTTATAAATGTATAGCATATTTCTGGTGAGAAAAAAATATTGCTACACTTCTAAGTAGTGCCAAAACACTTTTCATATTAAACACTGAAATAAACGTGGGCTTTCCAAGCCAGAGAAAACCAATGTACATGGACTTGGGGAGAACGTGCAAACTCCATGCAGATGCAGGAATGGATTTTTTCCCCCTCAACTTTATAACAACTTTAAATGAAACAACGTTTAAGTGAAGACTTGCTATAGTGTACTTTGCTGACTTGTGTCACTGATTCTCAGGTGGAAAGTAGAGCACAGGAAATGAAAGTTGAGTGGGCCAACCAATGGGAGCTCTGGATGCTGGTAAGGGGCGCAGAGCTGGCTTCCTGTTGATTTACCACTTCCTCTTGTGTCAGCAAGACACAAGGTGCACAGACATCTCTGCAGCATCTCCCCAATTCAGCCAGAGACCAGCTATGGTAAGAATCATAGCCTTTTGCCTTGCTTCCTTTCCATACCCCACCTGGGAAAGAGGTCGTGGGGATAATTGAGAACATCTGGAGAGGTCCAGACAGAATGGTATCTCATGTTATCCTTCTGTGTGTCTCAGGACAAAGATTATGTTGGCTTTGCTACCCTACCCAGCCAGGTTCACAGGAAGTCGGTGAAGAAGGGGTTTGACTTCACTCTGATGGTAGCAGGTAAAGGACACAGCACCAATTTTCCCCATCCCAGCAAACTTTAACACCTCAACTTTGAGCCTAGAAGGTCACAGTCCACTTCCCAAGTGGAAATATTGCCCAGGCCTTCTGGATAGTCCAGATTTTCCTTCTTCAGCGGTTTCCCCTTTTACAGTGTTATATTGTGGAACAGTGTTATTCAAACTGTTGGTCAGGACCCCCTTGGTAGGTTGTGACCTGATGTCAGTGGGTCGCAGAAAGCTGGGAGCAGCCATCTTGGAAACTGCAGACCTTATTCTTGTTATATTTCTTTTGTGAGTATTAACAGTTTGAATTTTCAAGTGAGGTTTTTTTTTTTTAAACATTTTGTTTTTAGTTCAGTGCTTTTTATATATTTTGTCCTAACCTTGCTTTCTGTCAGGGATGTTTCATGATTGTACAATTGCTACTGTCCAAGAATGCCAATTTGCATTTCAGGAGTGTCATTTTATTATGTTACAATGACAGCACTTCCTGCTTGATGATGTCATTTCATGCTACAACATCACTTCCAGGTTAATGACATCACTTCTGGTGGGTCCTGACGTGAGTGCCATTCTAAAAAGTGGGTCCTGGTCTAAAATGTTTGAGTACCACTGTTGTAGAAACACTCCTGTAGGTTTCTGAATACTGTGGTCTGGTAATTGATGATGGAGTGTGTGATTAATGGGCAGTTTGTTCGCTTCTTGTGCAAAGCCATCTTGGAAAGTCACATACCACATAAGGGGCAGCATTCTGGGAGTCCTGGCTCTCAGGCCCTCTACTGTAACCCACTATGAACTATTTCCCTTCCAAGATAGGAGGGAGAACCTAGCATCTTGACTCAGAGAACAAATCACAATCTCCATTCTGTACAAATTGGTTACATACCCCAGCCAGGACCACCTCTAAGAATTCCAGCTTATACACCTTCCCACTAATTCACTCTACAGGAGAGTCCGGCCTGGGAAAATCCACTCTTGTCAATAGCCTTTTCTTAACAGACCTGTATAAGGACCGGGTGGTTCCAGATGCAGAAGGTGAGTAGGGAGGATTGGTGGCAATGGTGGTGGGAAGCTGCTGAGAAGACCCTGATGGTGAGGACTGTTTTCCTGTTCCTGTCCTCCACCTCTCAGCCAGGATTCCTCAGACTCTGGAACTTGTCAAGCATGCTGTGGATATTGAAGAAAGGGGTGTGAAAGTCAAATTGACAGTGATCGACACTCCAGGATTTGGGGATGCAGTGGACAATGCTGAGTGGTAAGAAAGCGTTGCCCAGAATGGCTCCAACGGTGCGTGGGCGGGGCCCTTACACAACGCATTGCGGTGCCTGCAATACAGGCATAGCCCAGTATCCACTGGGGTTCTGTTCCGGACCCCACCGTGGATACTTGCAATCACGGATAATACTGGGGATGCCTTTTTAAAGAAAGGGGAACACCAGTGGTTCTGCTGCAACAAGGTAAAAAAAAGAGATTTGTTTAATGTTGCCCTATCTTTTTAATAGGCATCCCAGCAGCCATTGTATCTGTGCCTAACTGAAACCGTAGCTACCCAATCAGTGGATACTGGGGCAGGCCTGTGCTTACTGCACTGCCCCCCCATCGCTATGCTACCGACCCAACAACCCTGTTCTGAGGGCACAAATGTTAACTGCAGATGTTAATCAGGGTGCAATCCTATTTGGCACTTTGGGCCAACGCAATGTGCTTGCGCCAGTCCAACATCACTAGTGCCAACGCTGGAGCACAGCATTGGCACTAGTGCTGTTGGGCTGACGCTAGCAGCAGCATCGGCCAAAAGGCACCAATCAGGGGCGCTGCAAAGTGGGGAGGGCATGCGTGTGTTTCTCGGTGGGGGCAGGCGGGCCAGTAGACATGTTGGCCCAGGGAAGGGGTGGAGATGGGATGTGGGCGTGGAACATGCGGTCCTTGCAGCCTCCTTGGCTCTGCGCCTTGCCATTCCAGCGCAGCTTAGGATTGCACGCTCAGTCAAGCAATCAAATTTATATACTGCCCGATTAAAATTGTTGCAGTTCATCCTCAGTTTGTGAGATCACACTGCAAGCAGTTTGTAACTGGAGGAAACAAGGTACATTGTTTCATGTCATAATATTGTTGAAATAGGTGACAGTTACCAGACTCCATTGAGCCATGTGTGCACTTCTCCTGTCTTCGGTCAAGGTTTGTGGTTTCCTGAGGTTTTAGAAGCTCTTCTCCTTCAGGAACATTAAAGGCGCTGTTGAAGGACAAATCAGGAGAAATAACCCCAACATCTTCTTTCCTTTGCCAAAGCTCTACCCATAATCTCCGAGCTTAGGAGAGTCCAAAGAGCAATTCAGGACTCAAGCCTAGACTTGAAGATTGCAGGCAGAGATTCATCCTGTGCCGCTGTCACCAAAAAAGGGCGCCACAGGGAAAGCCTCCATGCACAAATAGCAGTTAAATATACCCCTGCTAACTGGGCAAGAGGCACTTTTTCAAGTCGTGGTCCTCTTATATTTAGCAAGGGGAGAGTAATTGTCCCTTTTCACCCCTGCGCAGTGTCTTTTCTAGTGGCTGTTGCTGGTGGTGTTCTGCATTGTTTTAGATTGTGAGCCCTTTTGGGACAGGGAGCCATTTAATTTGGTTATGATTATTTGCCTGTAAACAGCTTTGTGAACCTTGTGTTGAAAAGTGGTATATAAATACTATTGATTGATTGATTGATTGATTGATTGATTGATATACTCCCTTTCAACAAAAGTTCACAAAGCGATTTACAGGCAAAAAATACTTATGAAGTTGAATGGCTCTTGGTATGTCAGGCCTTGATTAAGCAGGTCTTGGTTTGTCAGGGCCTGGATGGGATGCAAACAATCTTGGTTTCCATCATGGAAGAAAGGCAGGATATAAACGAAATAAAGGAACTGCTCTAATTCAACACTGGACGTGGATGTAGCTGTTTGGGGAGGCTCACATTCACACCTTTTCTCCTCCTGTCTTTTCTTTGTATAGCTGGAAGCCAATTGCCCATTACATCGACAGCCAGTTTGAGCATTATTTTCGAGATGAGAGTGGCCTGGACCGCAAGAACATTCAGGATGGGCGGGTTCACTGCTGTCTCTATGTCCTGTCGCCTTTTGGACATGGGTAGGATGTGGGGGTTGTGGCACGTAATGGTGGGTCACAGCCAGGGACCACCGCTCTCCAGAGAAGGGACAATCAGAGCTTAAATTTGAACCAGAGCCAAAGCTTGTCACCAGCACCCCTTTCACCAGTGGTGAAATTCAGCCAGTTCTCACCTATTCTGCAGAACCGGTTGCTAATTTTAGGTTGGGAGAGGGAAGAAAGGCAGCGGATGGCCCTGAAGGCCGCCCTGAAGGACATAGAACCGGTTGTTAATTTATTTGAATCCCACCACTGCCTTTCACCCCTGGAACAGATGAATTGATATAATAAAGAATGCCACTGAGAATGGGCAAACTCACACATTGCCAACTCACACATATCTAGATTGGGGAGTAGAGTTTCTGGAAGGATTTGAATCCCAAAAGCCAGTTTGGGGTTAAATTATCCACTAGGAACAGTGTCAGGGCTGAGCCCAAAGCAGCTATAAAGTTGGGGTCAGGGCCTGTGCTAGGAAGTCAAACCAAAGGCAGAGGCAGGTAGCAGTTTTCAGGATGTTGAAGCATCACAGAAGTGGGCGGGGGGCACATTTGAAGTGTCCAAACATTTGTGTGGGGGGGAGAATAGGATTTTCACCACACCCAACATCTCAGACCCAATTCAACACACAGTTGGGTAGTTAAACTCAAGGTTGGAGCACAGGGACTGGGAGGCCGAAAGCAGATCGAGATGCTAACTCCTCCTCTTCCGCCACAGGCTCCGCCCCATCGACAAAGCATTCCTCCGGGCTATCCATGACAAAGTCAATATTGTGCCAGTGATTGGAAAGGCTGACTGCTTGACTCCCACTGAAGTGCAGCACAAGAAGGAGAAGGTGAGACATGTGAAGGAGACCCTCCGATGTGAACTAGAAAAGTCTGCAAGGAAGTCTGCTTCAGACATTAATCTTTACATCCCACTATCTCACATCTCAAGATGTACATCCCACATCTCAAGCACTCAATGTCATGGATCTTCTGCTTGAACCCACAGATCCGGCAGGAGTTGGAAGAAAACGGGATTAATATTTATGAGTTTCCCGACTGTGATTCTGATGAAGATGAAGAGTTCAAAGCTCAGGACGCTGAGATGAAGGTGAGAATTTGTCAGGAGACAATTGAGATTTAATGGGGGGGGGGATGAGTGGAATAATGGAGCCCTAAGACTTCTTATGAGTCCAATTGATGTTCTCCCTCTAGCATAGCATCCCTTTTGCTGTAATCGGATCTAGTCAGGTGGTCAGAGAGTTGAAAGATAAAGTGTTCCGGGGAAGGCAATATCCTTGGGGAACAGTGGAAGGTAAGTCACTTTTAAAGTGAGATTCTTATTGGGCCCTGTGTCACAGGAAGGGACTTTGCCAAGGGGCTTCGCTCACTTTGTCTCCCTCTAGTGGAAAACCCTGCCCACTGCGATTTCCTCAAGCTTCGGAACATGCTGATCCAAACCCATATGCAAGACTTAAAGGATGTGACTCACGAAGTCCACTATGAAAACTACCGAGCTCAGTGCATCCAGAGTCTGACCAGGACTGGGGCTCGGGACCGCAGCAGCCGCGCGTAAGCAACTTCCAGGACTCGCATGTATCCAAGGGGCGGGGAATCTAGTGTCCTGCACTGTGGTGCTTCAGGTAGGGAAATCACAGAGAGACTTCATGGGGTGAAGAATTCAAGGCAAGGACATTTAAGATGATCAGATTCATAAAGCCTAATGGGGAGCTCTTCACATAGATGCATCCTAAACATGATGGCAGGGAGCAATATGACAATTGCAGGTTTTGTCCGCTAACTTGGGGTAAAGAAGAACTGTCTGTGAGTGAGTGAGAGCGCTACATTTCATGGGGAGGGGTGTAAATGCCCGCTACTCTGAGACTACAAGGAAGCCTGCTTGTTTAACCACTGCCCTTAAAAAGGCACTCACTCAAAATGCACTGGTCCTTGTAAATTTTATTTCCAGGGCAGCTTTGAGGCCTCCTCTCTTGTTCTTATTACCTCCTTCCTTAATGGCTTTTCTTAGCACGCCAAAGAGGTTATTTTCCAGTTCCAAAGAATTCTAACAAAGGGATTTTTTTTAAAAAAAGAATCCTTTTGGAGTCTTATGAACAAAAGACAGAAACAGGACAACACAGGTTGAGGAGGATCTGGCAGACAAGAGAGAGAAGAAAATGGTAGTCACGCTAGCTACTGGAGTCAGAGAGGCCAGCATACAGATGTGCGCCATCCTCCCCGACTCTGAAAGTGGTCCAAACGTGCTTTACAGTGGCTCTTGTGCCAGTCAAGCTTTGCTGGCTTCACTGCAGATTAGGATTGCGCCCTCAATCTGAGGCCATCCCAATTTGTAGCGCACTCCCTAAGCTCTGTACCATCTCATTGGTGTGATGCAGTGAATGTTATAGGGAGGAGCCCAGATGCCTGAGTTCTCTCTATTTCCTCCCTAGAAAACTGTCACGTCAAAGCGCTACTGAGCTGCCACTTCTGCCTCTGACTGATACAGAGAAATTAATTCGGGAGAAAGACGAGGAGGTGAGTTGCTGGTGGGAAAAGAACTGTGTGCTTAGGGTCTGGTGCTTCCCCTTGGAAGTAGTCTAGACTACCTGACATTCAGCTCATTAACCACGAAGCAACAGGCCAACCAGCTGCCTCTCCTTCCATCTCATGATAGCTACAGCCATATGTTGGCCAAAGGACAGGCAGCTGGCAGTGCCTCGGAGGCAAACTATCTCAGCATCCCTTACTCTCTTTCCTCAGCTCCGCCGGATGCAGGAAATGCTACAGAAGATGCAGGCACAGATGCTGCAGAACCAGGGGGAGCAGTCAGACAGCCTCTGAAAAGTTCTGGAGTCCTTTCCCACACCTCCAAGGGAATTCTGGGATAGAGACACAGTCCAATCACCTTCCACATGACCAGTAACCAAAGAGGTGCACTGCAATTTTGGAAATTGCAGTCAATCAATCAATCGGTACTTATATACCGCTTTTCAACATGAAGTTCACAAAGCGGTTTACGGGCAAATAGTAATAATAAAGTTAAATGGTTCCCTGTCCCAAAGGGCTCACAATCTAAAAAAAAGGCAGATCACCAGTAACAGCTACTAGAAAGACTGCACAGGGGTGAAGAGGGGCAATTACTCTCCCCCTGCTAAATATAAGAGGAGCACCACTTGAAAAAGTACCTCTTGCCCAGTTAGCAGGGGTGACAATGTTAGCTGTCCCCAAATTGCGGTTTGGGGAGTGAGTTAGGACCATCTTAAGCAATTCACCCTTTGGATAACCTGCATCTTTTAGATATATTTAGTCTTTCCCATTCTTACACTCAATCACCCTGATAATGTCATCTTATTGGCATATTGTTGCTGTCACAAAATGCAAGACTGTTCAATAAAAATAAAATATTTTAATGGCTTAAGAATTAGGTTACAGAGATCTCAAATGGTTTTAATCCAGCCAACACTCAACAGTCAGTCTTCTTGTGCTCCATATGACATCCGTCCATCATCAAATACTCATCTCCTGAGATATCCACACTGCTGGATCCATTTGTCTATCCCCAAATAGCTGTTTCTTTACTGAAAAAAGATGCTCATGGCTCCTGCACCTATCCAGCCTCATTTACACATCTGAGCATCTAATCAATGCTACCCACAGTAAGAGAGGCTGCATTATGATGGTAACAGCTGTTATGAAGCCGTATGGATTCAGAACTGGGCAAGGGGTAAGATCTCAGTGAGCCCATCATAAGATTAGTCTCAAGTAATGAAAACATCAGGCCAGAGAAATGCTGAGCTGTGAACTCTCAGTTTAATGCAGCAACCAAGAGAGCCAAAATGATTGTTTGACAGGTATAGAAGAATGCAGTCGGAGAGTACAGTATTTGCTTAGGAGGGCCAAATATGATGCATGTGGCAATTGCAGGCAATTGCTATGTCAGTCTGAGCCAAGGAACAACCCCTGGGAAAACTACTTCATCCCTTCCAGCCATTTTTCTGCACAAAATGTCCCCCACAAGCTGCATTTCCACTCGTAAAGGAAAGGGTACGTAATTTCCTGCATGTACGGATCAACAGTTTAGAAATCCCAAAGAGTAGAAAGGGTTAAGCAGCCCCTCCCCGATTCAAGCTGATGACCTCTGAAAGCTGTTTTCCATTTTCAAAAAGTGGGGGGATTAAATGGGAGATGCGTTTAAACAAAGTTTAGTTTGGCCTTGAAACTGGCATGACTTCATGGAGACAGGTGCATAAACCCCTTGTCAGGTTCCCACTTTGACGTAACAGCCAGCTGAACTCTCAAAGTAAGACCCCCTGAAGACCCTGCTAGCAAGAAGCGTCTTCCTGATGCTTTGCCTTGAGACTAGTCATTTTCCCCTCACCTGCCATTCTATAAGCAGCACATTGCTCTTGCTCTGCCAAAACATCATGCAAGAATAAAAAAAAATTAACATAAATGGGCAGGACAGGAAAAACACAGCTTTATTCCCCCTATCTATTAGGATAGCATCTGGCCTTTGGATCAGAATGCGCATGACTTACCCCACAAAGTCTAACATGAGCCAGAAGCGCACTTTGAGCCAGCAGTCTTGATGCATCCCACGTCACAAACACATCTAGAGCCCTGAGATCCTGTAACTAAACAATGGGAATTCCTAAATGCCACTGGCAAGTTTCTCTCCCCCTGCTCAAGAAGAGGCAGCGTCTCTGTAGGAACGGAGATTATTATTTCTGATACTCCGTGTATTTCTTAGACGACCCATAGACTTGCTTGGCTGGGTATTTCAGGCTGTTCTTCTCCATTTTGCGAAGGGCAGCAGTGGGAAGGTCCACGCGGCATTTGTCCGCCAGCGCCACCAGGTATATGAGGACGTCGCTGAGCTCATCTGAGAGGGCTTCGCGCTCCGACTCTGTCCAGCCCGGGAGGCCTTCGGGGGCTTCCTCCCGCCATTGGCTAAGGATAACAGAGGAAAATGCTGCATGAGAGGTCTGGACACAAGTTAGGAACAAGAAACCGCTGGAAGGGCAGTTTTTGATTTCTAAGAATGAGATGCATTGGCTCATCTCTGCATCCTTTGCCCCGGAAGCTGCCTGCAGTCTTAGCTCAGGCTTTCCCAAATGAGCACAGACAAGCCCACCTTCTATAAGAACATAACATAAGAAGAGCCCTGCTGGATCAGGCCAAAGGCCCATCTAGTCCAGCTTCCTGTATCTCACAGCGGCCCACCAGGTGCCCCAGGGAGGCATGAGACAACAAGATGCTTGCATCCTGTTGCCATTCCCTTGCACCCGGTACCAGTAGCCCAACACCTTTGTAAGGAGGTTGCACAATCCATCATTGCCAATAGCCCACGATGGACCTTTCCTCCAGAAAGCCACTATGGGGTGGCTTCTACAGCTACCTCAGTCTGGTCTACATGGACTGGCAATGGCTATCTGGGATTCCATACAGTGGCCCTTCCCAGCATTACCTGAAGATACTGCAAAGGATTGAACCTGCACGCAATACATGTGCTCCTTTGGCACTGTGCTAGTGCTCCGTCCCCTAATTTGTAACTCATTCGTTGTGCAAGGCAAGGCTGCTTCCTCTCAAGTCACTGGACCAAGTGGTCCGGAATGGCTCCACTGTCTCATTAAGGTACCAGCTCCATAAACTTTGCTAGCACAGTATCCTCTATGGGAACATGGGTTTACATAAACAGGCTTTTAAAAAGCATGGAAGGAGCAGTTGGGAAAGAAACGGACCTCTGGCTATGCAAACGTGCGCGTGCAATCTACCATTGCTGGCACTGCTATTGCATTTTGCCATTTAAGCTGAGATACTTTGGTAGCAGACTTGAAAGATGTACAAAGTGTGAATCAGATCTTCATTGCAAACGGAAGTCCTACATTTTCAGCTATTCAACTCAAATGTGTCAATGCTCGTGTACTGGGCAAAGAAATGTTCCATTGCACTGGTTAATGACCACAAATATTTAGTTTCCTCTAGGGGATGTGGCATCTTCTAAACTAAAATTGGATGGGTGGAGAATTACAAGCTAGAAAGTGTGCAGTAATGCATAGAAGAACCTCATGCCCCGATCTGTAGCCCCGTCATCAATACTCACAAGAGCTCTGCCAGCTCCCCCACCTCTCCGACAAGAGCGAGAAGCAGATTCCGAGGCTGGTGGTACTTCCCCCAACCCCGCTCAGCGGCAAACGCGCACTGGAGGCTTCGGCTGTGGGAGACAAATGAGTATCACAGCAGGAACGGGGCGGGTTAGTGAGGGTGTGCATTCGTGCATATGGATTTACCAGTGATTTTCAACCTTTTTCATCTGACAGCACACTGACAGGGCACTAAAATTGTCACGGCCCACTATCAGTTTTTTTTTTTTTTTTTACCAATTGACAAGGTGCACCATGCTGCCGGTGGGGGGGGGGGAGGCTCAGATCCCCCATCAGCCCTATTAATAAATGATCTAGCCCCAAGTTCCCGCAGCACCCCGTGGACCACTCACAGCATGCCAACGTGCCATGGCACAGTAGTTGAAAATGGCTGATCTAAACAGAGGGGCAAAAATTAGGAGAGCAGAATATGCTGAGGACACGCATAATCATGGAGAGTGTGGATTGGAATCGGGAGAAGAGAGGGAAATATTCTCACATGTCCTCCAAGGAGGGTTCTGTACTGAAATGAAAAGTCTCCCTCGCTTTTCTGGGCTCGTTTTCCATCTTCACCTCATCCCGTTGCTCCTCTCTTGTCTTCGATGCACTGGCTGAAGAATTCAAGGCCTGGTGAAGGAAGTTAGCAGTATCACAACTCTTTATGTCAATCAAGGAACGAGGAAACACCTCTGCTCATTTTCTATTCCCAGCTGTAAATGGGGGGCCCAGCTGTCAGGCGCTGAAGATTGTCTGGGCTTGCATGTTTCTGCTTAGGTGCATGTGAGAGGACATGGATGTGCATTTTTAGGTATGTCCTGTGTTGGTAGAGAGGGACAGTCTGGTGGCCTCCTTAGCAATAAGGTGCCCTAGAGAAAAGCAGACTTTGCCCCAAGACCCTGAAAGAGGGCAGTGATATTGGAATGGCTAGTTGGTACTCCCCGCTTTTCACAAGCCCAGACGTGCGGTCACTGCCAGAGATGGCATCACTTCCTGTTGTGACATCATTTCCAGGGAATCATTTTGCCCTTGGCATTGGGCTACACTTTCATTAGCTACACCACTGCTTCCTTGTGTGGCTTTAACGCACTTCACAAGAGGGCACACTCCAAGCACTGGAAAAACTATGTTTTTCAACAAATCCAAGATTCCTATGAGAAGACAGAACCTGAGGATCAGGAATAACTCAAGGAGTCCTAGTCTACACATGCTGGACAATGAGGCAGTAAAATGGGCTGTGCTACTTCAGACTGTAGCTCATAGGTTTCCGGTTGTTAATGCTGCTCCACATGAAACAATTCCTATAAACGGGCGATTTTCAATGTTTTTCATCTTATGGCACGCTGACAAGGCAGTAAAGTTTGTCAAGATACAGCATCCTTTTTTTGACAATTGACAAGGCACACAGCACTGCTGGTGGGAGGCTCACATTCCCCAGTGGCCCTCCTAATAAATGATCCTCCCCCAAACTCCCACAGCACACCTGTGGGCCTTTTGCAGCACACCAATGTGCCCTGGCATACTGATTGAAAACAGGTACTATAAACGGAAGCCTACTGGGAAAAAATAAAATGAGTTTCAGAACTTTGCCCTTGGTTTTCCGTTTCTATGTTTTAATGCTCTTCCATTAAGAACTTCACCACCTCATTCTGCTGCATGTGCAGATCAGGCCTCATACAACATCCTTATGCGCACATACTCACTCCACTCCCAGGCCATGTCCCATCCGTCAGTGGTTCTCTCCTGGCGGCTGCATCTCCAGACGGTTTCGAAACACTAAGCCCACCATCAGGAAGGGGCGTAGAAGCACCTGGGGGTGCACTCTTTTTATGTTCCATGGTTACCATGTGCTGCTGAAGCTCAGAGTAGCATGCAAGCAGCTTACACTCACAGAACCGACAGGCTGCCTTGCCCTCGTCTCCTGCGACAGGCAGAAGCCAGTCTTTCAACTCCTTCTGCTCCTCCCAGTCTTTGCAATACGTGTCCCTGCATTTCTCCCCCTTTGGCAACGACATGGTTGGCCAGGCCTGCAAGAGACAATGGAGATGCGCGATTAATAAAGCAAAGGGTCGAGATAACACTTCAGCAAAGAGTCAGGATGCCTTCCTGCAAGATTACAATTCCCAAGTGGAAGCTGCTTTCTTGTGGGAACCAACTTGACTCTGACACATACTTTGTCATGTATGATAAAGGTGCATTGCTCTATTTTACATGTACCCACAGCAAGACTACTCTGCCCAAGGTGGTTTCCCTACTAACCATACACAGGGAGATGTAGATGCATCACATGCAACAAGCAATACACATGGTTTACAATTTCCTACCAAGGAGTTATTTCAGCAGAAGCACTCTCTTTTACTCCTTCACACACACACACCTCCAAAGCTTTTAAGGCTATAATCCTATCCACATATACGCAGGAGTAAGCACCATTGACTATAATGGGACTTAAATCTGAGTAGACATGCCTAGGGTTAAGCTCTGAGGTTCTCTATGTTGTTGCATCTTCTCTCTCATGTTCCCTTAACTAGGGCTTAATCCGAGTCAAAGCTCTCCAGGACCGAGTCTCAAAGATTGCTTTCAAAATCAAGGCGGTTCCTCAACCTTCATGAGGAAGTGTCTCTGAGCATATGCAGAGCGCTCTCCCCTAATCTTTGAGAAACCAACACTGATGATACTACATCTCTGGGATTAAGGAGATGGTCTTCCAAAAAAAAAACGTGTGCAAATTCTGAGTAGCTCAGGCAGTTCTCATTTTTAGAAACTGACCCCAATTCCTTCTCCTTGCTAGCTTTGTACAAGTTCACTACTATCAGCCCTTCTGTCTCCTGCCACACTGTTCCACATATCACACTTTAAGGCAATCAAAAAGAAGTACCGCATCACACAAAACATTGTTCAATTATGGCTTGCACTGCCACAGGAGGTAGAGACAGCCCCTGGCTTAGATGACTTTAAAGCTCAATTAGCCGAAGTCACTAAGGTGAGATCCATGACTATTTATAGAACTTTATATAGAGTGAGAACACAACTGCCCTAGAGGGCTCACAATACGATTGCTCACTGGAACCTCCATCTTCAGAAGCAGTCTACCGTTAAACACCATTTGCTGGGGAAGCAAGGGGGGGCAGGGTTTTCTTTCTTGATGGCTTCTCTGAGGAATCTGCCTGGACTCAAGTCGGAAACAACGCTAGTCTAGGTGAACTTTCAGCGGGATCCAGGTGGCCTCCTCGCGTGTTTTCCAGTCTAAGCAAGCACTAGCCACGCTTCCCCGCAGAAGCTTTTTCGACGAAGCCATCATAATCTTATCTCTCCAGACACCCCCCCCCCCGGCAACTGACTTAACCCACCCCTGCCACATCGCAGGCATCCTCGCCCAACCTTTAAAACCTGCACGGAAGGGGAATCCCAATAGGTGCATCAACTTAGTGAGCTTCTGCCTTCTACACCTGGCGCTGCATAAATGAAAAGAAACAGCAGCGCAGCGCACCTGCCCGTTCCTAGTCCACCGAGCAGAGCCCGCTGCACCCAAATCGCCAGCACCTCTTCCAGCAAGCCACTTCAGCCTCTTCAGCAAGCAAGTATAATAACTCTATGAGCAAGCCACGCTGGTTTTTCCCGGGTTCTGCATAGGGTTCCTGTCCGGCCCACCGACAGCGCGCATGCGAGAGGGCTCCAATTGGATGGCGGGGCTCAAACAAGCCGGCCTGTGGTCCAATCAGAGGTCGCAGGTGAGACCAGGGCGTGGCTCGGCATTGCCTCCAATCCATTCAAAATCTTGGAGAAATAATACACTGGAGATGAAATGACGTCACATTCTTGAAGCGTCCTAGTCAACAAATATGGCTGACGCAGATAATCGACGCGAAAGAGGATTGCCGCGAATTCATGAATAAAAATCTCCCTGCACGCGTGTAAAAGTTAATTTCAACCTCTTTAAGCATGCCTGCGTGTTCTGCATACGGGTGTGCGAATCGCTGAACGAAAAATGGGATTTAATTTCCACGGAAAGATTCATGTATTCACATTACATCGGCTCAATAAAGCTACCGTTAACCGTTAACAGTGAGTGCCTTATTTTTTGAAGCTGTGTAATTTCTTGTTGTTCCTAGCAGTCTTATTCACCATTTTCTGACACCCACTGTTAATGGTCTAGAAGGAAAAAATATATTTCCCCCCTCCTTTTTCCCCGCTTCCCGTTTACACTTTTTTTCCCGCCTTCCATTTTCTACGGTAATATTTTCGAACTTCTGGACATTAACATAATTTGTTTTGTGTGTGTGGGGGGGGTGAGTGTAGAAGTTTTCAAAAATACTCTTCGTAGTCTAGAAGTAAAAAAAAAAATCCTCTCATATTGACAACTACTTGTGTCATGAAGAGAGTTTAATGTAATTTTCCTACGGTAATATTTTCGAAATTCTGAACATTAACAGACATTTTTTTTATGGGGCATGGCCGTTTTATTTTTGCTTGTGTAGATTTCAAAAAATAAGTCTGTCAAAACAGTGCAATCCGAGTTTCAATAGACAGCAAGTGGCATTTCGTCCGGTATGTTCAGTAACATAATTACGCGGAATTAAACCTTGGAATTGCATATTAACTCATAATTAGGTTACCAATGATGTTTCTCCACGATCACACGTTGTTATTTTCGTGAGTTTTTACTTCAGGAGTAAACGATTCAGTCCAGAAAACCAATCTGAAATGCTTGGAATACTGATTGTTTTGAGTCAACTTACATGGCCGCTAAGCCCGCCCCCTGGTTACAATTCTTTCCTATTCTTTCTAAAGGGATGGCCACCTCTTGTTCAAAACATTGAAAAGAAAAGAAGCACGGAAGGCGTGACCATCAGAGTTCAGCTGGTGATGGGCACAGAGAGCGACCAATCGGAAGAACGCCAATCAGTTCGGCCCCTAGCAAAAATGGGAAAGGAGTTTTATAGCGCCCTAAGCCAGCTTATTATTGCAACTTCAGTTTTTCGTGGAGCGAAGTGTGTTTTACATGAAGGGGGGAAAATGGATCAGGGCTTTCCTCATGCCTGTTCGAGCTTGCAGCAGATTCAAAACTTCTTTGCATGCTTATGAGTCCTGAGTCCATTTATTGGGGAAAAGGGAGAAATTACTGCGAACTTCCAATTCCCGTCCACGTCTCCTACAGAGGCAGTCCAGCAGTGTTTGTTTAAGCAAAATGCGTGATGTGACACATTGCATTCCCTCCTCCAGCTGATGATGGAGAAAAAGAGCAGGAAACATCAAACCCAATGATTCCATTATATTGCGCATCTGGCTTAGGGAGGTGGTTCACATAATCAGGGTGTTAGCAAGGCAGAAATTACACTTGATTTCAAGGGAGATGGGCAAGTGGAGGGAAGCCAGGTGGCCACGCATCCTGCAAACAGAGTTTCCAGGTCTCCAGCATCCCAAAGCCTGAGATTCAAGCTGTGGGACCTGGTGATGCCAGAAAGGGGCTGGCATAGTTGGGCCCTTGATTTGCCTAACTCTGCACTGTTCCAAATTTGGCCCTTGCCTGCTGTTGAACTTGGTGGGGCAAACTCAGAGGCGTTTCTATAGGGATGGCAAAGCTCTAAGTTTTGCAAGAAGCCTTACCCTGTCATGTAAATCCCTCCTCTCCCTTGCTGCTGCAGCCAGTAAGCAACGCCAAGATTGGCTAAAACGGTGCAGGAGAGGAGTGATTTCCACTGCAAGGTAAGGCTTCTTGCAAAACTTAGAGCTTTGCCATCCCTGTAGAAACACCACTGGGCAAACTTCCTAGGATTGCCAAGCACCATGTGTTTTTATTGGCCCTCTCAGTTTTGGCTTCAGGTTTGGAATTAGATGCAGGCATGCCTCTGTACATGCTGGGATTCTGTGCCAGACCCTGAAATTGTGGATACTGGGGACCCCTTTTTAAAGACAGGGATACATGAGTGGTTTTGCTGCAATAAGGTAAAAAAAAAAAAGATTTGTTTAATGTTTCCCTGTCTTTTTAATAGGCTTCCCAGTATCCATGATGTCCGTGCAAAATTGAAACTGGATACTGAATCAGTGGATGGATAATGGGGCATGCCTGTTGAATTCGCCAGATATTTTGAACTGGTGAGTGTGTGAGCAGCTTGGTTTTTCTGTTGATCCTACAGTAATCTGTTAGGCTCTTCCTCTGCAACCTTCCCAAACTCAGCAGGCTCTGCCCCATGGCTTGCCAAAACTAGCCAGGCTTCACCCCTGGCCAACCCTTTACTCTCAGAAGACCCACTGAGTTCAGTGGGGCATCTTTTCAAGGAAATGTGCACAGACTTTCATCCTTAACAGACTTTCATCCTCGACAGTAGGACCCAGACACCCCAGATGATATCTCTACAGAGTCCTCATTTCTTGATGGACTCTAGGATTTGCTTTCTATTTACTCAGGCAGGTTTATCTGCCTTGTTGTATCCATTCAGTACTGCTTTGCATAAATTCAGCTGAACTGAAATTGAGATGGAGCGGTGTTTTAGGTGGGGTGGGTGATGGTTTACACAAGAAAAAGCCAGAGTCCAAAGTACTAAAAACTCTTCCAGCCCTAATCCCACCCCTCACTCTGCAGCTTCCCACCCCCTAGGAATGCAGGAAACTCATCTTGTGTAACCAGTTGAACAAGAGAAAAAGTTGCAAAGAGACATTTAGGAGCCTGGATCTTCTGGTAAGCAACTATTGCCTCTTTTAATTTCCTGCCTCTGAAATCCTGGCAGAATTGCAGAATGTGTGTACGTGGGGGCAGGAGTTGTATCATAGGCTAAAAATCAGGAAGCACTAAATACGGTTTGGTTTCATTTTTAGTTGCTATGATCACATTGAAGTTGTAGCTGGTTTTCATTTTGGGAGGATTTCAGGGAGCGTTACATTTCTGAGGCTGCGATCTTGTGCACACTTCTCTTTGAGCAGAATGGGACTTATTTCTGAGTCTATATATGTATATAGTATAAGATTACACTGTTAGAGCTGCAAATCTGATCATGTTGGATTTTGACCTCTGGCCTGCAGGGTGATGCAGGAGGTACTCGCTTTGGCAGTTAATGTTTCATTTCATCTCACCCTCACAAATGCAGGAGCAGCTGATGTAGGACAGGGGATTAGGAGCTCCTTCCTCCAAGGATTTTGGGTGGAATCGCTTATAAGACAAACTGCTTATAAGACAGAAATTTCAGGCAGCTGTTAGAAGAAAACATCCAAAAGCACCAATACCTTTATTAGGACTAATTCCTATTCCGACGCATAAGGCTGCTGACTCTGAAGCTATGTATATAGCCATAATGATTAGCGATAAGTCGCATTACCCATTCATACCACTAGGTGGCTCCATTGTCAGAACCAAAAAGTTAGACCTAGAACAAAATAAGATCATGGCAACCACTCCCATCACTTCCTGGCAAATAGAAGGGGAAGAAGTGGAAGCAGTGACAGACTTTATTTTCCTGGGCTTCAAGATCACCGCAGATGGTGACTGCAGCCATGAAATTAAAAGACATTTACTTCTTGGGAGGAAAGCTATGGTGAACCTAGACAACTTAATCAAAAGCCGAGACATCACCTTGCCAACAAAGGTTCGCATAGGCAAAGCGATGGTTTTCCCAGTAGCAATGCATGGATGTGAGAGCTGGACCATAAGAAAGGCAGAGTGCCGAAGAACAGATGCTTTTGAATTATGGTGTTGGAGAAGACTCTTGCGAGTCCCCTGGACTGCAAGGAGATCCAATTGGTCAATCCTCCAGGAAGTCAAGCCTGATTGCTCCCTGGAAGGACAAATCCTGAAGCTGAAGCTCAAGTGCTTTGGCCACCTCATGAGAAGAGAGGACTCGTGCTGGGAAAGATTGAAGGCAAAAGGAGAAGGGGGTGGCAGAGGATGAGATCAGCGGTGTCATCCTGGAGGAACAGCCCGGTACGCTGTTCCGCTAGTTCCGCGGACAGGCCCAGGCCACGCCGCCTCTCCTGAGGACGGGTGAGCTGCTCCTGGGCCCTCCCGCCCTCCCGTGCGTCCGAATCGCTCTGAAATGGAGCTATTACAGGCGCAGGGAGACGTGGCTGGCCTCTGCCATAGGGGCGGAAGGCTGCCAATCATCCGGGTGTTCTGGTTCCTGGTGCGCCCGGATGATATCACTGAATTAGATGGTTAGATAGTGTCACCAAAGTGATGAACATGAAATTGGGCGAACTCCGGAAGCTAGTGGAGGGCAGGGAGGCCTGGCGTGCTGTGGTCCAGGGGGTTGCGAAGAGTCGGACACGACTTAGCAACTGAACAACAATCTCACACGTTCTTTTTGTACTTGCATACATTCTGAGGGAGCAGTGAGGTAAGAAGAGGGAAAGAAGTAATAAGGAATTCTTTTCTAACAATCAATAACTGATACACATTCATTACAGCATAGTAAAAGTATGTGCATCACACAACAAAATATCCTAACAACCCCAGATTCCCTCCTGATGTTGTCTCAGGTTGGCAAATCCCCTGAAGAAGCTGCCAGGAGCTGCCATTCAGGAGGAAGGAGCCTGAATGGTACATCTCAAAATGGCCGACACCATTCCCTTCTGGGAGTCCGGTCTAGTCTCTTTCCTAATGTCTCACTGATTTCTCCTCCCTAGTCTTCATGGCTTCCCAACCATACCTGGCACACCTTCTCCCTGCTGCCCATTTACGTCAACTGGCCGTGGACTGGCTGAAGGAAGATGTTCCCAGCTTTGACTATGGTGGCTACAGTGTGGGCGATCGGCAGGAATGTGCAGTGCTCCTTTGCAAGTCCCCCGGAGTCTTAGCCGGCTTCCCTTTCTTCGAGGCGGTCTTTGCCGAAGTGGGCTGCTCTGTGGGGTGGCTTCAGTCGGAGGGGACGTGGGTCGAGCCGATTACCCGAGTGGCTGAAGTCCGTGGGCAAGCCAAGAGCCTCCTGCTGGGGGAGCGGGTGGCCCTGAACTGCGTGGGGCGCTGCAGCGGTGTTGCCACAGCCGCCGCCAAGGTGTGCCGGGCAGCACAAGAAGCCGGGTGGCACGGAGAGGTGGCTGGCACCAGGAAGACCACACCTGGATTCCGCTTGCCTGAGAAGTACGCTCTCCTGGTGGGAGGAGCTGCCTGCCACCGCTACGACCTGGGAAGCCTCATTATGCTGAAGGACAACCATGTGTGGGCATCTGGGAGCATCACGCAGGTGCGTGTCTATCAGTGGTGGGATCTAACGGATCCAAGAACCGGAACGGTGACCGGGACTCACCTTTGACTGGCACCTTTGACTGCACCCCGCAGCCCGTCCCTTTGGTTCCGCCGCCTTCTGCGCCGCGTCCATCACGGAGCTGGCAACGAATGGCGGCGAGTGGGCGGAGCCAGTCCTGATTAGGTTCAGGAACGGCCGTTCTGGTGCATTCCTGCTGGATGACATCACTGGTGTCTATCCACTCTCTCCTTCCCCCTCCTCCATAACAGTGCAGCCATATTACAACAGGAAGGTTATCCTTCTGGGGGTGGGGGGGGATCCAGTGAAGCAGCTCTCTTACACTGTGCCTGGGAGTGAGCCCCATTGAACACAAAGGAATGTATTTATCCTTGCATAAGACTGTGCTGTGTGGCAAGAAATGGTTGCAAACAGCCATGTTGGTGTGAGCTGGTGGCATGTGTGTATTTTAAGGATGAATCACCCATGCGCACCCATGCACATGGACACATATATAGATTCCTGCATTGCTTCACATCATTTTTTCTGCTGCTCACCTGACTCTACCTACAGCACCAGAATAGAATCCCTGCTCGCTGAGGGGAAGCTTAGAGAAACCCTTGTCCGCAGCATATGTAATCTTCACACCTCCCGATTCTTCTGAACCTTCTCCACCCCCAGGCTGTCCGCAATGCCCGTCGTGTCGGAGGCTTTGCCCTGAAGGTAGAAGTTGAGTGTCGCTCCTTGGAAGAAGCTCTGGAAGCCGCAGAATGTGGGTCTGATATCATCCTGTTGGACAACTTTGCTCCTGAGGTACGTGGCTGGAACGAGATGGAGAAGGAGGGAGACTGGCTGTCTCCCAGCTCAGTGTACTTTGGACATGTGTATGTCTACCTTGGGCCTCAGCGTTATGTCTCCCCACATAAGTGATTCTGTTTATGTGATTAAAATCCACCTTGCCCCATGTGCCAGCCACATAATACAGGTGGTTCTGCATTTAGTTCGCTAAATTTGCACCTTGAGGGCAACCTCACACCAAACACAGCATAAAAATTTGGCCTGTGTCATGAAACTCTGGCTTGACTGTTGCCGAAAATAGGCAAAGTATGGTTTCTGTGGTGGGGATTGCATTTAAAAAGGCAAACAACCAGATGAGAGAGTATTAGGTTCATGTTTATTTACACCTGCGCAGGCGGACCAATCTCAGAGAGAAAGGCAAAAAATATATACAATACAAGCACTTTTATACTCCCCCCTCCTTTTCCCCCAAGTTCCTGCTTGGTTGGAAATGATATCATTGGGGCTGGGGCATGAGATGCTCTGAGCTAATTGGGCCATGAGAATGCCGTGACAATTTCAATAAGGGAGGAGGTTCTGC
This sequence comes from Lerista edwardsae, assembly GCA_029204185.1. NCBI lineage: Eukaryota > Metazoa > Chordata > Lepidosauria > Squamata > Scincidae > Lerista > Lerista edwardsae. Next base: position 1,476,897 of record JAJKFI010000157.1, on the reverse strand, counting down.
TAGCTTGAACCGGCACCTTATCTATTGTGCAGGGCCAGCAGCCCTGAATTGTGAATGTCAGCAACATTGAATTGAGAACATTACAAGCGGGGCCCATGTGAAAACAATGAAAGCAAAGATGGAAAACAGTTACATATTCCGCAGCCATAGACAAGTCACTATGCAAAATGGCTGTGCTTTGGTAAGCTGGCAACATGGTAAGTTGGCAACATGACCAAGCTTCAATTCCTGTTAACAATCAATTTCCTGTTCTTTTCTTGTAGGACCTGCACCCCACAGCCACCACGCTGAAAACCTCCTTTCCCCACGTGATGGTCGAAGCCAGTGGGGGAATTACCCAGGATAATGTGGCCCAATTTGTAGGGCCCAATATCGATGTGGTCTCCCTCGGTTGCCTTACGCAGTCGGCCAAAGTTGTCGATTTCTCCCTCAAGATCTGCCGAGATCCGGCCTCTAAGCCTTCTGTGAGGAATTTTGTCTTCTGAGTCCTGAGGATGGGGGAGCCAGGCAATGAGGGGGCAGTCTCAGTGATGTCATGTAGGGGGAACGCAGGGGAACTCAGTTCCACTAGTTAAAATTAGGGCTGACTCCGCCCACTTCACCCTCCCTCCCCCCTTCCCAATTCCTCTGCAAAGAGCTTTTCTTCTTGGTTGGCCAGCACTCAGAGGGTTAAAGGGAGCGTCTCTGGATTCCTGGGGGGGCGAGTCTCATGCCATTACAACTGGACTGAGGTTTTCTATTGGAGCCGAGCACCTTTGAAAGTCCCAAAGCCATAGAAAAGGGAAAGCTGCTTCATTTCCAGCCAGCTCGTACCACGAATCCCCCTGCCATTTTCTTCTCCCACCTGCTACAATGTGGGGGGACGGTGGGTGAGGAATCGGGTCACCAGCCATGTGGAAGGCACCGCATATAACCTGTTCATTCATCCTCACAGCATCAGCCTTTCTAAGGACAGAGATGTGATCTCCAGGTTGTCGCCTGGCAACTCTTAACATGTGTGCGGTCTATTCCTGTTGCGCCCCTTCATCTCCGGCTGCAGGTGGTTTTTATAAGACAGTCAATAAAACAGCCATCTTTTCAAGGCCGCTGCCTTGCTTATTAATGCTGTGTCACCACAATCCTACTTCACCCTTATATGCATCGTAAGGGTGGGGGGGGGAATCCAACATTTCCCCCATTCTTTCATCACATGGTTGGGGGAACAGTTAAAAGGGGGTCATGCATTTGTTCAGTGAAGTCCATGTGGACGTGGCCCAGGAATAGTATCAGGAGTGTTGCGATCTGTACACTTAAGGCCCAAAGAGCCTCTGACGCTGCAACATTGCTTACGGCCCAATCCAGCTGATGAGGGCCGCTGCCAGAACTAGGGTTCTGGTAGCAGAATGTGCTCTCTGGCTGCTGAGAGGGCGGCTCAGCCGGCGGCAGCAGGAAGTGAAGCACCTGCTGAGAAAGGTGAGTCAGCAGTGGGGGTGTAACAGCAGGGTTGCACAACAGAGGGAGGACAGGGTGGCACTCTGCACAGGCAACTTGCACTGGATTTTATCCCCTCCGGATAGCCTTAACCCTTTGTCTCCTTGGGCTTGTACCCAACGGGTAATAATTAGCCTTTTTTAACCAATTATTTGGGTAAATAATTAATTTACCCAATGGATAATTAATCTGTGGAATTCCTTGCCACAGGAGGTGGTGATGGCATCTGGCCTAGGTGCCTTTAAAATGGGCTTGGACAGATTTCTGGAGGGAAAGTCCATTGTGGGCTATAGGCCATGATGGGTTGTGCAACCTCCTTACATTAGTAATAGGCTACTTCAGAATGCCAGGTGCAAAGGAGTGGCAACAGGCATCATGTTGACTCATGTGCTCCCTGAGGCATCTGGTGGGCCACTGTGAGGTACAGGAAGCTGGACCAGATGGGCTTTTGGCCTGATCCAACAGGGCTCTTCTTATGTTCTTGTATAAGCTAAAAACCCAGTCCAGGCCCAAAGAGACCCATTGGAGATTGGAAGGCTTACAGGGAGGTAAGGGAGCATATTTTCCCAAGCCTCCCAATCCCCACATTTCCCACCCACCCCAGGCATATAGTGCAGCCTGTTTTAGTGTGGTTGCATGCAATGACGGGAAAACCATAGGATCAGGCTGAAAGATAATGAGGTGTGTCTTTATCAGTACAGTGGATGGGAGATCACCAAGAGTCCTGAATAAGAGCAGGAAAGACAGACTGTAACAACAGGGGCATTAGAAACAGAGTTGTCTTCATCTTTATTAAGACATTTGATGCAGGAAGGTCCCGGTCAGATTAAGATTGATTGATTGAGGTGGGCAGGGATTGGCTTTGGGGTGTGTGAGCACATTTCCTCCCCAAATAACAATAATAAATAACAGGTTGACATGTATATTGCTGGGATACAAAAGTGTGTGGATCCTCAGGGACCGGCATAAAGGAAACTCCCCCGCCTGGGGGTGTCTGGGTGGATTCCCCCACAAAGCAAGGGTGGGAAATGGGGGGTTTATTCCCCTTCCTTGTCCTCTCCGTGCGTGATGATGTGGGAAATGTTCTTGTAGTCAACGTTGCCAGCTACATCTGGAGGGAAGGCGTGCCACATGTTCTTGATCTGCAGGAGGAAGTCGACGGTGAAAATGAGAAGTTGCCAGATAGTGTTTCAGTGATCAGTTTCTATTCCCAGGAGGTAAAATCACTACTTGCTATTTTGTGGTGGCCTTTGGCTCTGCAAGCAATTTTAATGGTTTGCATGTATATATGTAGAATAGCCCAATCCTATCCAACCTTCCAGCGCCAACGAGGCATGCCCTGCATCCTGCAGAAGGCAGGCAGTCGTGCAGTCCTCTTCAAGGTAAGGGAAAGTTTGTTCCCTTACCTGGGGGCTGCATTGCCGCTGGACAGTTGGACAGGTACCATTGGATAGTTTCATTCAAGTTTCATTCATTTCAGGAACTATATGTGTTTTTAATGCAGGTGTATTTTCTTGAAAAGGTTATACAGATTTATCAGACATGTATATATCAGACATTTATTTACAGTTATTATAAGACTTGCCAGATGAAGAGAGCTTCATCTATTTCTAACCACCTCCCACTGTATTTTTGTGTTGGAATCTTGGAATTTAAGGACCCAGACAATCAGAGCAAAGTTCTCGTGTTCTAGGGATCCAGCTTCATGATAGTAACTTTGCACATTCCACTAATTAAATGTTTTCCTCTTTTGTCTGGATTAACATGAGAACAAGAATCCTAAAACCACACAACAAAAACAGCTGTTAAGAGTTTAAGCTTTCCTGTAATAGCACCTTCTAGCCTGGAAACCACAGCATGTATCCAAAGGTTTCATTCCTCCTGCAAAACAAATTTCCTCCTTTGGAAGGCATCTTCTTCTGGAGTAAGGAGTCTTTCCACAAGAGGAAGGCGTAAGTGGAAGGAAACCTTATGATACAACCTAATATATGGACATGGCCCAAGGGCTGAGATTCCTCTGGGGGCACAAAGCTCTTTGTCCATGCTCCTTATTATTCCCTGATTTTGGAAAAGGATTTTAGGGCTAAGCTCAGTCCTCTGTTGTGGTGGATCAACCACTGAATGCTCCCTTACCTCTTCTTGGCTGAACCGGTCACACTGGGTGGTCAGGAGTTCTTCCAAGCTATGATGAGGCAAAGAGAACGGTGTGTTACAGGGGTCCCTGGATATTTGTGAACCCCTATCAGAATGTCCCCAAATCATCCAACCCAAGGAGATTCATATTCGGGAGAACATTTGCTTTCCAGCTGCTGCACTTCCAATCTTGTACAAGCTCAAAGTCTCCTCTGTCCTACCCAGTTCTTTGCTCTACAGCTCCTCTGTAGGGCCTTTACATAGGTTCAGCATGTACTGTGACTCTCTCTGAACCCCCATTTTGCAAGTCCTACAATATCATGCATGTCTCTATTCCTTTCTCTCCCCCCCCCCATTCATATGCTTTGAACCCTTTCTGACTTGCTGATTCAGGCCAACCACTGGTTGCTGCCATCCAAGCTTGCAAGCTATGGTTTGCATTTGCTCTCCAGACCAGAACTGGAACTTGCTCCCAAACCATGGTTTCCAGTTCTAGTATGGAAGGCCAGCACAGATCACAGTTTGCCAATTTGGATGCAACTGCAAATTACATCCTGAAGAACCAAGTCAGGGAGGGAATCGGAGCATGGGAGGGAGGGATCATATGAGCAAAACCAGAGTTTAACGTTACATGTGAATTGGCCCAATGCCTTCCCTGGGTTGGGGATGAATGCTCACAATTGTTTCTTGACGGTGCCCTTGCCCTCAGGGTCCAGGACTTTGAAGGCGCCATTGATTACGTCTTCGGGATCGGCACCTGGTGGGAGAGAGAAAGATATGTGTAACAGCGAGTTGTGGGAATATGCTGTCACTTAGGAAGGAGGGGTGGGTTGGAGAAAATCACACACCCTTCAGCTTCTCTCCAAACATGGTGAGGAAGACAGTGAAGTTGATGGGGCCACTGGCCTCCTTGATCATGGCATCCAGCTCCTCATTTTTCACATTCAGGCGTCCTGCAGGGACAGAGGGGGGCACATTAGCCATGGAGGGGTGGGCTGGGGGTACCCGCTAGCTTTGCTTCACCTCGCATTGCCACGCTCTTTCTCTCTTGCCTTACCCATAGCAGCGAATGTGTCTCGCAGGTCTTCCTTGTCAATGATGCCATCTCTGTTCTGGTCAATGACAGTGAAGGCCTAGGGAGAGAGAGAAGATAATTTGTGGTGGGACTTCAGAAAACTCATCTCTGGTTTCCCGGCAAAACGGCAACAAAACTTGCAAACGTGCAATTTTTGTTTAGGGTAATTTGCTTTCCTACAAATTCTGGTTCCCGAGGGTACAATCCTAACCTAGAGTTAAGCTGGCACAGTTAGGCCAGCAAAGTTTGGCCGGCACAAGGGCCACCGTAAAGTGCGTTTGGGCCACTCTTGGAGTCAGGGAGGATGGCGCATGTCTGTGTGCTGGCCTCTCTGACTCCGAGAGTGGTCCAAACATACTTTACGGTGTCCCTTGTGCCAGCCAAACTTTACTGGCCTAACTGCCAGCTTAACTCTAGGTTAGGATTGCACCCTGAATCAGATGCCAAATCCCCCCCGCCCCCGCACTCAGTATGAAATTTTCATAAGACCTTGCATGAAATTGGACACGAAGTGTGAACATTTCACTGTGCGCTCTCAGTGGACATCAGTGTGCGCAGACAAGCATATTGTCACACAACCTGTACAGAAATATACCCAAAGTAGGAGTTCCCACTTCCTCAGCTTTGTGTGAAATTTGCATTTCATACAGTTCTGTGTAAAGGTGAAAGGTAAATGTGGAATATGTGTTGTAATAACTCCCCTAAATTTTGCTAATCTAGGGACTGGTTAATACATGCATTTTTCATCACTTGAGGACTGCTGCCTCAAAGGGGCGACTTGCATGTGTGAATGGTTCCCTAAGGATGGGTTATGCTCCTGGCAGCACCCCAAATGCAATGCTATTCCATGGAGTCGGGTCACACATTCACCTGCTGTTCACCAAGGGTACAGTAACCAAGTGATGAGAAATGCACAAGCATGTGTGAACAGGCCCTAAGCTCAGCAAGAAATGTGGGTGAAATGTGTTTCCAGAACTACACATTTTGTTGGCACACCTTATGTGCCCATGCTCATCCCTAGGAAGCACAAGTCTGCACCAATGCACTGATGTCACATTGTGTAAATGTCCAAGAGGTTGACCCCCAGCAGCTTCAGTTTTGCATGAGCTTGCTTTATCTTTTGACCTTTGTGAAGAATATTAAACAGAATATTGTTCAATCTGACTGCATGAGCAATTTGGGAGGGGATGATAATATTTTGGCATTCAGGATAGCATCTGGATTCATCTCCCTTTCCAATTCAACAGCTTGGAAGTCATTCCTTTCTAGGCATGGCTTGATAAAAGTTTGGCTGCTATCTCCAGCTTAAATCAACACTTTTTAAGAAGGTCAGTTCTAGAACAATAAAGTTAATGAAGGGCCCAGGGCACAGTTCTGATCAGGTGAAAGAAAGAACTGGGCACATATGAACAGGAAAAGAAGGTGGAGAGGATAACTTCTATCTCTGAACTTTAAGAGGAAAAATATCAGCAAGGGTCAGTGAAGGCTGGTCAAGAAACAGGAGGTTCAGTTGATAGCAGAGCAACGTGGTTATTGTGGGAGGGAGGGTGCAAAAGCAGTGTAATTTGCCAGGGAACCTGCCAAACCCCTTTCTCTGGAATCTTGATGAGTTGGCTGGATGATCTAAGATAAGGACATTCAATACTGCTGGAGGGCCTAATGCAAATCCCTGCCACCAGTAGGCAGGATTTGGGCTTGGTGGGCTTGGACCCTCAGCTAATGTCCGACCACACCACCCCTTGACATCATTTGTGTGTAATGCTTAGGGTTGGCCTCAACATCCTTTGACGTCCTGCTCAGTTCTCTTCTCGACTGCATCATGGGACAGGAGACGCCCACCCCAGCCAGCATTATGCTGTTTGGGCCTCAATTTCCCCTCCCTCCTCATTTGCAGCTGTGCCCTAGAGCCACCTGTCACTTGATATCCCTCTTCGCTTCCACCAGGAATGGAAACAATTTTCTTCTGTCTCATATTGAGCCCACCACCCCTCCCTAAGGGGACAGGTGGTACATTCCGAAGGAGCCGTTGATGAGGTCTCCAGAGGATGCTGGGGTGGAAGGGAGCATAATCCACTCAGCACTATCCCCCTTTTCTGCCTCGCACTGCTAAATGTGCGAGATACCACAGCATGCTCAGCAGAGTTCTCCAGGGAATAAAGAGGTGGAAGAGCTGCCGACAATCTCTTCATTTTGAAGGCAATAATTCAATCGCTGGAGATGGAAATTGCATTTTCCCCCCCCCTCCCCCCCCGCGGGGGGGGGGGGGGAACTCTGTTTCCCAGCAATGGAAGTATTTCACGGTGAGCCTCACCCAAATTCCTGTCAATCCATTTGCAAGAACCGCACATTCAATGCGCAAAAGAAACACTGGCTGCTCATGGGCAGATACGAAGACAGTCAAAGCAGCAGTAGCTATCTGTTGTTCATAGTACCGTTGACGTAAGAAGAGTTTACAATGTATTTGCTGCAATATGAAAGAGTTCCCACTTCTGACATTTTGATCTCACCAAAAAAAAAAAAAAAAAAAAAAAGCTATACAAGCCAAGGGATTTGTCAAAAAATAAAATAAACCAGCAAGTGTCACTTAGCTCTATACCGTAAGTCGCAAAACTGAGCCCATAAACTGATGAAGCTGCCTTTTATGGAATCAGGTAACTGGTCCATCGAGCCCACCCAAGAGAGAAATTGAAGCTCTTGTTCTAAAATCTGGTGTCGTGAGTCATCTAAGATGACTTACACAGTGTGGGAAAAACCTGAGTTCAAATCCTGGGCCAACTTGAGTTATCTCAAACCAGTCAATTCCTTTTAGTCCTTTTCAACCAGTGTGTCATGGCACATTGGTGTGCTGCGAATAATTTGCAGGTGTGCTGCAGGAGTTTAGGGGAGGGTCATTTATTTTTAGGGCCATTGGGGAATGTGTGCCCCCAGCTGGCAGTGCAGTGTGCCATGCCAATTGTCCAGAAACTGATGGTCTGCCTTGACAATTTCAGTGCTTCGTCAGTGTGCCGTAAGACGAAAAAAGGTTAAAAACCACTGGTTTAATGAGTTCACAGGATCATAACTAAATGTGTGTTATCCCAATGATAATCACTTGCCAAAGACTTTAAAAACAGGCTGTCATCAAAAAGAAAAAGATCCAAAACGGGTTGACAAATGTAGAGTTGGAGAAAAAAAAAAAGTCAGGCTGAAGAAACTTCCAAAGCAATAAGAATGAGCGATGCTATCTCTCTGCGTGTCCCAACTCAAATATAATTTCTTCTTCTCCAGACTAAGCCCTCCAGCCCTAGCCTTTACAGCTGTGAGTTTGCCTTTAAGTTTCAAAGGTTTCAAGACGGAGGGTGTTCTGCTTGCACTCTCCTCCAGGCCCATCACGCCGTGTTCGTGTCCAAAGATCTCCTTGTAAGGAGCTGCCACTGGCTCTGCCCAAGCACAGTTGTCACCTACGTTCTCCTTCTGCCCTTGCTCAAAATAGATCCTGCTGCATCTCAAGGGTCCCAGAAAAGAAACACCACCATTCTTGGGGTGGGGGGTGCTGCTGCTGTGGGACAGCAGCAGCAGCCCTTGGAAAAGGGCAAGGAAGGGGCTCTTTGAAATGGAGACCAAGACTCTCAGATGTGTGGGAAGGAGGTCTTCTTTCACCATTACAACACACTGGCTTACTCAATGGAAGAGTTTTGCTATAAACGGGGATTACTACTAGAGAAGAGAAGCTACTGAATTGGGGTGCGTGTGAGAGGGAGGTCGGAACTACCTTGCAGAATGAGAGAGCTGGAGGAGAAACTAGAAATATCTATGACTAGGTGAGGCCAGTTCTTCTAACAGGACAATCCTAGCCATGTCTACTCAGAACCCTATTGAGTTGAATGGAAACCACCCCAGTGTATAAGATTGATGTCTATGCTTCTGTGTCCTTTAGGGCTCATTTCTAACTTTCCAGCCCCGAGGTAAGGGCAATGCAGCTTCGAGGTGAGGGTACAGACATTCCCATGCCTTGGGGAGGCCTCCATGACTGCCCTCTCAAAACTGCACATGCCCCATTGGCACAGGTATGTCAGTGCTGGAAAGCTGGTTAGGATTGCACCCTTCGAGACAAAGGAACCTTCTTAGAAGAACTTGGTCAAAGCAGCCCTTCTCTCCCTCTTTCCTTCTTCAGAAAAACCTTGAGAATTGCGGAATGTTCACCATTGTCTACCTCTGACAGAACCTGAACCATCAAGGGTCAAAATGCAGATCAGGATAGGAATATTAGTCTGGTTGTGGCCTTCTCATATGAAAGTAAGTGGATAAGATTTCAGGTGCTTAAATCCATTTTAAAATTCTATCTAAGCAACCCACCTCTTAGGGCCTATTTGTGGTTTTAAAGATATGCTCGTATGATAACTCCACAGACTCAGACTCTGTAGGTATCTTACGGTTAGAAAATTATTCCACAATTTGAGGACAATTCCTCCACACTCCAATTGATCACAAAGACATGGGATTCCCAAGGCTCTTTAAAACAGTTACCTGCAGATCTGAAAATTCTTACTGCCCGCTTCTGCTATTTTGGTTGATGACCATTGTTCATGCAATTGTTTAGGCAATCTTCTTCCTATCAACTTCCTAGTGTCGATGCAATCGCGCCAACAGGGCCTGGATCTTGTGATGGGTCAATCATGGATGACCTCCGCAAGGTAAGGGGACGTTTGCTCCCTTACTTTGGGGCTGCATTGCTGCTGCATTAGCACGGGATAGTTGGGTAGGATGGAGCCCTTCATTATCTTTATTTCTTGTCTCTGTAGGTTTGAACCTTTCTCAAAAACTGGCGTCAAAACTAAGCCCTTACACTATACTTCTGCAGTTGTAAGCCTGAAATAGCATAGTGTTTCCCTTGAAAAGTAACAGCTGAGACAATCCCAGACGGAGCTGACATGGATTATGGTGCACCAGCAGGGAAACTATCTATGGCTCTTCTCCTAGAATGGGGCCCTCCCACATCCAGCTCCAGTGCAGCTCTTGAGCATCGCCTGCTAGCTCTGAATTGCATCCCTGACCACCACCACCACCTTTTCCTCCTTTCTTACCTCTTTGAACTCCTGGATTTGGGTTTGGTCAAACATGGAGAAGACATTGGAGCTTCCCCCTTCTGTGGCTGCCCTTCTCTTTGCCTTCTTGGGTGCCTGGAGGGGATTAAGGTTGGAATGAATTATCGGTCCAATCCGTAGCATAGCATGAAAAGACAGCACATGGAAACGCAGGCATGCTTCCTGCAGGCTCCTGGAGATCTTGAAATGTTGAGAGGATTGTCATGGACAACATTTTTGACAATTGTCTACATGATGACTGATGGAAAAAAAAGAAAAGCTGGAAAGATTTCTTTTCGCTTTTAAAGAACCATTTATTCCCACAAGCTTTTCCAAGATTACTGCTGCAATCCCATCCACACTAACCTAGGAGGAAGCCCCATTGACTATAATGAGACTTACTTCTGAGTCTCATTATAGGCATGCATGGGCCCTAGGTTTTTATCTCCAAAATATAATGTTGATACTAGCCTTTGTTTTCATAACAAAGGGAGGGAGGGTCAGGGGACTCCAACATTTTCTAAAAATTGGAACTATGGGGTGCTAGTTCTGAAGTGGGGGGGGGATATTGACTGAATGGTACCCTGCAATACAACAATGGGTAAGTTCTGGCCACTAAGAAATGGAAATCAGGAAAGGAATTTGGACTGGACTGTAGCTGGGCAGACTGAAACCACTATAGGATGTCGTGGTGAACTCCATCCCCAGGGAGAAGTGCATCCCTGTGGCAAGGAGAGGTGTGGAGCTGTGAAGTGAGCTTGAGCCTCTAAAATGAGAAGCCCTGTGCCATCACGTAAGAAGACATGCAGATGACATCCCAGGAGGATATTAGGGTTAGAGGCAAACCTGGCTCGCTTGCTTGGGTGACGCAGAGTGTTCTGTGAGCACCTCTTGTGATTCACCCAGTCTTTGCTGGCAGCACACAGAGCCCTGGATCGATACTGTATGTGTGCTGACAAGCAGTACTGGCGCCAGGTGACTGAAGGCCTGGGCAAAGCCCTGAACGGGGTCTTCCAAGGAGCCCCATGCCCACCCCTTGAGGGTACATGTGCATGCAACTGCTGCCACCAACACAGAGGTGGTGGTTGGTCTGGCCAGGAGGACCTTTTATTGGGCGATAGCCTTAGGGCCTTGCCTGGCCAGGGCAACCTCTATTGCCTGCCTTGCTGATGTGCTTCCATGTTCCACAAAGCGCCACCAAGGCCAAAGTAAAAGGAAAAATGGATATTCCTTGTGCTTCTTCCAAAACAAACAGAAGTTCCATGATCCCCCCTCCCCAATTCTCACTCCTTTTGTCTGGATTTTGCAGAACCTCCAGAAATGTGATTCCTACAGCTTCAGTTCGCTCAACAATTGTTCCGCAGCTGTCCTTTGCTCCTTTCCCTTAAGACTTCCCCGCACCAAACACCTGCCATGGTTGGGGGTGTGTGTTGTTGTCTTGGAATTAATTCCCAATTTGGGAAACAATATTGCTACATTATTCGAGAAATAAGAACATCATGTTGTTATATCTAGGGCTGGAAGAATTCACCAAGGAGATCTAGACTGCCGAGAGAAGCAATGGAAATGGGGAGCTATTAAGCTGGGGATATCTGTGAGTTTTGTTTCAGTGGGAGACAGTGAGGGGTAAGGAGTACAGGATGGGTGTCCAATCATTCTCATGACACCCCTCTGCACTGTTTTGCCTTCTCTTCCCATTGTCAACGTCCCCAGCATCCCAGCTGGCCCACCTTCCCCCACTATGTCTTCAACAGCTCCAACCACACACACATTTCTTTTTTCCTGAATGGGAAACATACAAGTGGAAAGAAACTGAAATGGGCAGGGGTATGAATGAATGAGGGAAGACAAGGAAGATCAATGTCAAGGGGAAAACAGCCCACAGAGCCGTCAAATGACATTACTGCCATCTTCTCTCCCTTATTTAGGAAGGAAGAGCTTATCAATAGACTGATCAGCACATGTTCCTTTTTCATTTTCTCTCCACTTTGGACATTTCCACAAGCCTGGCCGATTGGAGTAGGGGGAGTAGCCAGTTTCCTCCAAACCTCATTTCCTTGGGGACCTTTCCAGCACCCCTTCTGCCTTACTTACCATCTTTTCTCAGCGGGTGGGCGAGCAGCAGCTGTGGGTGCGGTGGGGATGTCCCAGGGGCCAGAAGGCAGAGGAGCCTAGACACAGGGTGTGAATTCCCCTGGGGTTATATAGACACCCCTTGCAGGAGGCGGGGCAGCTAACTATAGTCACATCTTCAAGTTTGGCTACAAGGGTGGGGGTGGGGTGGGGGGGAACCAGAATCCAGAAATAGACTCCAGAGGAACGCAAACGGGCCAGCTCCTTTCTTGGAGAAGGAAAACGTATATTAGGTTTGAGAGTTCCCACCCCAGAAATCTAAGCTCTTAAATGTCCAGGGATACCCCAGTTTCTTACCTGACTATATGGCAGGCCTTGTCCCAGGGACCCATGCAAGCTTCAGCCTCTGTTTACAGCTCACCTGATCTTTGCCAAGACCCAAAATATCAATAATAATAATAATAATAATGGTAATAGTAATAGTAATAATTTATATGGCATCATGTGAACAAAATATAAGTCAGTTCCCTGCCCCAAGGAGCTTACAATCTAAAATTTGACACAGGGGAGGAAAATGGAGGCAAGCTTAAATAGGCGAAGACTATGCACCTATTCCAGAGACTTCATTAAAATGGAGTACAGGGACTAAGGGCTATTAGACCTTGTGGAGAAGATGGATTTTTACATCTATTGCGTGAAATTTAGGAATCCTGCATTCACTTTGATTATATTAGCAGCATTGCCTAGTCCTAAAGCCTTGTAGTACTCTTTGGCATGGAAATTGTGGGAGGGAATGGGGCTAATGTTATCTCAGGACCAGACCAGCCGTGGGAATGATGGGGTATTTGAACCAAAAACCAGCCTGCCTCTGAACAGCTGGCCTGTTAGCTGCGTTCCCATTGCTGCTCAGCATGGCCAGGTGAAAGGATGCTGAGCACCTTCTACTGAGGCGTGTTCTAAGGCCTCCCACACCAGAGCTTAAAGTACAGGAAGCAAGATGAATACACCCCTTCTTCCCTCTCTCCCAGCCAAGGGTATCCAATGTCCCTGAGAAAATTTCCTTTTTGGGATGGTTGGCCCCAGCTGTCGCTTGCGAGACACCGAGGTAAAAGCAGAGGATCCTAAAGATAGCCATCTGAGCTCCATTTCCTCCATTTCACCGCAATAGGTGGCCTTTTCAACGATCCCCCTTCTTTGACCATCTATTTCCAATAATTTCCTCCTTAAAGCCTATGTCGTGAGGCCAGAAAGAAAGAGAATATGAGAGAGGAAGTATTGTTGGCTGAAAGGACAGCCATAAGCTCTAGCAGCCATTCAGACCTCCCCATTTCTCCTGCTTCCTAGTAAAGGGATCAGCAACTAGAGATTCCGGGATGAAATCCAGCCTCCTGAGTACCACCCCCAACTGCCAACACAGAGGCAGGAGAGGTGTGAGGAGGATGCTGTGGCTATGGAAACACTATTTTTTGGCTGTCCACTTTGGGGTATGGGGATTCCTTTCCTAGGAGGAAGTCCTGTTGACACTTGATGGCACGCAGCCAGAGGAGAGAACCGTACTGTGAAGGCTACATCTGGGACTGAGGATTTGGTGAATCATAGAGTACTGCATATTTGTTTTAAAAAAAATTGTAAAATGGTGGTTTAGACTAGCCTACCCATGTAAACCATGTTGGGCATTTGCTTCGCATGGGATAGATGGGATATACAGTAAATTCTTCAAATAAATGCATAAATAGCATATCTAATAGCTTTTTCAGAACTTTTATAATTCCTGCTTTAAAAATAGCTAGAATAATTGGTCTTGCCACCATTGGTAGGATACTAAGTGAACACAATAATATGTAAATAGATATAGTGTAGCATCCCCCTGTCTCCCCATGCCAAAAAAAAAAAAGCCCATATAAAGAGGGCATTAAGGAGCAATGGGGCATCCAGGAACTAAACAGGGACACCATAGTGATGGGGCAGCAGCATTTTTCCTATTCCAGCAAAAGACAGGAGTGGATGGAAGTGACGGAAATAATACTAAGCAGCATGGGTGCAAGAAGAAACATCACGAGGAGACGTGAGAAATAAAAAGTTAAAAATTAAATTTTAGAGCATTGGTGATTATGAGGATGGCTGAATAAGATGTACAGATGACAAGGGATGAGGAGAGACTGAGGGCCTAATCTTATTCAGCTTTCAAGCGCCAATGCAGCAGTGTCAACGGGATGTTCAATGCATCCTGCTGTGGGAGGGCAGTCACGGAGGCCTCCTCATGGTAAGGGAACAAATGTTCCCTTAGCATCTGGGCTGCAATGCAGCTGCATTGGTGCAGGAAGGCTGGGTAGGTTTTGGCCCTGAATTTTGTGCTACGATAGAGAAAAAGTGCAGGAAGGACAGGGCCCATCATTTCAGCTCAGGGTAACCTGATCCCCGAAGCCTTTTACAGCTCCTAGTGCTGAGCTGACACATCCTTCCCCTGGATGCGTGCCCAAGATGAAAGGTGACACCCGCTGCTACCCCAGAGCTGCACCTCCTGTACTGCCAGCCCCAAAAGAAAACCCAGGAGACCTGGCGCCCTCCGAACAACGCTGCGTCTTCAGCAGCAGCCTGCGAGGAATTAAGGTGGAGACACTTTTGCAGGCCTGGAGGTGGACGGATGGGGAAAGTAGCACCATAACCTGGTGAATTCCTGGCTTGGGGGCGGGGGAAGCATACATTTCTACTCTATTAATTCATGTGAACCCTAAACACGTCCAAAACTGGAACTGTTGCCAGAAAAAAAAACCCCCAGGACAGAATGCATTGGGAAGAAAAAGGAACAAAGCAAGAGGAATTCCAATGCACCAACCACGAGACAGCCACTGCTGTGCACAATGAGTGAGCATGATGTAACTGCAAGGGATTCTGGGACTTTGGTCAAGCAGCGAAGAAAAACACCGCAGATGGCTGTTTATAACTCCATGGCAGATGGCAACCAACCACTGAAGTACTTTTCTCATTGGGCACGTCTCCCCGTCTCTCATTCGCCAGCTTAACTGCCAATCAGTAGTCTCACGCAGCATTCCTTCCCTCCCCGCCCCTTTGCTTGCTTATTGGCCCTTGGCTGTGACACTCCACGCGTTTTGAATTTGACTGGCAAAGGAGAACGTCAATTGAGCATCGAACTCCCGCCCCCATTGCTATTGGCTAGTCTAGGAACAAGTCACATACCCACAGGAACTTTTTCTGGCTCTTCGGATCTATGAGAGGCACGGTCGCGCCCATGGAGTTATAATAAACTATAAATAAATATATATAAATATAGTATTTTTAAATAGTATTTTTAAACCTCCTTGGTCGCGCCCCTTTTCGCACCTTGGCGTTCCATTGGTCCAGGGAGACGCCAATCAAAAGCAACCGCAGATCCTAGTATCGCCACCGCTTGATTGACGGGCAGTCCCTTTTAATCCCCATTCTTGGTCGAAAGACGACACGTGTCCCGCGACTTGAAAGGGTTAACTTTCTTATCTGTTCTGTTCAACCCCTGGCCCTGCCTTTAGAATTAATAGGAGCGAAGTGAAGCCAGGGGGCGGGCTTAGCGGCCATGTTCGTATACTCCAAACAATCCTGATTCCAAGCATTTCAGATTGCTTTGCGCGTAGTGCTGTGTGTGGATTGAGTTCCTTTTATTTCTTCATATCTACTTCAGTTTGTGAAGGGCTGCATACTTTATGGAGTAATATTTTTCTGTAGCAATGAATGATTTTAAGTACCTGTGCAAAGTAATCCCATTTTTCTGACAGCGATTCACACACCCGTATGCAGAACACGTAGGCATGCTTAAAGAGGTTAAGATTAACTTTTACACGCGTGCAGGGAGATTTTTATTCGAGAATCCGCGGCAATCCTCCTTGGCGGGAAAGATCTGCGTCAGCCATATTGTTAGACCAGACCCATGCGTCAGCCATATTGTTATACCAGACCATGGCTTCAAGAATATGACGTCATGCCTTCTCCAGTGTATAAAAGCTTGGTTCTGTTGGTGATCGGATTGGTTTAAGTCCAAGCAGCTTTTATACACTGGAGAAGGCATGACGTCATTTTCTTGAAGCCATGGATCACACAATATGGCTGACTCAGATCATCGCCGCGCAGGAGGAGGATTGCCGCGAATTCAGGAATTAAAAACTCCCTGCACGCGTGTAAAAGTTAATCTCAACGTCTTTAAGCATGCCTGCGTGTTCTGCATACGGGTGTACGAATCGCTGTACGAAAAATGGGATTTAATTTCCGCGGAAAGATTCAGGTATTCACATTACATCGGTTCAATAAAACTACCGTTCAGTGAGTACAGAATTTTTTTTTATGGGGCATGACCGTTTTATTTTTGATTGTGTAGATTTCAAAAAATAAGTCTGTCAAAATAGGGCAATCCGAGCTGCGGTGGTTGTGTAAGCCGGCAGCAACCCTGAGATTAGAGAAACGCCGCTCGCACGCCTTTTGCGTGCCTCGGTTCCAAGCCGGCGGCGCAGCTCTTGCACAGGCGGCGTAGCGGGCTACGAGAATAATACACATTTTTATTTTGGTAAGTTTTTACTTCAGGGGTAAACTATTCAGTCCTAAACAGTATGCGCAAAGCAATCTGAAATGCTTGGAATCAGCATTGTTTTGAGTTCAAAAACATGGCTGCTAAGCCCGCCCCCTGGCTTCAATTCGGCAGCATTAATTCTTAAGGCAGGGCCATGGGTTGGGAGAAAACCAAGCAGGTTTTATAGTAACAGGAGGCACCCTGCCTTAAGCGCGAAGGCTGGTGAAGTGAAGCCAGTGGATAGGCTTAGCCGCCATGTTAGTTGACTCAAAACAATCCTCATTCCAAGCATTTCAGATTGCTTTGCTCGTACTGTTTAGGATTTAATAGTTTATTCCTTAAATAAAAACTTACGAAAATAAAAACATGTGATCGTGTAGACACATTATCGGTAACCTTATTATGATTTAATATGCAATTACAAGGTTAAATTCCTCATAATTATATTACTGAACATACCTGATGAAATGCTACTTGCTGTCTATTTAAACTCAGATTGCACTATTTTGACAGACTTTATTGAAATCTACACAAGCAAAAATAAAACGGTTATGCCCCATAAAATAAATTCTGATAGTGTTCAGAATTTCATAAATATTACAGTAGAAAATGAAAGGCGTAAAAATAAAGTGTGAACGGGAAGGAAAGAAAAAAAAGGGGAGGGTGGGCAAAAATTAGATAAATATATAGGAAAATTACATTAAAATCTCTTCATAACACAAGTAGTTGTCAATATGAGAGTAATTCTTTTTTACTTCTAGACTATTAAGAGTATTTTTTAAAACTTCTACACTCACCCCCCCCAAAAAAACAAATTCTGTTAATGTTCAGAAGTTCGAAAATATTACCGTAGAAAATCGAAGGCGGGGAAAAAAGTGTAAACGGGAAGGGGGAAAAAAGGAGGGGGAAAATATATTTTTTCTTACCTTCTAGACCATCAACAGTGGGTGTCAGAAAATGGTGAATAAGACTGCTAGGAACAACAAGGAATTACACAGCTTCAAAAATAATGCACTCACTGTTTCAATTAACGGTAGTTTTATTGAACCGATGTAATGTGAATACATGAATCTTTCCGTGGAAATTAAATCCCATTTTTCGTACAGCGATTCGCACACCCGTATTCAGAACACGCAGGCATGCTTTAAAACGTTGAGATTAACTTTTACACGCGTGCAGGGAGACTTTAATTCCTGAATTCGCGGCAATCCTCCTCCTTCGCGGCGATGATCTGAGTCAGCCATATTGTGTGATCCATGGCTTCAAGATACTGATGTCATGTCCTCTCCTATCATCTAACCTTTTTGCATTAAACTTGGAGGAAAAATTGGCATTAAACCTTCTTGGAGAAAACGGATTTCTGGTTTTGCTTCTGTCTGGGATTGGCAGACGTTCCCCGCTAGTCCCTCCTTTTTGCCGAGTTCCTGATCACCGCCCTTCCTCTTTTTCATTACTATCTCCAATGTCCCTTTACAGATTGGCTGTCTCGGTGTATTCCGATTGGCTCGACCTCCCCCGTTCCCCTCCCTTGCCACTAGGACCTTGCCATACCGTTCCCTTGCTCTTTTGTGATTGGCTAAGATCGCTTTCCTCCTTGACTGTCATTGGCTGAGCTTCAGAGTAGACGGCCTGGAGATGCGCGCGCAGCCTGGGGTGGTTGCTTCTCTTACTGCTGCTCCTTACACCTAGCCGGGGGGGAGTGTAAGGCTCTTGGCTTCCTCCCTCCCCCCTCCTCATCATATCTCAGGCTTTGGCGGGGCGACCAGGCCGTATCCCCCCCATTGGGGGGGGAGGGGCCCAGCTTTGTCATGGAGACAGCCTCCGGGGAGCCCCCATCCCCCCCCACCTCGGTATAATGCTCCCCGTTCTGTTCTCCACGCTCTCAAAGGTCCGGGTACCGCTCCTGTCGCATCAGTGGTGCCTGCAGACAACATGTTGGCTTCATCCATGACAGTAACTCACGCAGTAGCAGTGGAAACCGTGGAAGTGGAAACCATCTCGACCAATGCTACAACATCAGCACCTTGTATTCCTACAGAAACAGCATCAAGCGTGATGACCACAAAGGTGTCCCTTGCAGTCAACGATAATGGAAGCATGGCCTCTCCTGTTCACATGGTATCAAATTCTGGAGCCAGAGCGGTGGACATGATTCCAATGGGAGACTCGACTTCTGCTGTGACAGAATCTATGGTAAATTCAGTGGGTCCCGAGCCTGCCACAGCAACAGTCAATGGAACATCAGTGGCATCCTCCCAGGAAGTCGGAACAATGGCATCACCTGTGGCTTTACCTGCGGAGACGATGGTGAAATCCCTTCCAGTTCCACCAGCATCGCCAACAGTGGTAGTGGTGGCGCCTAGTCCAGGGACGCCACCAGAACCTACTTCACCCACCACTCCAGAGGGTTCAGCACCTCATGACCTCTCTACTCCACAGCCATTCCAGGACATGGGTTCCCAGTCCAGCCTGGGTATGCAAGCACCCAAGGCCCCTCCAGCTCCTGACACCTTGAGCTACCTGGATTCTGTCAGTCTCATGTCAGGCACCCTGGAATCGCTGACTGGCCCTGGATTCCTTGATGATGCTAGCAGTATGGGTTCTGATTCTGAGGTCAATGGAATTCCATATCGCAAGACAGACAAATATGGCTTTCTAGGGGGCGCCCAGTATTCAGATGTACGGTAAGTATTGGCACCACGTTAATGGCCTTCTCTTCCCCCACCCCTTCTTTGTAGGAGGGGGCGGTTTTGTGATCATAGTATTATACATTTATCCAGAACAAGCTACATCAGTAAAGTCTCTAGTGATGGGCAGTGCTACAACCCAAATTAGAGTGTTGGGAGTGGAATACATGACCACCCCTCCTCTAGAATGTTGGAGGAAGGGAGTGATGTATTTAATAAAGAGCCATAGAGATGAGAAAGACCCTTGGCAAACAACTACCTTGTCACTACTAAGGTATCATCCAGAGATGCTCACCCATCCTTCTTGAAAAGTATCATTCTTGTTTGGGGAGTGTTGATTCTGACCTGTGACTTCCTGGGAGCTGGTAATGGACATTTTATTCCTGCTGGTATGGCATTGAGGACTGAGTTATTACACTGTTATTCTTTAGGCAAAATCTGATTGCAATTCAGCACCCAGCACTTTACCACCATAGGGTGATCCTTAACAAATGCATGCTTCCTCTAGTGATCTGAACAAAGTGTATTGATTATTTTACCTCTGTATGGGAGGGACAAAAGGATATGAATGCTTGTGTAAGCCTTAGCCAGCCTTCCTAATACTATGGAAACTGTTGTATGGATCAGGTGAGCACAACTGTTTTGGATTGTTGAGGACCACAAATGGCTTGATGTCCTAAACTAACTAGACCATAGCTTGATGGTAGAGCATCCTTGTATGCAGAAAGTCTTTGGTTGAATCACTGGCATCTCCAACTGAAAAAAAAATCTCAGTAGAGAAAGGGGTGTGAAAGGCCTTTCTCTGCCTGAAATCTTTGAATTTCTTTGGCCTGACCTCTTTGGAGCATCACTGTTGGTCTACAAAGATAGTACTGGCTCATTGAGCCAGATGGGTCTGCCTATAAGACAGCTTCATGTGTATTTTTTTAGCAGTATCCTCCTGTTATGCTGAGTGACTAATTTCTTCATCCAGATAAGACAGTGATCTCATCCTGTCCTTTGTTTATTTCCATAACTATGTTTTTCCTCTTTAGTTTGGATGTTTCCCTCCTTGGTCTGAAACGTCTCTTTGGGTGTGTGACTTCTTTGGAAGGGTGCTTGCTCATTTTGATTGGGCTGCTGTATTCCATACATATCAATCTTTGTCCTAAATACATTGTGGGTGAGTTGGTGGGATTCTATAGCTTTAACTTTAGAATCAACTGGGGGAATCTAGGCTATGATAACAATGACATGGGATCAGGCAGAGTGTATATTCTGCACCACTGTGCCATCAACTTATTTATTTTCAGTTTTATATCACCGTTCCTCCAAGGAGTTCAGGATGGTGTACCTAGTTCCTCCCCCCTTTTATCCTCACAACAGACCTGTGTGGTTGGTGCGGCAGTGCGATAGTGACTGGCCCAATGTCACTCAGGAAGCTTCATGGCTGAATGGGGATTTGAGATGACAAGGGAACTTTCTGTTCTCAGGCTGTGGGGCTGGCTAGCTAAAGATTAGACAAATTCATGCAGTATCTCTGTATTAGTATCTAACTTGTACAACCAAGAACACCTGCAGAGTGTTATGTGTGGGTACTTGGAAGCCCACTTCACTAGGTGCAACTTACTTTTTTTGTGAGTATGTTTGGGATTGTAGTTTATATTTCCCAAGTGATCGGAAGCAATGAAAGGATAAGTGGCTTCCTAGTCTCCCTTGGAATTGGGATGAATGGGCCCCTCATCTTGGCAAGCACAGCTGCTCGTAATAGACTCCAGTCTCTCCAAAAATCATGTACAACTTCGGCTATTGAATCAGTGTTATAGGGATGGATTCGTGGCCCCAAGTGGACCTCCCTGAATCTTAGTCTTGGCTGCTTAGATTGGTCAGCAACAAACAAATTTCTCAGGTGCAAATGTTCAGATTTCTAAAGTTCTCGCAGCTCGCAATCCATGTGGGGCTTTGTGTGAGGAGAGATCACTTGAAGAACTAATTTGTGCAGATTACATTCTTTGCAATGATTTGTGCTATAGAGGATGATGAAGAGCTATAGAGGATGATGTTGTTTATGAGTAGCTTTCAAGGGCTGCCCATAAGGATGTGCCCCTCTCTTTCCTTCCCTGTTTCTGATGTGTGCCACGCTCTCCTAGCCAGTAGCTTATCCTGATCCTTTATGGCCAGGTGGCTTTACAGCCAGGTGAATTCTGCTTGAGTGGGGAGGCACCTGTCTTTGGCCTTTAGTCATGCAGTTCATTAGGCCTTGTCCGGCACACCTCAGTTCCTGAGGGCACAGTTCTAACCTGGAGTTAGGCCAGCACAGTTTGGCCAGCACAACGGCCGCTGTAAAGCACATTTGGACCACTCTTGCAGTCAGAGAGGCCAGCACATACACGTGCGCCATCCTCTCTGACTCCTGAGAGTGGTCCAAATGCACTTTACAGTGGCCCTTGTGCCTGCCAAACTTTTGCTGGCCTAACTGTGCTGACCTAACTCCAGGTTAGGATTGTGCCCTGTGTGGGGTTTCACTGACCCGTGGAGGACTACAGATGGGAATGTCTTGAGTCACATGATTATCCTAGGATCCATTCTTACTCACCTACCTCACAGGGTTGTTTTGAGGATAAAAGAGGAGTATCCTGTGTAGTATCCTGTATCCCCGAGCCCCTTAGAGGCAGAGCACTGTATAAAGAGGACGAGGAGGAGTAATAATACATAGTCTGTTGGTTTTAAAGGGATAGAGGAGTCTGATGGGACACCTCATCTCTCCTGTTGGCCTGACCCTCTCAGACACACGAGGATTATTTTGGATCCTGCACATAACTTACATGTGATGGGGGGGGGGGAAATGTCTAGAAACCGGCATAGTCAGTGTGGAGTTGACTGCAGCTAACATTGGATTTGACAGCCATCTCTGAATCCTAAGAACTTGAGCTTTCATTTTAAAAAAATGTTTAAGGTTTACTCACGGTCAAATCTGAAGCCCTCTTTTTCTTCTTTTAATGCTATAAGAGTTGCCTTGCTGTTCCATTGAGTTCAGCACTCGGGCCCCTGAGAGGCTCCAGGGCAACCCAAGAGCAAAGTAGCCAGGCGGATGCTGTTAGCAGCCAAGTGGGTGGGTGGGGGGTTATTTATTTGTACAGCATCATCATGTATGTGGGGCTTTGCATGGAGCAGAACAGGACCCTGGCCCAAGGGGCTTATAATCCATGATCCAGGTTCTAGATGGATGGGAGATAATGGGGGGATGGAGACAGAGAAAGGGAAAGAATGTGGGATTGTCTCTAATGCATATATTACAGTAGAGAACAGGGAAGGGACTGTGCCGAAGGCTTCACAGAACAGGTGTGTTTCAGGAAGGGATCTGAAGGAAGGAGGAGACATTGTGCCAGTGTTTGGGGGCGGGGGTGCTTCCGCACATGGAGGTTCCATTGTAAAATGCGTCCTAATGGACGCATTCTCCAGGAATTTGACTGACCCATTTTTGAAGTCACTGGGAAGAGTATAAATAGCTGCAGCTGGAACAATTCCTCCAATTTCTACCCCTCAGATGTTACATGCAAAAGGAAAATGAAAACAGCAAACATTTGTCTAATCCGTTTCAATCATGGAGTGGGCTTTTCCTTGCTAGTTGGACAACACGGACACATTCTTGCTGGTTTTGCTCAGTCTGTTGATTGTGAGCTTGTCCATCCGGAGAATAGTGGATAGGACTGGACCATGATTGTGTTAGGGATTAGGGTTTTTTGTTTCATCTCTCAAAGTGAAGTGGGGCGGAGGGGGGCATGGCTTTCTTTGCTTGGGGGCAAAACCAATTGTTGGAAGGTTTTATTTGCTTGTGGATTAGCTGCTATTCTTGCTTGCCCATCTGTATAACCGTCTGTCATCTTTCAGCTGCATATGGAGCTGGAGCTGCCAAGGAAAGCCAGTTATTTAGGAAAGACAATTGACAGAGCAAGCAAGCAATAAGAATGGAGTCATGTTTGCTAGTAACCAATTGGCTTAGACCAGAGGAGGAGGATGTTCTCAGAAGAACTGGACCAGACTTCCAGCATCCTTTGCATTTGTGTTAATTTGAGACAGGCTTGGGGAAGTCCCTAGGGCAAGTCATAGGGTTCTTTTGAGAGTGACATAAACTCCACACCAGCCCTTGGAAGCAGAATACAATTCTGACTTTGAAATAAGGGACAGACCTGGGGCTCCACCTGTCACAGCACACTATTGTCAGGAACTGAATGGAGGCAAGGTGGCCAGACTCTTGGCTTCTCCAGTGGCTAAAGCCAGGCCTGGTAACATAAAGACTCTTAAGGTGCTTGGCAGAGAAGTGGAGCCCTGTAAGAGCCCCAACAGCTGGCTTCCACCTATAATCCTGGCTGTAGGAGACTAGTTACTTACTCCCTTGGCCTCTGTGGCAACCCCCCTTTTCCCTGGCTCTTGCTTCCCTTCCTGGCTTTTCAATTAAAAAAAAAAAAGCCCCACCACTTCCTGTTTGGCAAGCCACCCTTCCTGTTTCTTGCTGGGTTCCGTGAAAGGGAGCCTTGCCTAGGTTTTTCTGTGAGATAACTTTCCTTAAGTCTCCTTGGCTGAAACTGATGGGGTGAGAAGGGGGGGCATGTGGCATAAGACCCTTCACAGTGCTTTTCCTCACATAAAGTCTAGTTTGATTTCTCTTTGTCTTTCCCTTCCCTCCGCACTCAAGTCACTTCAGAAGGTGTCACTGTGGAAGGTGTCCTGTGTTCCAGTTAGTTGAAGGAATCCCTCATTTCATTCACCTTAGCCCAGTCTTTTGGACACGCTGTGCTGTCTTTTAGAAGCTGGATGCCTTAGAATCGGGAGACTTGCCCGTGTGGAGTTACGTTTGCAGCTGGCGCTAGGCAGAGGCAGGAATGGGTAGTGAGAAACCACAAAATGTTCTGACGCAGGAACTTCTTGGGCACATTATCTCAAGCAGGCTACAGGAGATATGGAAGGATATTACGTTGGTCCCTCTCAATATTATCATTTCCCAGAATCCCCTTGGAGGCTGTAACGCAGAGAGCCTGGCCAAGGTCTAACCCAGGATTTTTGTGTGCGGGGCATCTGACTGTATGTGGATAGTGGGGAAGCCCACAGGATGGGAAATTATCAAAGCTTGCCTTAAAGCAATGTTAAAGGCACTTAGCTAAAGTTAAACGAAAGAGAAGGTGGGCTGCTTTGATTTCCCTTCATGTGGGCTCCTATGCTAACTGTCTGTGCACTGAAATATTCTGGAATAGACCTTGGCCAAACTCTCTGCCCTCGCCTTGCAGGTTCCAAGGGGACTGTGGGAAAAGACAACAGTCAAAGGTGCTATATTTGGGGTGGTGGTAGCTGAATACATGCTGACTCTGAAAGCATTTGAGAACTACCTAGAGCAGCATTTCTCAAGCCC
The DNA here is from genome assembly GCA_029204185.1 of Lerista edwardsae. Classification (NCBI taxonomy): domain Eukaryota; kingdom Metazoa; phylum Chordata; class Lepidosauria; order Squamata; family Scincidae; genus Lerista; species Lerista edwardsae. Next base: position 1,452,455 of record JAJKFI010000157.1, on the reverse strand, counting down.
TGGTACTTGTACCACTGATGGGACTTGAGATGGTGTTCCAGTGGTACACATGGGATCCCCTGACCCCAGCTGCCTGGCAGTGACCCCAGGAACGCGACAAGTAGTGGTAGGAGGCTTGGCTCAGCAGGTAGAGCTCCAGCAAAGCCCTCCCATCTGCCTTTATCTTCTTATCCATGTTTGTTTAGTCAATCTAGAATTAGCCAACATGGAAGTAATTTGTGATAATAGCATTGCCAGTTACTTCCAGCAGTACTAACAATAGGGGGACCATGCAAAATGGTATGGTGGGGGGGGGCAAACACTGGTATAGAGGAGTGTATTTCCAATGTTGTATGGAGGGGATTCCTCAGGAATTGAGAACCCAGGAGGAAGGGAGGGAAAGATGCGTTTAGAGTGGGGAAGAATTTGGAGCCCATTTGTCCCAGGTCCATCACGGTGTCTTGTCTCACAGCATTCTGCGTGGCTGCATAACTTTTATTTCTGAGGAAAAGACTTACAGTTGTGTTCCTGTGAAAGCTCAGACAGCAGAGTACAGTCGGAGCATATTGGTGCACTGTGTCCATTCCTATTTAGCAGTCCCATGGCAGAAGCCACATAAATCATATAGAATACATCAATCTGCATAAATGATCCAGATTTTTAAAAATGCAGGCAGAACTTGCAGCCTTTTTCTTCTTAGCTCAGTATCTGCCTCCTCACACACTTCCTTTCTGCAGAGAGATCGCTATTCCTTTGGATGTATGCAGACAACGGGAACTCAAATGGCTGGACATGTTTTCCCACTGGGACAAATGGCTGTCGCGCAGGTTCCAGAAGGTGAGCAAACATCAGTCCCAGATTTCTCTCTACCATACAGAAAGACCCTGGTTTGCAGTTTGCTTACTGCTTTATTTATGTACAACAGTTACTAATCATGTCTTCGTCTCGTTGAAGGTGAAATTGCGTTGCCGGAAGGGGATTCCCTCTTCCCTCCGTGCCAAAGCATGGCAACTTCTCTCAAACAGCAAGGAGCTTCTGGATCAAAATGTGGGGAAATTTGAGGTACTTCCGAGTGCTTTCCTGGGCTGCCGTACTGAAGGGAGGGGACTTAGTTGGGAGAGGAAGATGTCGATCCTGCCAGGCGCTGGATTAGACGAACCCTTGAGCTGATCAAGCAGATCAGATCATGTTTTCCAATCATTCTTCTTATGTTCTCAGCCTTTTCCTCTTTGGCTGCCTTAGGAACTGGAGCGTCAGCCTGGCGATCCCAAGTGGCTCGATGTGATTGAGAAAGACCTACACAGGCAGTTCCCGTTCCATGAGATGTTTGCTGCTCGGGGAGGCCATGGGTGAGAGAATGGAAGTGGGGTGGGTTGATTTGGCTATGGTGAGCTGGAAACAGCACAGTCTTGGATTGAGAGGTCCCTGTGTCCCATGCTCGTCCAGTGTGTCTTAAACTTTATGAAATCACACTGTGTACTAGAAGAGCCTTTCTCCACCTCAACAGACAGCTTACTAGGTATACTGCTTAACACCTTCAGGCTGTGCTTTATCCCTGCCTGCTCAGCTCTTCCTTGAACACTTCTCATTTCCCCACACTACTTCATCTTTAACCTCAGAAAACTGAACGCACAATTTAAAAAGTACTTATGACCCCCCCTTGCTTTTCAGTCTCTCCTTCAGAAGTCCAAAAGGCATTTTAGCCCATGATTTGGAAAGCCCTGAGCCTTGACTGTTCTATACTCCCTTAGTGATAACGCACAGTAATAAAGCAGGGTGTTGTTATTCTGCCCAACCAGCTGATCTTTGACATGGAAATGGTGTCTTCTGGAGACCAAAGTAGGGCTTACATCTTCCAGTGCTTCCTGGTCCCAGTGTGGACCAGTTGTTATCTCTCCAAAGCTTGGGTTCCCAATCACTCTCTCTCATAGGCAGCAGGACCTCTACCGCATCCTGAAAGCCTACACCATCTACCGGCCAGAAGAAGGCTACTGCCAAGCCCAGGCACCGGTTGCGGCAGTCTTGCTGATGCACATGCCTGCAGAGGTGAGGAGTTGTCTTGTGCTGCAGAGTGGAGGGGAGAGTGGTGAAAGGCCTGAGAACATGGGTTTGGGTTTTGTTTTTGCTGTTTTTAAGCGATGCAGGGGGGTAGTGGATGAGAGGTGTGAAGAGCCAAGAATCAACGCCAGAGGAATCTGGTGGGCCACTGTGAGATGCAGGAAGTTGGACTAGGTGGGCCCTTGGCCTGACCCAGTGGGGCTCCTCTTATGTTCTTAACTTCGGTAGATCAGCATTGGAAAGGACCCCATGGGAGTTGCTGTAAATGTGAAACTCTTGGGGTCTCATTGGTGACAAGGATGGCCTTTCTCACACCGTGGGCTCCTGACCTGATGAGCGTCTGCAACTCAGTCTTGGCACCCTTCTCTGCTGTTCCCAGTAGCTGGCAAACCAGCAGCAATTGCGTTTCCATGTATCATTATGCAGGGGACAGTGTTATTATATGGCCAGTGTTTACTTAAACCAAGTGAATGAGGTCCACAGCTATTCTTAGGTGACACCATGTTTTCCACATCCTGTGCTCTTTTCTCAATATCGTCCCTTTGATGGACCTGCCTAGTGTCATGAGGAAGTGTGGTGGCCCTAGGTAGGTTGAATTGAATTGCGCTGCCTTCTTGCATTTGGTGGGGAAGCAAGCCAAGATTCTTGGAGGAAAATCAGACCAATGGCTAGTGCTAAGAATTTCTTGTTTGGTTCTCTTCATAGCAAGCCTTTTGGTGCCTTGTGCAGATCTGCGAGAAATACCTCCCTGGCTACTATAGTGCTGGATTGGTGAGTGTGACGGCATTCCCACGAGCAAAATCAGTTATCATTTGGCATTTCTCTACAGGGCCCGACTTTCATTTCCCCGTTGGAGCCTAATTCATGTGACTAGTTTTCTTACGGTTTGTTTTCCATTCCGTTTCACTTCTCCCGCCTCCACCTCAATCAATATGAAATTTCCCCCCAATGACTGCTCTATAGAGTATGTTCACCATGTGCTCCGGTGGTTGGTCGACCTGTCCTTGGGTTTTTTTTTTTCCTAAGTGCCTTTTTGTTTGTTTTCTTATGGACTAAGCTTTTCTTCCACATATCTCTGGCTCCCAGAGATGACTTGGTTTGAAAAGAGAGATTCAGCATTTTTTGTTTGACTGGCTAGATGAATTGACTAAGGGCCCAATCCTGTCCAACTTTCCAGTGCCGGTGCAGCTGCAATACAGCCCTGCAATAAAGGAACAAACGTTCCTTTAAATTGAGGAGGTCTCCATGACTGCCCCTCTGCTGCAAGGTGCAGCCTGCAATGCATTGGTATGGCTGCATCAGCACTGGAAGGTTGGACAGGATTGGGCTCTTAGGGCACCATCCCCCCCTGACTCTGAGAGTGGTCCCAATGTGCTTTACGGTGCATTTGTGACACTCCTGAGCCAGAACAAGGGACTTGTGCCGGCCTAACTGCAGGTTAGAATTGCGCCCTGAAACTGTGCTTCTATTTTTGGGGTAGCAGACGCTTTAAAAAAATTGTTTTATTTACAAGAGGTTAGAAAAACTGCAGGCAGCAGCTGCCTAAAGAGAGGCCTTTCCCCTATTTGCCTATATAGGATGCTTTTTCTCAAATGGTGCGTGTTGCAAAACCTGTGTACACTGTCTAAAAAGGAATATATTTTCAATGCAATAGATTTATTCAAGTGCAGTTTTAATTGATGAAATGATGTACAGTTGATGAGCAAACATTTCTTTGATAAAGTGATAACTCTATTTGAAAATGTTCAAGAGGAGGGGCTCACAGGGAAAACGGTGAGGTGAAAGTGCTAAGTATTGCTTTGTGTTGATTAACCTTCCGTATGATCATAGCTGGAAAGTTTGAGAAGGGAAGGTGACTGGCTGCTTGTTTCAGCAAAGGAGCTCCCTTTAGGGCCTGGTCAGAGTAAGAGACTCTGTGCCTTACAAAGCTGCAGAGCTGGCAGAAGTGAACAGATGCAGCTTTTCCCATTTCCATGCTCGGAAAAGTTTCATCTCTGTTCTTTCTCCCTTTTACACAGCAGTTAAGGTTGCAGAGCCTCTGTGCATAAAAAGGCAGCATCCTTCTTAGATCTGTGGAGTTTCAAGTTGTGCTCCTTGGGGTCACTCTGCAGAACCTCTGCCTCTCTTCTCACATCTTCCTCTGCAACTTGCAGAGGCTACAGACGGCTGCAGTGTGTGGAGCGAGGCTTTGACACATCTGTTCTTTATCGTTGGGCTCACTTTTTGAGTCTTGGTTCCTCTGTTCTTGGCACTAAAGGGCAGAAGAAAGAAGCATTTTTGGGGTGGAGGTGGAGGATGGGTTGCCGCTTCCATTGTCCCTGCAGTCCCTTCCCCATCCCAGATGTGTCTTGTGCATCTTGTGCAGGAGGCAATCCAGCTGGACGGGGAGATCTTCTTCGCCCTGTTACGGCGGGCATCCCCGATTGCCTACCGCCACCTGAAGCGATACAAGGTCGACCCCATCCTGTATATGACGGAGTGGTTTATGTGCATCTTTTCCCGGACCTTGCCCTGGTGCTCTGTGTTGCGCGTTTGGGACATGTTCTTCTGTGAAGGTGAGGCTCCGGTCCCCATTTGCCAAGCCTGGCGTATCTTGTTTCTAAGTGCTTGTTCTTTCTGTACCACTGATTCCACCGAAGGAAAGTGACCTCTCCAAATGCAGAAGAACTGTGGTGGCTCTTCACTTCCTGCTAGGAATCAGATTTCCCTTGCTGACCAGCCCTTCTGCCCCTAGACTGAAGGAGAATTCCTGAGCCATTGGGCATTTGGCTGCCAAACTTGTTTGTTGCAGTCATAAGGGCTGTAAACTTGTTCAATAAACACCCCCCCCCCCAAATATAGTGAGACAGCTAAGATTCTTATTATGCCAAATCTGTTCTTGTGGTATGGAGGATCACTTTGTTTATTTTAATACAGTTATTAAGGTGATATACACATGTACAATTATTCATAATGTGGAGAATGTACATGGAAGTACAGTGGTTTTTTACACAACCCAGAGCCAGTAGGGCCATCCTTTTATTCCTGTAAGATGCAGCTTTGGGCCTGCTCCAAGTGCCATGTAGAGGTGGCCCTTGGAGGTTTGGCAAGAGGATAGATAATCCTCTTGCCAAACCTCGAAGTGCCACCTCTACATCCCCCCATCTCTCCCTTTATTTCATGTCATTTCGGACCCCTGTGTTGGATATGCGGCTGCTCGGGTGGTTGCTGGGGCACATTGGTTTGACTCTGTCGAGCCGTTGCTTCGGCGACTACACTGGCTGCCGGTTCTGTTCCGGGCCAAATTCAAAGTGCTGGTTTTGACCTTTAAAGCCCTTTACGGCTCGGGCCCAGGGTATTTGAGGGACCGCCTCCTCCCATATAATCCTACCCGTACTCTGAGGTCATCTGGGGGGGGGCCCTTTTGACTGTGCCGCCACCAGGAGAGGTGAGAGGGGTGGCGGCCAGCAGGAGAGCCTTCTCGGCGGTGGCACCCCAACTTTGGAATACCCTCCCCTTAGAGTTAAGAACTGCTCCCTCTTTGGCGGTATTTCGGCGGGGGCTGAAGACCTTTTTGTTTCAGCAGGCTTTTAGTTGCTGACAGGCTGGCTGGCTTTTTTGCATCCTTTTTATATCTTTGTACATTTTATGATCCGTGGATTGGCTTGTTGTATGTTTTATTTTTAATGTTGTTTTTAATTATTGTCTTTTAATTGATGGAATTATTTTATTGTGTTTTAATTTTGTAATGCCGCCTTGAGTGCCTTCGGGCAGAAAGGCGGGGTAGAAATTTATTTATTTATTTATTTATTTATTTATTTATTTATTTATAAATAATAATAATAATAATAATAAATATGATGTGTGCAATCATCTTCCCCTCCCCTCTTGACCTCTGACTCTCACCCCACATCTGCCTGCCTGCAGGGGTGAAGATCATCTTCCGGGTGGGCCTGGTGCTGCTGCGGCACACGCTGGGCTCCGTTGACAAGCTGCGCTCCTGCCAGGGCATGTATGAGACAATGGAGAAGCTGCGAAACCTCCCTGTTCAGGCCATGCAAGAGGACATCCTGGTCCAAGAGGTGAGAGGACCTGCTGTGCCAGTCAGAGGTGAAATGGTCTTGACACTGGAGGTGGAGAACCCAGGTGTGCTGAGGAGAAGCTACTGCATGATGTCCATAATGCAGAACGCCTGATAGGACAGTGCTAAAGAGGTGTAGATAATGCCAGTAATTGCCTCGAAGTATCAACCATAGATGTGCCATCCCTTCTTGTAGGAATTCTGACCATTTCAGTTTTGATCAAAACCTTTTTTTGAAAAACTATTATCCAGTTTCTGAATCACCTTTGGATTTTGCTCATACGTTTCTAAGCTTTTTTTCCAGTAACCAAGATATGTAGGGTGTTTTATCTTGGGCAAAAGTTCTGAATTTCAGGATTTTTTCTTTACCGTGTGTTAGATTCTGCATTTACACAGTAAGCAGACACCCATGTGGAAAAGGCACATTATTAGGCACATCTATTAGATTTAGACCCTGCCTAATTCAATGTCCATTAGCACCAATCCAAAACTCATCCCTGCTCCACCAAGTGTGCAATTGTTAGTTACTGAAATTTAAAGTTCTGAGCATGCCTACTTGAAAGTAAATCCCCCTTTTCGTGGTGCCTACTCCCAGGCTATTATGCCTTCCTCTTAGATTCAGGCCAGGAAAAAAGAAAGTACTTTACCCTGTCCATAATTAATCAGTGGAATTTGCTACCACAAGATGTGAGGGGTACCAGCTGAAATGGCTTTAAAGGGAAATTGGACACATTAGTGGAAGAGAGACCTATCCTTGTCCTTTGGTCATGATAGTAAATTAGAACCTCTGTGTTCCAAGGCAGTCTATCTCAGAATAAAAAAGTGGGGGATAAACAAGGGAAGAGGGTTGCTGCCTTCTTGTGGGCTTCTCAGAGGCATTTGGTGGACCAAATGGGATGTTTGGTGGGCCAAATGGGATGCTACTTCGCTGGGCCTTTGGCGTGATCCAGCCGGGCTCTTCTCATCTTCTTACCTCATTTCCCCAAACAGGGAGGGGGGATTGCTTTAAAAGAGCTGCCAACCTCAGACTACACAATGTACGGGGTTCTGTGGTTTTTTTTTCCTTCTCCTTTTTTTTTCTTTTAATACATAAAACCCAAATCAGCCAGAGCAGACTGTGAGTCAGAGTGGAGGAAGGGCAGGCGGAGAGATCCTGTGTTCAGTGTTGTACCTCCTTTTGTTTCGATACAAAATCACTGCTGTCGCAGAATCCCCTGCCTGTGAAAATATTGGGTCTTTTCCCTCCAGTGGGCAAAGAAGCAGCTTAGGAGAGGGTGACCTTGTACTGCAGCAGTCACCAGAGTGGAAAGAGTTAAGCGGCCTCCCTTGGCCAAGCCTTCCTGTGCTCCGACTTGGAGCCTGCCCAAACTGATTTGAGTTTAGAAACAAAACTGGGGGGGGGGGAGGAGAAAACAAAGAACTCCATGGAAGAAGAGGCTTTGCACTTGTGGGCTTGCGTAGAAGAGGGGCACTGGCCTTGCTTGGAAGGGCATGCCTTCCAGTGTGGCATGTGTGGGTTTTGCCATGCAATGGGGTGCTCAGCAAGTGGTGGGCTGTGGTGCGTAGTAAAACATGCCGTGTGGCCATTCCTCTTCTCCCTGCTGTCCTCTCCCGCCTTGTCCAGGTCATCAATATCCCCGTGACCGAAGCCCTCATTGAGCGAGAGAATGCCACCCAGCTGAAGAAGTGGCGAGAGACCCGGGGCGAGCTCCAGTACAAGCCCTCCCGCCGACTGCACGGCTCACGCGCCATCCACGAGGAGAGTCACCGCATGAACCCGCCCCTGACCGCCAGCGCCAGCCTCTTGAGCCTCACGGGCCTGAAGCAGAGGGTTGCCCACAGCAGCACAAGCGGCCTCTCCTTCTCCCCAGCACACTCCGCCGCCACCCTGGCCGTGTCCGCAGCACCGCCCCCAGTCCCTCCTGCTGCCCAGAGTCAGGTGGTGGTCTCCGAAGGCCTCCACGCGGCCTTGCCCTCCCCCACTGGAAACAACGTGCCTCTGGGCGGCCCCAAGAAAGCCAGCGGCAGCAGCAAGGAAGAAAGGCGGAAAGAGAAGGAACGTGAGAAGCAGGAGAGGCTGGAGAAGGAGAGGCAGAAGCAGGAGAAAGAGCGGGAGAAGAAGCTGCAGAAGGAGCGGGAGAAGCAGGAAAAGGAGAGGGAGAAGAAGCTGCAGAAGGAGCGCGCCAAAGAGGAAGCCAAGCTGAAGAAAGAGAGGAAGTTGTCGCTGAGGAAAAAGGAACCCAAACCGGCCCCTCTGCCTCCCTCTGAGGAGGGAAAAGACGGGGAAGCCACAGGGGCATCAGTGCTTCAGGACACATACTTTTGAGTAGGGCTGGGGGCAGCGCGAGCCCCAATAACTCCCTGTCTTCAGCCAAGGACCAAGATGGTGGCCACCACCGGGGACTTTTGTTTTGGTAATGGGACCCAGAGGACAGGTGGAGGGGTGCCAAGGGGATTAGTTGCTGTGCACTGAACCACTCAAGTTAGGGCCATAGTGGACATGGGGGTGGGGAATCTTTAACTTGTGTCCCTGATCTTCCCTCCCTTTGGTGTGCCTGATTTGAGGTGGATTTGACCCCCGCTTCTTCCCTCCCACCCTCTTCCTTGATGAACAGGGCCAAAATAAGATGGCCGCTGTTGGCTCTGTGTGGCTGCAGAAGATGGCTGCCCTGCTGCAAATTTCACCAAACCAACCAGTGCAGCCGTGAGCACGCGTACACCTGCCTCACCCTTTCCCAAGCTTGGAGTCTTAACTAAGGAGGTAATTGTATCATTAATAATAACTCCCACTTCCCCCTCTCGAGTACTGTACATAAAACGCCCTCTCCGTAAAATATTTAACCACTTTAGGCTGCATACACTGCCTCCTGCTGAAGAGGTGAGATCCAAGAGAGAGGAATGGCCTTTTCTGCTGTGTTCTCCAATGTTAAACAGGCTCTCCTTTCATCAGGGGTCAGCGTGGCCCTCCTAACACTGCTGTGTCTTCCCCTGTCCCATCCCAAACCTGACAAGACTCAAGAGGCTTACAGTATAAGCGAAGTCCCTTCTAGCCTACCCTTCATGCATGGCAGTATAGGCTAGGATGTCCGATATTATTAACAGTATTTATATAGATAGAGGTTCTGCACTCTGAGAGTCACATGACAGGCAGAAATTCAGCAAGGACGGGCTTTCCCCAGCATGGATGTCCACCAAAGGGATGAGCTGGGCCTGTCATTTCTGCCTGCCATGCAGCTGTTGGAAACAAGGGACCTTCTGTCTCGGGGTGGGGTGGGAATTGGCACCTTTATTGCCAATAGGCTCACCCATTCAGTGGCTTCTAAAACCACATCTCTACAGCGGTTTCTTAGTGACCTGAAAAAGCAACTGAGAATTAAGTCTCTTGACAGCCATTCCTTTAGTGGAAGAAAAACAGGCAATTGTGCTCCAGTTGTACTTGGAGGGGGGTTTGCTTTGTGACCACCCCACATTGATATATGCAGTCAAGGATGTTTTATGCTTTTCAGTAAGGAGGAGGAAAAGAGATGCTGTTCCCCATCCTTGAAAATTGCCTTCTGGCACACATGTTTCTGAAGGTGTCCCGAGTCAAGGAAACCTTTCCTGGCCATTTGTGGCTTGCATAGAAAGAGAAGCCACCATGTTCCTGGGGAGCTTCTGCCACCAAGGGGACGCTTTTGCAAAGCATTTCTCCACAACCATCCGTGCTCGTACACAATTTTCATTATTTGGACATCTCTGTCTAGTTATTAAGAACATTATCGAGCTCATTTTGGGCCAGTTTTCAGTGCGAAGGCGGTAACTCCACTACAAATTTAAATATGTTGGAATTTTGTTCAACTGTCATGGCTTCACTCAGAGGATTCCTGGGAGCTGTACCTCGAGAAGATGCTGGGAGGGAATGCTCTCCTTTGTACAAGCTTTGCAGTTTCTTCTGGACCGGCAGCCATGGCAATTAAACAGGTTCCAAAATTGTTTCAGTTGATAGTGTAGTTGACGTCCAAAATGGTACATGCCTTATTCCCTTCTCCCTCAATGAAAAGTAAACAGGTCCCTTTAAAATAACTGGAATGTATTTTCTCTTCCTCTGTGGTACACTTCTGTGACCACAAAGGAGCATTGCGCTTTACTTCCCCCTTTTCCTATTATGTTATAAGACACTGGTATTTGCTACCTAGTCCTTTGGCAGTCGCCGAGAATCCTGTTCTGCGCAATCTAAAAAAGACCTGGGATGCTAGCAGTATTGGCCCATTAGTGGGGACTCTGGATCAGAACTTTAGGAATCCTATGGGAGGAGAGGTCTTGGGGAGGCTAAACTCCCGCTGTCTTGCAGGTCAGACTAGGCTAGAACCAAGTCAGGACTTGGGTTGCCTCTCATAAATCTCTTGCCCCTTCTGCTGTCACATTCCAGAATTGTTTTTTGTCCTCTTCGCATTCTCTGCAGTTGGGAATAGCTTGAAATCATGAGCCTGTTTCAAATTCTTGCTTCCCAGGATTCACCTGACCCAAATAGTGGCTTCTCCTAGAGTCCACACCCCCGCCCAGCAAAAAACAAAAAAAATTCCATTAGCCCATTCTTTGTCTCTGTACATAACTTTTCTCTATAACACATATATTATATATATGTTTCAGTATTGTAATTATGTATACAGATATTTGGGGATTTTTTTTGGCCTTGTGCTTTTATTTAATGGGACAGACACTGGAAATTAGGAATTCACCCAGTTTTCCCCTTGCTTTTTAATTTTTTTTCCACCGACCCAATTAGGAAGAGCAGAAAATTGGAAGTTTACAGCTGACATCTTCTTACTGTCCTCCTGTTCTTTATTTTTGTGCCTCGTTCTTATTGGATTTTTTCCCCATTGCTTTGTTTAATAATGTTAACAGACAAAATTGGAGTTCATTAAGTGTCTTCACTGATTGAGGTGGGTTGGGGTGTCTTGAAGAGTACTACGGGAGCCACTTGAAGGAGGAGGCGGAGGGAAGAGGGAATGCTGTCTCCTTAAGGGTGTGTTTAGCTGGGATGGCTTTTCTTAATTGGGTTTGGTGCATTACAAAGCATGGGACTGGGTCATTGATGGGATAGTTTTACTTACTAGGTCTGGCATATTGGTTCATATATATTCCTAACATTTATATTCTACCTTTCCTCTAACAAGCTCATGGTTGTGTACATACATGGGAATTAACCAGCGGCGTCATGCAGCCGGAACGCTGGGCGGGAGGAACGGGTGAGCGGCAGCCCCCCCATTGCGTTCCAGTCCGTTTTGCCGTCTTCCCCACCCCCATGGGGAAGACGGCGAAATGGACCAGTATGCAACGGGCGGGCTGCTGCTCACCCGTTCCTCCTGCCCAGCGTTCCGGCTGCATGATGCCGCTGGAATTAACTCCTTTTATCCTCACCACCATAGGTTGAGCCGAATGTATCTGACTTGCCCAGGGTCAGTCAGTGAGCATCATGGCCAAATAGAATATGAACCCAGGTCTTTTAAGTCCTATTCTGACAACAGTCTGGCACACTTCATGCAGTATTGATTTTCCACCCAGAGTATTAAGCGAATCTGACTACGCAAGGGAACAGGAGGGCATAAAGTACGAATGCACGAAATTTAGGCTGGATATTTGGTTCTAACTTTAAATGGTATGCTTCCTGAAACCATTGTTGGGAAGCAAGGATCCTGCTTTTTGTTTTAAAGGGGAGCTTGGTAATTGCATAATGAGGGATTTTACAGTGTTGTGAGCGAAGAGAACTGTAAGCAGGGCTCCTTAAAGTATCCCTTGGCTAAGAGGAACAGACAATCCCTTCAACAAGCCACCTTCCTTTCTCATAGGGCTATGCCTCTTGCTGGAGGTGAACAAATAATTCTGAATACTCAGAGGGAGTCTTTTTTTTTTCACATACAAATTTATTCACCTTTAAATAAGCCAACACTAACATGTGTCTGATTTGACATACGCTCACCAGTTATCTTCATCAGAAAGTTGTACTTGGCCCTCTGCTTGCCCTTCCCCAAACTTCATATAGATTCTTATTCCCCCGAGTCAGTTGGGGTGGTCCTCCCCCAAATCTATCAAATTGTCTCCCTCTGGATGCTTCTTGCCTTCTCTCTCCTCCAGCCACCGGCACCTGAGCCTCACAATATCCTCTCCAAATTTCTGATGGAGTTGTGGGAAATCCATGTTTAGGAATCCCTTTTCTTCTGTGGATCTTGCAGGGGGCATCTTGTGGTCTGTGGGAGAGCATCCCTCCACTGTGGGAAGCTGCTGGCTCTTCAATTCCTGAAATTGCCCCTTCAGCTCAGTAGCCAAGGCCCGGAGATTTTCAAACCCTGCTGTACTGAGAGCACGCACCCAACTTTCCATGGTTTCTTGATTCTCAGCTGCCATCTTGTAGGACCGGCTACCAGGTAACCCGAAAGGGTAGGAAATTTCAAAGGTGTATGGTTCAGAGGCAGATTCCTGCAGCTCCACAGTACAGCCTTCCAGGATGATGAGCCGAAGGGGCTCACGGTCTCGGTATCGCTCCCGGTAGAAGAGAAGGTTGCCCCGGAGCTCACACCAACAGGGCTGGTAGGATGCAGTGCGGCTGCTCTTCTTGTAGAGCAATCCCTGCCGGTCTGGGGGGGCATTCCCGGTGGGAAGAGACGAGGACATTGGAGATGTGGAGCTTCATGGTAGCTGGGCCCTGCTAGTAGGAATGAGAGAATGATGGAAGAGGGGAGTGAGTGGAACATGCCTGCAGGTGTGGAAGGAAACTTCAGAGTAAAATGAGAAAAAGGAAAAGTTGGAGCAGAAAAGAAAACGCAGGTACAGAATAGGGTGGACTACAATCCTATACACTTAACCTGGGAATAAGTACTACTGGTCCTGGATGAGTCTAATGCAGTGTTATTCAAACTGGTTTGGGACCCACTTGGTGGGTTGCAACCTGATGTCAGGTGGGTTGCGGAAAGCTGGGAGCAGTCATCCTGGAAACTGCAGGCCTTACTCTTGCTATATTCCTTTTGTGAGTGTTTGAATTTTCAACTGAGGACTTTTTAAATTTTGTCTTTAGTTCAGTACTTTGACATCATATTTTGACCTAACCTTGCTTTTCTGTCAGGGATGTTTCATGGTTGTGCAATCGCTTCAGTCCAAGAATGTTGGTTTGCATTCCAGGAGTGTCATGTGATTACATCACACTGATAACACTTCCTGCTTGATGATGTAACTTCTGGCTATGACATCAGTTCCAGGTTAATGATATCACTTGCAGTGGGTCCCGACATGAGTGCCATTCTAAAAAGTGAGGCCTGGTCTAAAAGTTTGAATACCGTTGCTGTAGGGGAATGAAAAAAATTGGGAAAGATAATGCAAGGATCATTAAGCAAGTGACATTCTGAGGGGAACAAGATTCTGAAGGATATGAGTAGGGAAAAGGTGTGCAACAAAAGACTGGGGCAACATACCAGCAGGGCAGGTTCATCTAAATCAGACTGTTGGTCCTGCTAGCCAGATATTGGCTACTGTCCTGGGCAGATTCCAGGGGTCAACTTGACACCTCCTGCAAAGAAAGCATATTACTTATAGCTGCTCCTTGACGGAAGAAGGGAGAACAACAAATTAATAATCCAGGATTAAAGCAAGTGTGAGGGAAGCAGCTGCAAAGGAACAGGATGCAAAAATGGAGACTACTTTGAGTAAAGAAATGCACTTGCCAATTGTGCCACACATGAATAATGCTAACTGCAATGCTATACATGTCTACTCAGAAGTAAGCCCTACTGAGTTCATTGGGACTGATCCCCAGGTAAATGTGTCTAGGATTGCAGTCGAAGGCAATGCAAAGTACTTGAGGATAAAAGGTTATGATGAAAGGAAGATAAATAACTGAAGAGTGGAAAAAGTGAAGGGCAGAGGAAAATGAGGAAGTACACAAGTGGTTTTGTTTCAGCCATGAAGGAGTAAAGAAGAATGAAGCAGACCCCAGAAATGGCAAAAGCGAGAAAGGAAGAAATGAGGAACTCTGGAAAAACCAAGTTTGGGGGCAGGGGAGGGATTTCTGGTCCTTGAAAGTCCTGGGTCCGGGTAACAGCTACTCCGGTAGCTAAGCTACTCCGGGAGGAAAGCACCGTGGCAGAGCCCCATCGTGCAAGCTTAGGTCGGCAGCTCCCTTACCTGGGGTGGCCAAAGCACAAGCTGCTCGCTTGGGGGCTTCCTTCTTCTTTCGGTTTCCCTCTCCCCTCGCGAGCAATGGACTCTCAGAAGGAGGGGCGGGGCTTGAGCTCACCTGGTCGTCTCCATCCAGGTACGCTCAGAAGTCGTCCCCGGATTCCACGTTCCAGGAAGGAGGCGAGACGCGCCTCCACTCTGACTCCAGGATCGCGCTTTCCTCGCTCGCGTGCCTCCTCCTCGGCAACAACAAACGCCTAAAAAGAGGAACCAAGAGAGCCACAATGAGCACAGCAGGAACTGCACCACAAGTTCTCTCTGGTCCTAAAGGGACTCTTGTTAAGGGGAGAGAAACACGTTGCTGCAGGGTTGGGAGAGGTGTGAGCAAAAGTTTCTACAGCTCCCCAGCAAGGGCCCATTTTACTGAGCTATTTTCCGCCTCCCCGTCGTATTTCAGGGGAACGCATAATAGAACATACCCCCCCCCCTCCCCGGGACGGACATACAGAGTTTGTATTAGCATAGGCACCTCAGCTTCAGTGGACATACTAACCTCAGATTCTAAACAGTGTGGAGAGCCTTCCACAACCGCTTGACAGGCAGATGTTCAACAGGTGCACCCTCTGTTTTGGTGTATATCATGTATTGTATGCAGCTGGATCTGCAGCTGTTAAAGGCATAACACTTGTTTAAATTGGGAAGTGCAGCAACAAATCAAGTGGGAAGTCTAAGGAAGTGGGGTTGAGCCGCAGTTAGTGGTTCTCAAACCTGCGGTCTTGGCAAGTACAGAGCACCTGAAAGGGAGGGATGACATTCTAGGGGCAGAGAAAATTTTGAGATGGTGAAGACTTCTTCCCCGCATCAATACAGAGCTGGGTAGATTGAATGTCCCCTGGCAGAGGCTCTCCAATGATCCACATTGAACTTGTCAAAGGGTTACTCTACCCTTGTTGCTTCATCATCAGTTTGATTGCTCAATTGGGTTGCTAGGGAGGGGTCAGAAGACGTCCTGTTCTATTCCTTTTCTGATCTCTGTGTCAGTTTTTAATGGCTGTGTTCACTGCCTAGGAGATGATGACAAGCTGGACGCTGGTACATGAAAATGTATACCTGGGTGATGACAAGGTGAATGCTAGTACCTGAACATTTATACCATAATAAACCTGTTAGTCACAAAACTGTACTATTTTTGCTGCAACCGCCTGACGTGGCCACACACCTCTCTGAGTGTTGGGGTAAGCATAATAATCCATATGTATTCATAATATGCAGCAAACTGCATAATAATTCCTCCATGCTGACCTGTCAGTCAAATAATTAGCATTGGGTGGTGGAGAGCCGCGTAGCAGCGACATCAGACAAAAGGTTCATCTAATGCAACTTCCTACAAGCCCAGCCAGCTATTTCCTAGAAGCAGGGCACGATGAAGAAAGTAGATTTCTCCTCTTGTATGTTCCCTACAGCTAATGCAGAGCCCAGTCCTATCCAATTTTCCAGTGCTGAGGCAGCTGTGCCATCCTGCAGTGGGGGTGCAGACAGGGAGATACCAACATAACAAGGTAAGGGAACATTTGTTCCCTTACCGTGAGGATGCATTGCAGCTACACTGGCGATGGAAAGTTGGATAGGATTGGGCCCGCAGTCACGGAGGTTCCAGTTAGTTTAGCCTGGCTAATAGCCACTGATTGTCTTTTCCTCCATGAATTTGCCTGGTCCCCCTTTTAAAAGTCTTTAAACCTTACCCAGTGGCCCACGCCACATCCTGCAACCGCGAATGAATGAATGAGTGAGTGAGTGAGTGAAAACTGGGGGGGGGGGCTGTTAAATTGGACTGCAAAAAAGTTTTAGAAACGCTGGACTGAGGGACAATAGCTGAAGAGGTTC
This sequence comes from Lerista edwardsae, assembly GCA_029204185.1. NCBI lineage: Eukaryota > Metazoa > Chordata > Lepidosauria > Squamata > Scincidae > Lerista > Lerista edwardsae. The sequence goes on along the minus strand of JAJKFI010000157.1, from coordinate 1,436,326 downwards.
GAAAGTTTTCAGAACTTTTGCATACCAGGGTAACCCGGTATTAAAAAACAAACAAGCCCCACCCTCGTGCCTTTGATGTTCTGTAATGAGTGGAGAAGAAAACCGACAGCCGAGCCAGGTCTCTGCCCACAGAGCTCCCGCCTGTATTCAATAGCAATGAAGCCACCGAGCGCCAGGAGTTGACATCACTTCCGATACACGCGGGAAATGCCTTTGCGTGCCTGAGGTAATATCCGCTCCGAATGGCGGCAGACCCCCCCCCCCGGATGTTGATTCCTTCACCGTGGTGGCTGGAGAGTTGGGGGGGTAGTCGCTGCTTTGGGGGTTTAGGGGGCGGGGACCCGTCGGTTGCATTCATTCCCCGGGCGGAGCGAGAGGGGCATTAGGGGAGCAGGTAGTTTCATTGCTCGGGGTTCTTGGGACTTGGTGGGAGGGAACCTGCCCGGAGGGAAGAAATGCGGGGTTTTAAGGGCTCCCCAATAACTGTAAAGGTAGCGCCTTCCCACCTGTTGCTGTTATTTGCTAGTTTGGATGATGTGCGATGGCGGTCTCGTGAAGTTAATGTGCATTTGCTATTGATATTGCTTGATGCTGCTACTACTGGCTACTATCCAGTGGCGTCTCTATAGGGAGGGCAGAGCTCTTAAGTTTTGCAAGAAGCCTCACCTTGCAGTGGAAATCACTCCTCTCCTGCACGGTTTTAGCCAATCCTCACAGGGAAAAGCAACATCTTGGCGTTGCTTACTGGCTACAGCAGCAAGGGAGAGGAGGGATTTACATGACAGGGTAAGGCTCCTTGCAAAACGTAGAGCTCTGCCCTCCCTGTAGAGACACCGCTGCTACTATCTACTACTACTATCTACTACTACTACTCATATATAGTGCTATATATTTGCATGGTGCTTTACAAAGTAGGAAAGGCCTCTGCCCCAAGGTGACTACAATCTCTGATTCAGCACAGATAAGACTAAACAAAAGGGATAGGAAATGAAGATAAGGATCGATCTGGCAGAATATGTAGGGGGCTTTCAGTTCTGCAGGCTTTATTGCAGTTGGGTAGTAGGTTGTTTATTTAGGGAATTGTGGTAAAGAGTACGTTAAAGATGGCAATTTATTGTGTGAATTTGGATGAAAGTCTCTTTTAAAAAGGTGACTTGTGATCTTTATGGAATCAAATAAGAACTTTAACACTTCCCTGAGTATGTTCATGGTAATGTTCAATAGCTAATGTGTGGAGGAATGGTGAAGCTTTGGTCTTTTTCCTTGTGATGGTATTCCTGGTATTTTTGCTATGTATTCTTAGTCTTCTTATTTTCCCCTTTGTAGTTATTTTTTGCAATGTCTTGTTGTTGTTGTTGTTGTTCAGTTGCTAAGTCGTGTCCGACTCTTCGCGACCCCATGGACCACAGCACGCCAGGCCTCCCTGTCCTCCACTAGCTTCCTGAGTTCGCCCAATCTCATATTCATTGCTTCGGTGACACTATCTAACCATCTCATCCTCTGTCGCCCCCTTCTCCTTTTGCCTTCAATCTTTCCCAGCATGAGGGTCTTTTCTAAAGAGTCCTCTCTTCTCATCAGGTGGCCAAAGTATTGGAGCTTCAGCTTCAGCATTTGTCCTTCCAGGGAGCAATCAGGCTTGACTTCCTGGAGAATTGACCGATTGGATCTCTTTGCAGTCCAGGGGACTCTCAAGAGTCTTCTCCAACACCATAATTCAAAAGCATCGATTCTTCGACGCTCTGCCTTAAATTATCCTAAAAGTCTTGCTCTTGAAGGTCAAATTATGCAAAAAAGCAAGGGTCCATAAATCTCAGTAAATTTGAGCTTCCTTTAGAACAGTATAATTTTTTTTAATCATTGGGATAGAGTTCAGAACTTCTAATTCACTATGTTTTTGTGTAGTTCAGTGATTCCCAAACTTTCTAGCATCAGGACCCACCTAAAATATTTCGCTTTATCAGTCACTCAAGCCTCCATGGCTGTAATGGTGATTGGGCAGTTGTGTCCCCTCCCCCAAGTAGCAGGTTGTTTAATCCTTGATGCACATAGCCTAATCTACCCTGTCTGTTTTTGTGACTTGCCAAAAATTGGGTCATAACCCAGTGGAGAGTTAGACCCACAGTTTGGGAACTGCTGCTTTACTGTAGTTTATTCTTGGGCTTTGAAACAATATGACTGATGGGATTATGTTATGGTATTTCTCTTGCTACTTAGGAGTTGACACATAAACTCAGTTGACACATAAAAGCCCCCCCCCCCAATGCCAGTGCAGGCAGTAAAGGTGCAGTTGACAGCTCCTGTTTGCAAACTGTCCCCAAGACCTGCAGAGTGGAGATAAGGGCCTTATCAGCGAGGGAACACATGTTCTACCAAAGCGGAGATGGACAGAACCCATCAGAACCACCAAGACCTTGCACTGAAAGCTGCGTAGCATGCAGTCAGGTCTCTTGGGTGTTTGGAGTCCTCAGTAGCCATCCTTTAATCTAGTTTGTTTTCTGTAGGGTCATAATGTCGAAACGCAAAGTGACCTTTGAGGATCAAGGTGATGAGGATGAAGAGGAAATGAGTTTGCCTAAAAAGAAGGTAAGAAATAAATTTCAGAGGGTGTGTGGGGGGAGGGGGCAGGGAGAGATACCTTCCCAGCTCCATAGTTTGGTATTCAAGAGACAAGGCAAATGGGAACTGTCTGCACTATTTTTTAATATATAAAAACTGCCTGACTAATTATTTACATAGGTATGTATCCAGCCTTGTCCTGAAGGTATAGGGAAGCTTCCATCAGGGAGAAGCTGTAAACACAGGGAGAAATGGATCTGAGACTTCATCCTTGAAATGCCGAAATTCTGCACCATTTTTCTCCTGTCTCCTGAGCAGTTGGTGGAGCCTGCGGTTGGAGGGCCAGGCAGCCGCTTTAAGGGCAAGCATTCATTGGATAGTGATGAGGAGGACGATGATGAGGATGATGAAGGGCGAGGCAGTAAATATGACATCCTTGCTTCGGATGATGTGGAAGGTAGGTACGAGGTTGGGAATAGAAATCGATGGATGCAGATTTTGATAGTGGAAGCCAGCGTTCTGAGTTTGTGCGTTGAACCAAAAAAACCAAGTTTCTAGGCCTTATGACTGAAAAGATAAGAACTGATTGTGTTTCTAATGCAGCAGCGTGGACATAACTACGCTAAAGGAGACTGCAACTGAATATGCGTTGTAGTACTTAGTATTTACACAGAGTAGTTCCTAAATGTGTACAAAATCCTTACACCATCCCAATAAAGTATGTCAGTGTGGTAAGGGGTGGGGAGGTATGAAAATGCTGCACTTGGAGGAGTTATAGGTCCAGTCTCATAGGAAGCGGCGACATTTCCTTGCTTTTTTGCCCTTGCAGGTCAGGAATCTGCCACCATTGACTATGAAGATGGGGTCCGGATCACCCCATTTAATCTGCAGGAGGAGATGGAGGAAGGCCATTTTGACTCAGAGGGCAACTACTTCTTGAAAAAAGAGGCGATGATTCGGGACAACTGGTTGGACAACATAGACTGGGTGAGACCAACTAAACAGTGCCCCCTCTCTGGAGGGCAGCCGGAGAGCGTGAGGTCTTCTCGAGCTTGGCACAGAGAGCCTTGGCTATATTCTAAGGTTTCTAGATCCCCATACTGCCCCACAGAGTTGCAGAAATTCCCTCTGGATGCAGAATACCAGTTGCTCGTGCCTGTGTGGCATGATAATAAAGGGTAAAGGTTTCCCCACGACCAAATGGTCTAGTCGTGACTGTAAGGGGCAGTGCTCATCTCCGTTTCAAAGCCTGTAGAGCCGGCATTTTGTCCAAGGCCAGGCTTCCGTGGTCATGTGGCCGGCATGAGACTATGCCGTAGCACACGGAACGCCATTCCCTTCCCACCGAAGTGGTCCCTATTTATCTACTTGCATTTAGGTGCTTTAAAACTGCTAGGTTGGCAATAAGCATATTTTGGAAATATTCTGGAGGCCTGTAGAGGGTGCCATTGAGGAAGAAAACTTGAAAACTATTACATGGCCCTGTGGATTGGTCCATAAGAGAACTGAGTTAAAACCAAATCTCAGCTGAGTTACTTGACTATTTGGGAATAAACCTGCTTTTAGCTCTGTAAAATAATTGCATTATTTAGATCTCTCCCTCTCTCCCCCCCTCTCTGTGAGTCTCAAACTTGTGGCCCCCAGAACAACTCAACAACAACTGGGATGAGACAGTAGTTTGTTCAAGGTTCCCAGTGAGCGTCCACAGTGGGACTTCCACCTCTAAACCCAGCACTACCCGCATCACCATATACAAAGGGAATAAGTGCAAAGATAGGTGTGAGGATATTGGAGATGGCAAAATGGATTAGGATGTGGGGGATGGAGCCTAAAAACAATAAAATACCCCAGCATTTTACCAGCTTTTGAAAGTCACTTTCAGCTGTTGAAAATAAGACTGGGTGTAGCACTCGGAGTTAAACTAATCGAAATAATTTCCTCTCCGTTACTATACGAGTGAGTATCCAGTGGCATCACATTGCAACAAACAGGGCAAATGTGATCCTTTGGGAATTTTAAGAGAGGAAGAGTATAAATGCAAATAACTCAAAGGATTTTCATTTGTTTTGGGTTTTTGCTAAGGGTACACACTGGAGCTCTTGGGGCACATACCTGGAATTAATAATGTGTTCAGAATGGTCTGCCACTTTTATGGGCAATCATTCATCTCTCTTGTTTTCCTACCAGGTCAAGATAAAAGAACAGCCTCCCGGTCGTAAGAAACCACAGCCAGACTCCGCAGATAATAATGATGAGGACGACGATGACGATGACGACCTTGAAATTGGCCGGACGCCCTTGGACAAGAAGACACTGCTGGAGGGGATGGTGGATTTAGTGCTGCCTGGCGAGACGGTGGCCAGAGCCATCCAAAGGCTCGGGGACAAGGGCGGCCCCAAGAGCAGCGGTGGTCAGCGGAGGACCTGGAGCCGCCTCAAGGCGGAGGAGGCGGAACCAGCGGAGGAAAACGAGCCCCAGAAGCCTGGATCGCCGGAACGGAAAGAGCAACTGGAGCGCCTGTCGGGGCTGGCCGACCAGATGGTGGCGCGAGGGGTGTACGAGATCTACCAGGAGACCCGGGAGAAGCTGGCCCTGAGGCTCCGGGCGTTGGAGCACCCTCCCGCTGCACCCACCGCTGCGGAACCGGAACTCGACATGTTTGCTGAAGATATTGACGAAGCAAAGCTGGGGGAGAAGACGCCGGCAGGTGAGAGACTTCTAGGAGCCGGAGGCTGTGTGACTACGGAGCGGGGACCGAATGCGAAGCCTTGGAGCTGAAATGCATCAGCAGGACAATGGCACGGGGCAGCTGTTTTTGAGCTGTATCGCTGCAGGAGAGGGAGCCCACATTTCAGTGCTTTCCCCCTTCATATGCACGTTGAGTGTATCTGAGATCGGGGGGGGGGAGTGCTCCAGCCTAGCGTTTTCTCCTATTTCTATTGGACAGGGTGTTTTGTGGGGCAAAGCCCCACACCCGCTGTCTGAGGTGGCACAGCCTGGCTGGAACCGCACGGTGCGATGGTCCTCATGGTGTGTTCATTTGTAGCTACTGAGGTTTGGGTGGAACCAAACTGCAACCTGATCTTCTAACGTTCTCCAACAGCAGGAAGTGAGGAGCAGCGGCGGGGCGACGGTGACGGCGACACTCTTTCTGAGGTGATGTGGGAATATAAGTGGGAAAACACAAACACAGCTGAGCTCTACGGCCCCTTCAGCAGCTCCCAGATGCAGGTAAGAGAAGGAAGGTGGAGCAGCTCCAACGCTGTGAATGTGTCACCAGAAGTTAGACCATCCCACTTTCTCACCTTGAGGTCACGTCATGTCATGCCTGTTTGAGCCCTTATGCTCTTTCCACGTGTACTATCACTGTTTCGCCTATTATCTTTGTGGCTCTTAAACCTGTGTGTGAGTGAGTGAGAGAGAGAGAAACACACATTTCTCCCTACGTTAGACCAGTGAAAACAAGATGCTGATAAGATAAGTCTGTCTGGTTTTCAGAGGCTGCTGTTGAGCTGGGTCAAAAGCTTTTTGATCAGCAACACCATCACTTGCCAGTGGGGTTGTCACTAATGTTTATTACTGCCACCTTTGTTCTTGTGTATTTACTGAAAAAGGCACACAATGTTGATACTACAGTGGTCCAGAGTCCCCACTGGCCTCCTTGAACATCCTCAGTGGCTCGGACCTTGCATATTTTAATTTTTCAGAGTTTGCCTCATCTGCTCACAATATCTGCTGCAATTCCACATGTGGCCAGTATAGCAGCTTTTTAACAAGACCATCCTTGTACCAATTCTGACCATTCGGAGTCCATTTGAACGGCATTAGTAACTGCATATTTATGGAGCTGCCTTCTGTAAGAACCTGCTTTGTGAGCAGTGTAAATCTGGACTGTGTGTTTTGGGCTGTCTCAAGCACAGAGTTGGGTAACTTGTGCAGAATTCAGCTTCCTAGGGAATTTCATCAAGTTTCTAGCCCTCAACAAACTCCACCGCCTCCACTCCGTGCCTGTTGGAAAAGCTAGTGAGGCAAATATTTGACTGTTTCTAACGCTTATTGGTTTATTTCATTTCTTTGATGTTTGTTTATATTATGAAATACCTTCTCTCTGTTTTTCAGCAGTTTTGAAAACTTAAAAAAATCAAACTTCACATCTGATTAACCTGTTGCTCTTAAGTTGTTGTTTTTTTTCAATAGAGAGGTTTATTCTGCTATTTTAATATAAATGGTTTTAAGATATTTGGCTGTATTTTTTTCTTTTTATGCCACTATGATTGTTTTTTGGAGAAAACTGGGAGAGGTGAGGTTCTGTCTTGCTTCTCATCTTAAATTAGGGGGGGGGGAATCAAAATGGTAGCTAATGGTAAAAAAAAAGGAACAATCAGAACGAGCAGTAAACACTGCAGATAAAATGGAAAACGGCAGCAGGGATCTCCTAGCAATGAATACAACAGCCTGCAGGCTCCTCTTCCTATTGCATCATGACAGCAATTTGAAAAACACACGCACAAAAGCAGCGGCCCCAAAAGCTTTCCAAGAAAGCTGCGCCTTGATTAAGCCATGAAACATACAGAGTCATGGTTAGGTTCACTGGGTGCCTTTGCTGGCTTTAGCTTCTTGCTGATTCTCTATTATTTTTGGTTGGGCCCCTTGAGCTGCTGCAACTAGCATTGTTTGGATCCAACATTGACTGGTTATGTTAATCACTGCCTTTAACACTTCTTGGCCCTGTTTTTTCATCTTAGGTTTGCCAGTTCACTCTTCATTTCCGTTCTCCTTCACTATTTTCTCTTTCTTTATCCCTCCAGGACTGGGACTCCCAGGGTTATTTCCCAGATGGAGTTTACTGCCGGAAGGCAGATAATCCGGAGGGCCAGTTTTACAATTCCAAGCGCATTGATTTTGACCTCTACACGTGATTGGAACCCAACTACCCCAAAGGGTGCAAGAGATTCAACTCCAATGCCGTGGCGGACTGAAAGAACTTGCCAGACTTTTGGGGGGGTGGGGGCCAGGCAGGGGAGGGGTGTGTGTATGTGAGTGTGTTTGCTGTGGGGAAGAGGGTGAAGCTCAGCTTACCGTCTACATCTGAGGTTGTTTTTGCTTTTGTGAGAAATAAAATGATCAACCCTAAGTGGTGTCAGTTGGTCAATTGTGTGTAGTTTCCCTGCTGGTGGTCAATTGAGACGTACTCCACTTACAAGACAGGGGTCGGTAGCTGGTGGTTCTCAGACTGTAGGGTCAGCTCCCAGCTTTCTTCTGCTTCCCTGTGTTTCCATCAGCATCTTGGCCAAGAGAAGAAGAGAACAAGAGAGGAGCATGCAGGAAGGTGGGGAGGAGTAGGCTTGGAACAACTGACTAGAGACTTAGGAGATCATAGTTCATTATTCTACTGCCATCAACAATATTTGGTGGAGAAATTGGTGTAGTTTGTCTTTGTCTGTGTCTACGCATCCTTCAGAGCAAGGGGGTAGATTGGGCTGTTCTGCTATGCTTAATGATGCTACAAAAACTGCTTGTGCCCAGCAGTTGGTGTTTTGCTTCCAGGCGCAGTGCTAAGACGTTTGATTTCCTTTTCTGGATGGCAGTCCATTGGGAAGCACTGCACTAGGTATCGCCAAACTCCTACAAGGGAGGTGGGAGCACTGCAAGCCTTTGCACGGGCAGCGGGAAGGGCAGCAGCACAATCTCCAGGATTGTGCTGCTGCTGAGCAGGGAAGGGATTTTTAAGCTTACCTAGGGGTCGCTATGGCACCCTGGAGGGTCCAAACTGCTGGGGAGAGAAAAGAGGAAAAACCCACTTCCGGTTGCACGAAGAAAAGAAATGGAGTGGTTTTAGCCCCCACGGAGCTCTCCCAAATTTGAAACAAAACTGCAAGCTCTGTTTTACACACACATTATATCAGTCCTTCCCCTTGGTTGGTGCAGGAAAACAGCCGGACCTTATGAGCCTGACCTTATGTGTCCAATCAAATGTGCAACTCGACTGCATAATTTGTGGTATTAGGGGACTGGGCTTGCACTTTCCCCCACTACCACAAGTTATGCAGTCAAGTTGCATGACCAGCAGAAAGCTCAAATGCACACTGGGTTGGACCCATCGATCGATCCATTCAGTCGTATCCGACCCTTGGTGGTTCCTTGAGCCAGCTCTCTCCATGATTTCCAATCTCGTACAGCTTCTTTCAGTGGCTTTATATTTTGGCCAGTGTCTGATTTCAGGCATCAGGTTGGCGCAGGAGGAGTCCTCCAATTTCTGGATTTGGGCTGTGGTTTGCAAAATGCAAAATTTAGTGGGCAATCCACTTCTTAGAGACCATCTCTAAGCCATTGAACGGTTAAATAGTCAAAAGTAATTGTGTTATCCCAATATTCCTGTCTTGGAGAGAGGAACAGAAATTGAGTCTCTTCTTGTTCCAAGTTTGTACTTCCACTAGAGGTGGGAACTAAACTGCTCACAACAGCTGATTCTCATAAGCTGATACAGGTTACTTCCTTATCTTGCAGGGTGAATGTGTGTGTACGTGCCTGAATGCTTCTCCAGACAGAAAAATTCCCTGCATGTAGAAAACCATGTGTTAGGGGAAAGGGTTCTAAATCAGTCTTCTCCCTGAAAGATTAACTTTCTGTGCGCAGAGGCTTTCATTTTGTATTGAACATCCATTCATTAATATTCATACTAATATGAGCCCTCATCTGCAGAATTGACGATACACGGGCTAGAAATAAATTCACTTCCACGTTTGCTGTTTTTGAGAACTAGGCAAGGACTTCTGAAAGGTGAGCAACAGAAGTGACAAGACACGTTTTCACTGAGTTCTCTCCCCCCCCCCCCGAATCTCTTTCCTGATTTGTCACTGACAGCTCAGCCTAATCAGTGAATATGTGCAGTATTGTGCTTGTCTGCATCACCGTGGCCTGACTGATATTGGACCGCATTTGCTGTTTCGTGGCCCTTTCACTAGAGAGAGAGCCTTTTGGAGCTCTTCACAATCTGTTCTGGTGTTAGTAACCCTGAATAGTTTGGGATCATGTGCAAACTTGGCCCCTATTTATGGGAAGAAGCTCTGCTTCCTTAGGACTATAGAAGTTGGCTTATTGGATTAGACTAAAAGCACATTTGGCCCAGCTTTCAGCCTCCAACAGTGGGCAGCCAGATGACTGCGAACCCTACAAGTCAAGCATGCAGGTGACAGTCATCCTTTGTGTTTGTGTCACCCCCTGGGATTTGGAAATACAGCATCTCTGAACATGGGTGTTCCACTGAGATATTATGGTCTGTAAATCTGTTGATTTTCCTGACCCCTATCAATTTTTCTTAGGGCGCAATCCTAAACAACCTCCCCTCAGTGGGGTAAGGGCAATGCAGCTAGGAGGTAAGGGTACAAATATTCCCTTGAGGAGGCTTCAGTGACTGCCCCCCCAACTGAAGGATGCAGCGCATGGCCCAATGGCACTGCTATGTCAGTGCTGGAAAGTGGGTTAGCCCACAAGCGATATGCCCACAAGCATATCAAGTGGGGGGGGGGGAGAAATGATGAGAAAAGCTCTACCTTCTGATTTCCTCCTGTTGTGTGAGCTTTGAGGGGCGCAGGGCCTCTGCCTGTGAAAAATGGGGAACACCCTACTCTGATGGAGTTGAAACTAATGAATAAAGCAGAAGGGGAGAGAATATTGGAAGGAAAGGACTCTGGTGTGGCAATGCTAACAGGAAATGACTTGTGATGTGCCTATTTAGCAACGCAGCCCTTGTGTGCGAGGTGGCCACAGGCGGCTGAGGAAGCGCCACTCGACCGACCGCTGAAATGACGCCAACCTGCAAAGCTGTGTTGCTTCTCTGCACTACCTGGTGTAGGTACAGTTCTGCTTTGGCGCATTGGTCAGGAGAAGCGTTGCCAGCTGGCTGGTTGAGCTGGGTGCCGCGGTCACAGGACAGAGCGCATAACTGGGATTTCCTCATTCAAATCTCCGCTCTGTCATGAACTCGGGAGTTGGCTTTGGGCAAGTCATTTCCTTTTGGCCTCGACTGCAAATGTGGGGAACTAGCGCGCGCTTTCTGGGGTTCTTATAAGTTCAACTTCAAAATAATATGCGTGACAGGGCATTGTCCACTCAGTGTCATGCAAAAGCTTATTATTAATTATTGCTCCTTTGCCATTAGCAGCAATAGGATCTGGGCCACCCATGGCATGGCGCTAAAAGCATGATCATCTCCTGCAAATCCAGCTGCTTTTCAAGACACCGGCTTCTGTGTATGTTGGGGGTGGGTGGGTAATGCCAGTGCTAGTCAGGGGTGAAGGGGCATGGTTGGGCTGCTGAGTCTAGGCTAGCAAGATGCAAGGCTGCAGTGTTTGGCCATTGGGCAAAGCTCAGGTGGAGCAAAGAGTGTGAGCGTTGACACTGCATTTTTATTGATGTGAAGGCAACACTTCCAATATATTTTGCACAGTCTCTCGCCATTTTAAGTACTCTGATAGCATTGTTCAGCATGTATACAGGGCATTCCTAGGTTCCGAGCTCTTCACACCTATCCGTAATAGACTCTAGGACAGTGTTTCCCAAACTGTGAATCGTGAGCCAATTTCAGGTGGGTCGTGAATCACCTAGAGCAGCCATACTGAAATTATGGGGATGCTGGAAAGGGAGAGAGATGCGTGGTTGTTTTGCTTGTGTCAAGGTTGTAAAGAGGCTTTTTTTGTTCTGATTCACTTTGCTCTTGAAAATGGCTGAGGAATAACCCAATCTATTGCTGCATTCTCAGGCGTTACAATACTGGCGCTTGTGGCCATGACATCATTTCTACTGGGTCCCAGACAGATAGCAATTCTAAAAAGTGGGTCCCAGTGCTAAAACATTTGAGAGCCACTGCCTGTAAAATAGGTCAGTGTTCGTGTCCCCTTATTGCAGGTGTGTGTATAATTTTAGCTTGCTGTAAGCTATCTGGTGAGGTTGGGCTTGATGAGGTGAAGTATATTTAGGATTGCAGCCATTCCTGGGGATGAGTTCCACTGAACTCCATGGGGCTTCCTTTTGCATTGGCTTGCAGTATTGCTACACCAGCTTTTCAACACTTTCACAAGTACAGTGTTGTGAGCCCTGATGTCCACAGTATTGGGCTGTGAACCCATTAAAATTGGCTTGGAGCCTCCAAGAATTAGCATCCATCTCTAGGTGCATAGAGATAATAATAATAATAATAATAATAATAATAATAATTATTATTATTATTATTATTATTAATACTTGTATTTATATATCACCTTTCTTAGGTCACCAGATTTCTCTAGTGACTATAACTCAAGGCAGTTTACATAGGCAGACTTTATTCAGAAACCCGAAGGTTTTTACAATTTTTACAGAAACGTTCTATCTTCCAAAAACTACACACATACAGATGGATCTTTCTGGATTTAGTCCTTCTTTCTGGCTACCCGTTTGTCTTCTTGCTGGTTGATAAGCGGCTTCCCTGCTCCCACCAGAGAAGCAGCTGAGTTCGGCACAACTCCCCCTCACACAAGGCAGCCGGAGACAGCTCAGCTGTTCATCAGTTGCAATTTACAAGGTCTGCCGCTCACAGAGACTTCCGGTAGTCCCGAACTGGCGACCTTCAGATCTTCAGCTCTTATCTTCAGGCAAACGGAGGCATTAACCCTCTTGACTAAATCTTCTGCCCAATAGGGCCTCCAGAAATGTCCAGCGTTTTAACAATGCTGGAAAATCTTTTTTAAAAAATTGGTCAGAGAGCTGACAACCTTAACTAGATAACAGAACAGTTCTTAAAGTTTTAAGGGAGGGTTGTATGAGCCATTCTTAGGGCTTGTGTTTGGGGTCGGTATACGCAGGCCGGTATCAGGTGCCTCCCAGTGAGGGTGCACCCCGGGGGGGGGGATCTACAGGAGAGGTGGGTCACTGAGTGCATCTTTCTCAAGGGCACTCTCTGGTCAAGGGGCTGCACCGCTCTGGCCTTTGGTGGTGTGTTTCCAAAGCACGCATGTGCCTTTCTGTTGAATTGGGACAAAACTGCAAAGTCATTGCTAGCCTCTGTTCCGGGGGAAAGGGCACTAGTGAGTTTTGAAGGAAATGGCTGGCTTTCATCAGAGGCAAACCTTTTGCCCTCTGCTTCAGTCTGCATGTGAAGCAATATCTGAAGACCTGTGTGCGCGTACAGACACCCACAGACACCCACACACGCCTCAGTGTGGTGAGGACCACAATGTGGGGAAGCCTCCAGCTTAAGGGCACTGCTGTGGGGGTGGGGAACATCCTTCCAATACCAAACTCTTTGGTTTGGAGGCTGTGCTCTGATGCAGACACTGGGAAACAGTGTCAAGTGACATCAAGCCAGCTTTCCTAGGGGTGGGGCTTGTTCTTGTGTGGCTTTCTCCCAGCCAGAAAAAAACCCCAAACTTTCAAGTGAAGGAAGAAATACTGTACTAACAAGTGAAAGCAGAACACTGCTCCTCACTCCAAGTTTATGAGAGCTAGGCCAAGCCGCCATCCCACTCCTAATAATAATTACCACAGGTGTAGCTCCACTGTGTGCCTAACGTGTATGCATTATTATGATCCTTAACAACAACCTTGTAAGGTAGATTTCTGATATCAGGGTCTGGGGAGGGTGCTGAGAGTGGCTTGCTCACTTTTTGTGAGCAGAAGATTTATTCGAGAGGGTTAATGCCTCCGTTTGCCTGAAGATAAGAGCTGAAGATCTGAAGGTCGCCAGTTCAGGACAGAGGGAAGTCTCTGTGAGCGGCAGACCTCGTTAATTGCGGCTGATTAACAGCAGAGCATCGGCTGCCTTGTGTGAGGGGGAGTTGTGCCGAAGTTCAGCCGCTTCTCTGGTGGGAGCAGGGAAGCCGTTTATCAGCCAGCAAGAAGACAAACAGGTGGCCAGAAAGAAGGACTAAATCCAGAAAGATCCATCTGTATGTGTGTAGTTCTTGAAAGGTAGAACATTTCTGTAAACATTGTAAAAACCTTCGGGTTTCTGAATAAAGTCTGCCTATGTAAACCGCCTTGAGTTATAGTCATTAGAGAAATCTGGTGACCTTAGAAAGGCGGTATATAAATCCAAGTATTATTATTATTATTATTATTATTATTATTATTATTATTATTATTATTATTATTATT
>JAJKFI010000157.1:1400934-1422627 GCA_029204185.1 Lerista edwardsae | reverse complement strand
TTATTATTATTATTATTATTATTATTATTATTATTATTATTATTATTGTGTGTGGCAGAGGAATAATTTGAACCAAGTTAAAACTCAATCCCTGCTGTGTGCCATGAACCCAAACCAGATTCCCTTTCCTCCTTTTTCTTCCCACTCCTTGCCCCTCTGTGAGATCACAGCAGCTCAGCCAATGGCAGCCAGCCACCCTTCTGCCCGCTCAACTTTTAGCACTCAGCTAGGCAATCTCCTTGAAGGATTGTCATCACTATTGCCTATCACAACATCTTTTAATGCATCGCACCAGCGTGGAATAACTTTCATTTGGCCCTAATGTATTTTCCTCCCTTTTGTAACATCCTCCACCCCACGCCTGTGGGTTTCTCCAAGACCAAACTCAGGGTGGGCAAACTTCTGGAGCAGACAAGGCTTGGAGTATGAACCAGCAGGGTGGTTCCTATGTTTGGCCCTATTGGTTCCATAGATCCAGTGGGGCTAGTATCTCGTGATGCTCATGATCCACTGTTACTAAAGAAGAGCTGGCTTGTCTCACTTCCCCAAGTAGTTGGAGCTGCAGGGGTGGGCTGCCGGCAAAGACTCTTTTTCTTATAATGCGGGAGTGGGGGCGGGGGGAGAACTGAAACCTTTACAGTGTTTGATATTTACAAATATACACACAGAACTAATTAGAAGCAGGCAGTGTCCTAAAATGGGTGGCAGCACAACAGCCCATACCGCCTCTGATTCCCTGAAAGCAATAATATGAACTCCCTCCCCTTTCCTCCTCCAGGAAATTGCATCTAGCTAACCTCTGGGATGTGGTGGCGCAGCTGGTTAATCCGCTGTTGCTGGGCTTTCCGACCGCAAGGTTGGGACTTCAAGGCTGCGCGACAGAGTAAGCTCCCGTTGCTTGTCCCAGCTCCCGCCAACCTAGCAGTTCGAAAAGCACCTAAATGCAAGGAGATAAATAGGGACCACTTCGGTGGGAAGAGAACGGCATTCCGTGCACTACGGCGTAGAGTCATGCCGGCCACATGACCACGGAAGCTTGTCCTCAGACAAAACGCGGGCTCTACAGGCTTTGAAACGGAGATGAGCACCGCCCCCTACAGTCGGTCACTACTAGACCATTCGGTTGTAAGGAAACCTTTACCTTTAACCTCTGCTAAAGCTTCCAGTGTGATGCCCGATTCTCCCTGTCCAAATTCACAATGTCGGCAAGCAGCTTATTTTCCACTAGCTATGGACTGTGACTCTGACCAAGTTGGCGAAGCCACAAAGCCTCTCTTGGGAGAAAAGCAGGACAGAAATCAATAAATAAAATTGGGATATTTTACTGATGTTGATTTTTGTGGTAGACTGTGTATTTAAAACAGGAATATGTACTTAAAATGGTTAAAACAACAACAATCCTACAAGACTGTAAGCCATTGTTTTATTCTTGAAAGACATGGCGCCAGGAACTCTTTTGGCCTGTAAGGACTTCTCCTTTATTCTCCATGCCAGGCTTCCCGTTGTCATCGGCTTTCAGTATCGATACAAAGACTTCGACGGTTTTCAAAGGTGATTTGGCGGCTCAGTTTGGCTATCGCGTGGTCCAGACGAAATTCAATGGTGTACCCTGGTGAGAATCAAACCAAACATTTGACGGCATTCAGCTTCATTTAACCACATGGCTGTGAAGGTGAACTGAAACATACTAAAATGCTGCCCTCTTGCAGGCTGGTAGTGAGTGCCCCACTGGCGCACAATCGGACGGGGTCACTTTTCCGCTGCTCCTATGACTCAGAGACATGCCAACCACTGTTACAATCCAGTAAGTAAGTGCAAAAACAAACACAATTGTGTACTGGCTCTACTGGAAGGTAAAAATTGTATGTCTGATCATTGTTCCCTCCCAGAACAGTTCCTCTTGCTGGTGTGTCTACCCTACACTCCTATCCTGGCCTGCGTTCTTTTTTTAGCTAGAACAATGGCTCTCTTTTTAGACCGGGACCCACTTTTTAGAATGGCACTCATGTTGGGACCCACCAGAAGTGATGTCATTAACCTGGAAGTGATGTCATAGGAAGTGATGTCAAGTGCCATCATCAAGCAGAAAGTGCTGTCAGTGTAATATAATCAAATGACACTCATAGAAATGCAAACTGGTATTCTTGGACTGAAGCAAATGCTTTATGTCCTTCTTTTACCTTTTATGGAGATATATGTGTTTATAAAGACTTGTGTAGTGCACATAGATCATGCCTCTGTGTTCTCCAGGTTTCAGCCTCCTCCTTCAGGGCTCTAGAACTAAAATCTTCCAGTAAGGATGGATGCATCCTGACTCTAGTGCACTGAGTGCATGCACATCAATGCAGGTGCATAGACACCAAGTGCCACAGCACTGCTTCCCAACTCTCCCTTCCCGCTAAACTGTCCTATCCACATGGTAAATGTTGTTGAATATCTTTGGGTTGCATCTATTTTGTGTCATAAGTACAATGAGCTCCAATGTGGTGAAGCACTCTAATAAAGACATCTTGATTAATCAATCACAGTATTTATATACTGCTTTTCAACACAAAGTTCACAAAGCAGTTTACAAGCAAATAGTTATAATAATAAAGTTAATGGCTCCCTGTCCCAAAAGGGCTCACAATCTTTAAAAATGCAGAACACCACCAGCAACAGCCACTAGAAAAGACAGTGCACAGGGGTGAAAAGGGCCAAAACCAGAAATTGTACACAAAGTGTGACACACACACACACACACACACACACACACACACACACACACACACCTCTAACTCTTTTTGGAAAAGTCTCATTCTCCCTTTTGTTCCTTGTGTCTGTCTCTCCTATGCACAACTATCATTCTGTGCAACAAAGACATCCCCGGAATATCCTTGGGTCTCTCACTGGCTGTGGATGAAACATCTGATTCCAAAATAATAGTAAGTAAGATTGGGATAGAAACAAAGAGCCCAGTTCTGATTGGCAGGTTCTGCCTGGGTTTGCAGAGAACCTGAGCCCATAATTCAGAAAGGAATGGTGTGGCTGAGGCCAGAGAGAATCAGCTGCAGAGCTGGAAGAGCCCTTGGCTTTAATATAAACCCTTTCTTGCCTGCAGGCCTGTGGTCCAACCTGGGAGCGCCGGTGTGGAAAACTCGATTATATGAATGGCATCTGCTATATCATGAGCAACTCTGACGAAAGTGTCAAAGAAATCCGTCCAGCTTTCCAAGGTGAGATTTGGAGGGAAGCTTCATACACCCCTCTAGCACATGGTGGTAACAAGCTTGGCAGGGGAGCATTGGTGGATGGGGTGGAGGTGCTGGGGAGAGTGATGTGGATGGAGTGAAAGCAAAGACTTATTGTCTATACAGGTGGAGCCTTTTCATCCGCAAGGGTTCCGTTCCAGGAAATGCTATAATGAAATAATTAAATGAAATAATGTTGTTAATTAGCATTCAGCCTTTAAAAAAGCTTCTCTTACTGTGGCAGCCATTCTTCAGGGGCTTAGAGCAATTAGTATCCATTTGCTGAGATAAGACCTCTTTCCTTCACCCTGGAGTAAAGCGGAAAATGCAAAATGGAAGTGATTAATCACACTTCCAGGATGAGGGAGGAGGTCTTATCTCAGAGCTAATGAGATTGGCTGCAGATCTTATAGTAAAAAAAGCTTTTTAAAACGCTTAATTAACAGCACGTGTTTGTTTAAACGGCAGATGAGAAGGTTCCAGCTGTATTTTTGCTGTGCCTTTTAAACTGCCCCATCACAGAAATTGGACATGTGCAGCTTTTCATGATTGTGGCATCTGTGTGGGGGGAATATTTGTAACTGTTTGACTTCTGCCGTGATTGAGTCATGGGCTGGGATTGGTTGGTGCTGTTGAGGTTTCATATACGGATGGGGCTAACTGTGCAGAGGCTTTTAAGCGGGTGTGTGTGCTCATTTATCTCCTTCTGGTGGTAGTGGAGGCACAAGATCTTTTGTCTGTAGTGATGGAAGCCCAGGAAAAAGGGAAATTCTCCTTGTTTTGTTTTAGGTGTATCTTTATGTATGTGTAATGTAATGCCCTTCAATGCAATATCCAGGCCAGTTTCTGGAAAGCAGCCAAACAATAATGCAGCTGAGATCTAGCATTTGAGATGTCTGGCATTTCCCTCCATTGGGTGTGCATAACTCACCTTATTACACAAATCCTATCTCTTGTTCACCCAGAGTGCATTCACGGTGTGGATGCTGTGATCTTGTATGATGATTCGGGAAGCATCGGGACCCCAGATTTCGCAACCATGAAGGATTTCATTCTGAAGCTGATGGATTCTGTGGCTGGGGTGGATGTACAGGTGAGAGTGAGGTGTCTATGATGGCAGCCCTTTGGATTGATGGGACTGACTGGCTTGTGCACAAGTATACAGGTGTGTGTGTGGCGCCTGTGCACACCTGTATATACAGGTGCATATATATACTTGAAGCTGAAGCTCAAATACTTTGGCCACCTGATGAGAAGAGAGGACTCTTTAGAAAAGACCCTCCTGCTGGGAAAGATTGAAGGCAAAAGGAGAAGGGGGCAGCAGAGGATGAGATGGTTAGAGAGTGTCACCGAAGCAATGAACATGAAATTGGGCGAACTCAGGAAGCTAGTGGAGGACAGGGAGGCCTGGCGTGCTGTGGTCCATGTAATGGGGTTGCAAAGAGTCGGACACGACTTAGCGACTGAACAACAACAATATATACCTGGCATGTATACACCTGTATACAGGTGTGGCCCAGCATCCATGGGGGATATATATACCACAAGGGGGTTCTGCCTCCCCACCCCCATGGATACTTGAAACTATGGTTAAGAGGGAACCCTATGTTAAATATAGGGTTCCTGCCTCCTCCCCACAAGCAAGAAGGTGTTTGAGTGACCCAAAATAGGAATAAAGGAAGATAGCCCCTCTCCAATCCAATCCATCATTTTTCAACCACTGTGCTGCCATGTTACATTGGTGTGCTGCGAATGGTCTGCAGGTGTGTTATGGGAATTTGGGGAAAGGGTCTATTAGCAGGGCCCTTGGGGAGGTAAGCCCCCCCACCAGCAGCACAGTGTACCTTGTCAATGGTCAAAAAGCTGATGGAGTACATTGACAATTATGGCCAGTGTGCTGTGCCTGAAGATCTCTGGTATAGTACATGGGTTGTGTACTTCCAGAGCTTAGCTAAGTTACATGAGATGTAGCAATAATGCAGATAGGAATCGTAGTAAGCAGGAGCATGGCTAAGCTGCTCTACTGATAAGGCCGAAGCTTGGCAGGAATAGTGCAAACTTGGAATGCAGGCTTGGCAAGCAAAGCAGCCCGCTGCCAATATGGGTCCTTGGACTCATCTTTTATGCTAGAACTTTGCGTATGCTCAGAGATGCGAAGGCCAGGGCAGGTGTTGTGGCCTTGAGGCTTACACAAACATACTATAAAGGTTGAATCCTGGATAGTAATTATCAGAACCTTACAAGCAAGTAAACGGCTGTATCACTTCTGGAGAAGTGACTTCCTGCTCCACAAGGCACTTGGCTGTGGGCTTGCCCACAGAGTCTTCAGTTCTAGATTATCTCTAGAAATCTGTCCTCTCTCTGTTCTTATACCTGTTCTTTGTTTTTGTACCTGAGGGGCTTGCAACCAAGAATGCTTGCAAGCATTCGCAACACCAGAACCAGGGGGCATCCATTAAAATTGAGAGTTGGGAGAGTTAGAACAGATAAAAGGAAATACTTTTTTACCCATGGGTAATTAAGCTGTGGAACTCCTTGCCACAGGAGGTGGTGATGGCATCTGGCTTAGGTGCCTTTAAAAGGGAACTGGACAGATTTCTGGAGGAAAAGTCCATCGTGGGCTACAGGCCATGATGGGTGGTGCAACCTCCTTATGGTAGAAGTAGGCTACTTCAGAATGCCAGATACAAGGGAGTGGCAACAGGATGCAAGCATCTTGTAGTCTCCAGTGCTCTCTGAGGCACCTAGTGGGCCACTGTGAGATACAGGAAGCTGGATTAGATGGGCCTTTGGCCTGATCCAGCAGGGCTGTTATGTTCTTAAGGCCCAGATTGGGTTGCAATCTTCAGAATTTTACCTCAGAAATTTACCTCAGAATGCCAAATACAAGGGAGTGCCAACAAGATGCAGGTATTTGGTTGTCTTGTGTGCTCCCTGAGACGTCTGGTGGGCCGCTGTGAGATACAGGAAGCTGGACTAGACGGGCCTTTGGCCTGATCCAGCAGGGCTCTTCTTAGGTTCTTATGCTCGTTCAGGAGCAGGTTCTGGACCATTAGAGCATGGTTAATACCTTGATTGGCTTCCCTGGCCTCCTGGCCAGCCAGGCATTGCTTCAGCGCAAAGCCCAGTTGCCAACCTCACTCAAAGTTCTCGATTTCAACAGCGTTCCTACGGGGGGGGGGGGGTAAATGCTACGTTTTGCAGGCGCCTGCCTTACACAGGAGCTCAGGCCCCTGGCAAACTTAGGATTTTGCCCCCCCCCATAAACACCACTGCTCAATTTATAAGTGTTACAAAAGTGTTTTTATGGCAGAGCACATATCTGGGGTGGCTTCTGTTTCCTGTGTGATAATCTTTGAACAGTTGCTGTTTTTAAGTTGCGTCTGGAAGAAAAAAACATGATGTGATTTTTCTTTTTAAAATGACTGTATGAATGAGGGTGCAGTCCTAACCAACATTCCAACACCGGGATAAGGGCAATGCAGCTCTGAGGGAACAAACATTCCCTTACCTTGAGGAGGCCTCTGTGACTACTACTCCACTGCAGAATGCAGCACCTACCCAGCGGCGTCATGCAGCCGGAACGCTGGGCGGGAGGAACGGGTGAGCGGCAGCCTGCCCGTTGCGTTCCAATCCGTTTCGCCGTCTTCCCCACCCCCAGGGCGGGGAAGACAGCGAAACAGACCGGAACGCAACGGGCGGGCTGCCGCTCACCCATTCTTCCCGCCCAGCGTTCCGGCTGCATGACGCCGCTGCACCTACCCCATTGGCAGTTATGTCAGTGCTTGAGTTGGTTAGGATTGTGCCCTGATTTTAACCCAAAGGATGCTGAATCTGCTCAGACTGAGGACTCTGAATTCCTCACTGTACAGGAAAAAGGGGGGTAACATCTGGTTGTTATCAGTTTTTCTTCTCCTCCTCCTCTATGCAGTTTGCCGCTGTCCAGTTCTCTACCGCAATCATCCCCAACTTTGATTTTGCCCAGTACAATAGAAGTGGAGGCCAGGTGAGGAACTTCATCGAGAATGCACCACACACCCGTGGGAATACCTTCACCCCCAGTGCCATTCGCTATGTCGCGTGAGTTCCAAAGGGATGGGTATGGGCTGGGGGGGGGCAGGCTCTTTCCCTTGCCTCCTTTGCACTCACCCCAATTGCTGCAATCTCTGCAGGGACACGATGTTCACACCTGACCGCGGCATGCGACCCCACACCAAAAAACTCCTCGTCGTCCTGACAGACGGGAAATCCAACGACCAGAACACCACATTTGCAGAAGCCAGGGAGGCGGCAGATAGCAAAGGCATCATCCGCTTTGCCATTGGGGTATGGCGAAAGGCACGGGTTATGGGAAGGGTTGTCCATGCTGCTGTGGACTGCAAGGGTGGTTATGTGTACCCTGTGATGATGATTCAGGCAAGCACAACACTTCCTACTTTGGCGACAGATGTTAACATCCAGGGATAACTTTTTCTTTTTTTTAAAGTCACATTTCTCATCTGTCAGGTAGCAAAGGCAGGCTTGGAAGCGTTTTGAGAGTACCTGCTAGAATCTTAAGACACCTGGGAAGATGGCTGCAGGAATTCTTTAAATGAAAATCTGTGAGGAAATCTAGCAGGAAGTATTAATTGCAGAATGGTTTTGAAGCTGAACCAGACAATCAAGGCTGGCCTTAAGCCAATGTGGCCTATGTCGTCATGTTGGGCGCCATGCTTTGGGGGCCCGCCGTGCTGGCATGGCCAGGAGAATGCTTGCTGCTGCAGCCAGGATCTCCGTGGGCAAGAAGCCAGTGGGGTGAGTGGAGCTGCTGCTCACTATGCCGTCCCACTTGGCCCTCCCTCCAAACGGCCCGAAATGGGCCTCCCAGTTGGCGCTTACATAATCATGGCACTGCCAACTGTTTCCGGGACCCACACTTCATGCTTGGCGTCACAAGTGCTTTTCTTGCCATGGCTATTGGGTGTGTGGGTGGGCTGGGGGGTGGGTGGGGGCGCCTCAGGAGTGCCCAGCATTGGCCCCCACCACCCCTGGGGCCGGCTCTGTAGACAATACATTCATTGCATCAGAGGGGCTTGCATGTTTGCCTTGTTAAGACATTGCCATGATGACCGTGGTGAGGGGGAGTGCTTTTTCTACCCTTTGCCCTTGATGTGGTCCCTAATCAAGACCGCTTCTCCCACCAACGGCGACTATTTGTCCCAGGAGGCTCCCATTGGCACCCAAGGGGATTGAAAGAGTCCTAAGAGGTCAAAGGAGTTGTTGTTCCTAAACTTGGGAGACTGGTTAAGGATACAGCCAGCATTGCTCTGTGGCTGTGAGCCACAGGAAAATGCATTTTCAATAAACTCCTAATAAATAAGCTTTTGTGGAACAAGGACAACCCCACAGTCACGGACAGTGGCGTTATTCACCCGGTACGCTGGGCGGGACTTACCTTTGAGAGGCAGTCCGCCCGTTGCGTCACATTACGTTCTGCCGCTTTCCCGCCCGCTGGGGCGGGCGGGAAAGCAGCGGAACGCGGTATGACGCAACGGGCGGACTGCCGCTCAAAGGTAAGTCCCGCCCAGCATACTGGGTGAATAACGCCACTGGTCGCGGACCTACCACTATGTCTGGGGGAGGGGCAAAAGCCCCGGGGCACGGTGCTCCTGGGGTGGGAGGAGGGCGGCAGTCAGGTGCCTTCCTTTGCCAAGAGGCAAGTGGTTTTAGCCCATCCACCTGCCCTGGCCATTGTATGGTTCCAAAATGGAGCCTGGCATGGCACGGGCGCAGAGCGGTTGGCATGGCGCATGGGGGCGGGGAAACAGTGGAGGGAACGGACTGCCTCCTCCTTTGTCCCTGGGTGCCTCAGGTGTTTTCCACCTCCGCAGGCCCTGTAAAAAAAGTGCTGGGATTCCTAGAAATGTGGTTTGGAAACCCCTTGCATGGTTGATGATTGGATACAATGTAGCGTCCTGGATAAATTTACCCCTTCGGAATGAAAGAAAGTGGAAGATGCTGGAGAAGCATGAGTGCTTCTAGAAATCAGTACAGACTCCTAGCCCCTGACCCCAGGGAATCGCCCTCTTGTGTCTTCCAGGTTGGCCGAGCCTTCCTTGAAAGTGCTGCCGTTGCCGAGTTGCACCAGATTGCTTCATCGCCTGACAATGTTTTCTCTGTGAAGAACTTTGCTGGACTCCACTCCCTTCAGGCTCAGCTAAAGGAAACCATCTTTGCCATTGAAGGTTTGCCATTGAAATTGATGGCTTGAAGTCACCTCTGCTAATTGGGCAAGAGGCAATTTTCCAAGTGGTGTTCCTCTTATATTTAGCTGGGGGAGCGTAATTGTCCCCATTCACCTGTACAATGTCTTTTCTAGTGGCTGTTGCTGGTGGTGTTCACTGGTGTAGCTAATGAAAGTGTGGCCTGGTGCAGAGGGCAAAATGATGCCCCCAAAGTGATGAAACAACAGAAGCGACATCACAGTTGTATTTTAATTTTTTTTTGTTTTTGGTCATAGCTTTTTATAGAATGAAGATGTGACACTCTGTTTGTCTCACTGCATTCTGCATCGAATGATATACAACATGACTGTATTATCCCTAAAAACCACAATTTTAACAAACTACATGTTTTATATGACAGTTGTATTTTCATTTTCTGGGGTTTTTTTTTTGGCCATAATGTCTGATAAAGATATTACACTCCGGTTTGTTTTATTGCATTCTGTATTAAATTCTGCAACAAATGGTATATAACATGATGGTATTATTCATACATGCCAAGGTTTTCATCATTTTGGTCACTGGTGTCAAGCTCAGCTTGTTGCCCACCTAAAGCTTGTTGCCCGGTGCAATTGTACCCCCTTGCACTTCTTTAGCTACACCCCTTGTGGTGTCACCCCTGGTGGTGTTCTGCATTTTTTTGTAGATCGTGAGCCCTTTTGGGACAGGGAGCCATTTAACTGTATTATTATTTTTTGCCTATAAGCCGCTTTGTGAACGTTTTGTTGAAAAGCGGTATATAAATACTGTTGATTGAAATTGCATTCCACTCCTTTTCCAGGGACTCTCCCTTTGGGTTCTTAATATTTTTTAAAGTGCAGGTTTTTTTTCCTCTTTAATACACTGCTGGTATCGACGTAGAGCTGGTGCAGATAGCGTGGTCTCTTGTCCTTGCTAGCAAAAAAAAAAAAAAAAAAGGTAGTGGGGTTAGATTCACCAGTAGATGTCACAATACCTATGCCGTCAGGCTCTGTCATCTGGCCTCAATAACTGATAGAAGCACCAGCTGGTGATGACAACAACAGAATTACATTTTTGCAGAGGTCTGAGTGCTGATGGGATCTTCCTTCCACCTACCCCCCCCTCTTTTGTTGTGATCTCTCCACAATCAAAACACCATCTGGATGAAAGGTGTTGTGACCCCTCCCCCTCGCCAAGGAACTGGGCATTATTTGTGTTACAGCCTGACCATAAGGAAAGGCTGTTAAGCAGGGCCGGCCTTAAGCCAATGTGACCAACGTCGTCACATTGAGCCCCGCACTTTGGGGGCCCTCACACCAGCACAACAAGCATATCGCCAGCTGCTGAGCCAGAATTTCTATGGGCTGTAGGTCAGTGGGGCAAGCAGAGCAGCTTTACTTGGGCCTTTCTACCTGCCCCTGCCTGTAAACTGGCCAAAATGGGCCACCTGGAAGAAGTTGGTGGTGACATGGTGGTGATGCCAACTATTTCCAGGTGCCACATGCGGCACAAGTGCTTTTCTTGTGGGGGCCCTGTGGGGAGGGTGTGGAGCCCCATGGGAATGCCCCACATTGGGCCCCACTGCTCCTAGAGCCAGCCCTGCTGTTAAGATGGCAGATTTTGAAGCCCCTTTATGATATCCCTCCCCAATCCTTTATCACTTGCCTGTCTTAATGGTTTTCTTATCCAAAAAGGGACCTCTGAAGCTCTCTCCGGAGCCTCTGCGAGCACCTCATTTCAGCAAGAACTTTCACAAGGAGGATTCAGCACTCTCCTCACCTCAGTGAGTAGAAAGATCCGTCTGTGATTCAGTCATGTTTTTCTTCTGGGCTCAAGACAGTTTCAGTCTCTCCTCTCCCACACCAACGTACACCTCAGGCGTAGAAGTGCCCGTCACAGATTAGCATCGCCAGTGATGGAAAGCCAAGTTTCTTGTTGACATAATATTCAGCTTTTAAAAAAGGTCTGGAAGAACACTACTTCGTGACGTTTTGGTTGGTCCTAATAAGCTGTGGAATTCCCTGCCAGGGAAATTATCTCATGGATGGGGCCGTCACGGGTCAGACCCTGGAAGAGCATAAGTTGAACTAGAACAAGGACAGGGGAACTGGTTTTATTTTTGGCACTTGGCTTTTATTATCTGGGCTAAATGCAGAGGCGGATCTACAGGGAGGGCAAAGCTCTAAGTGTTGCAAGAAGCCTTACCCTGTCATGTAAATCCCTCCTCTCCCTTGCTGCTGTAGCCAGTAAGCAACACCAAGATGTTGCTGTTCCCTGTGAGGATTGGCTAAAACGGTGCAGGAGAGGAGTGATTTCCACTGCAAGGTAAGGCTTCTTGCAAAACTTAGAGCTTTGCCCTCCCTTTGATCTGCCTCTGGCCAAACATTTACATCCTTTGGACTATGCCTGCTTGATTCAGTATGTGCTTTGTTGTGATCCCTTCACAAATTCCCTCCAATTTGTGTTTTACTTCTTCAGTTTTTTGTTTTTTGTTTTGCAATGGACTGCCTATAGTATTTACTTGCCTGGCCTAAACTCATTCAGGAGGAGGAGGGCTGCTAGGCACCCTGGACCATCATGTTCTGTTACTGTTTGTTTTCTGAGGGGACCTCATGGATTTCAGAGCTCTTTCTTACCCTGAGAGAGTCTTTCCCAAGGCAACCCTTTTCTCTCTGGATGTCTGAGTGGTGGCAGTGAAGAGCCTCTTACCCCAATCCCAGTCTCACCTGTAGGAAAAGCAAAGCGGACAGCAAGGGCAATCGCTAACCACTAGGCACTGTGCCCCATTCTCCTCTTTTCTCTTTCACCACATGTGGGCTTTGGATTGAGTAAGCATGTGTTTCTCATGCGTCCATCCCTCTTATGCTTTCCTTCCAGACCCACGTGGCGTCTGGAGCTGTTGGAGCTTACGGCTGGGTTGGGGGTCTGGAGGAAGAGTCCTTGGGAGACCCTCCCCAAATCAGATTCCTGAACATGTCTGTGTCCAGGGTTGATTTCCAGATGTCCTACCTGGGTGAGTAAAGGAGGGCTGGCTTGTGTTCTATCCTGTGTTCCTGCAAATTCCTGGGCTGAATTTCCCAAACCCAACGGTGACACACCATTTGCTTTCTTTTTTCTGTCTTGGGGCAGGCTATGCAGTGGCACTGGCTTATCGGGGCTCACGGCAATTCTACGCAGTGGGGGCTCCTCGGTACCAGCACAGTGGGAGGGTCGTAGTCTTCAGAAGACTGAGCAAGCAGTTAACTGGGTCCATTGGGGAGATGCAGGTAAGAGGGGGAGACCTGGGGTGTGTCTCTCTTGTTCAGTTCCTATTGGCAGATAACTTGAAAGCTTCCCTGGAAGTTTGGGCTTAAACTGTAG
This sequence comes from Lerista edwardsae, assembly GCA_029204185.1. Taxonomy (NCBI): domain Eukaryota; kingdom Metazoa; phylum Chordata; class Lepidosauria; order Squamata; family Scincidae; genus Lerista; species Lerista edwardsae. Next base: position 1,409,813 of record JAJKFI010000157.1, on the reverse strand, counting down.
GGTGGGCTATTGTATTCTAAATACGTAAACCATTGTATAACTGTTGTCAAGAACCACAGCAAAGATTCAGGGCGCAATCCTAACCCGCACCTCCCGTTAGATGGGAGGTACATGGATGTGCATGTTCTCCCTGACTCTGAGACTGGTGCAAACGTGCTTTTTGGAGCGTTTGTGACACTCCTGGGCTAGCACAAGTCCCGTGTGCCAGCCTAAATCCAGGTTAGGATTGCACCCTCAGATAGACACTTTGCTTCAAAGTGCAATCCTAAACTGGAGTTAGGCCGGCACAGTTAGACCAGCAAAGGACACCGTAAAGTAAGTTTGGACCAGCACACAGAAGTGCACCATCCTCCCTGAGTCTGAGAATGGTCCAAACATACTTTACGGTGGCCCTTGTGGCCTAACTCCAGTTTAGGATTGCGCTCTCAGTCATGCTTAAGCAGAGGCAGGGACAATGTCATAAATAGTAAATGTCACTTCTCAAGAATGATTGAAGAACTGAACAATGAATAGACATTAACTTGCCCTAGAAATAGAACTGCAGAGCCTGTAAGGGTTTTCAGTGGTTGTTTTCAACTGCTCTGCTCCAAACTCCTGTGGCACACTGGCTGAAAATGGCTGTTCTAAGGGTAAGCCCTGAAACTGAAAACAGATAGTGCTCTGGGGAGTCTGGATGGAAATTAAAGGGTTAGACCTAACCCAGAGTTAGGCCAGCCCAGTTAGTCCAGCAAAGTTTGGCCGGCACAAGGGCCACTGTAAAACGTGTTTGGACCACTCTCTGAGTCAGGGGGGATGGTGTCTGTGTGCTGGCCTCCCTGACTCCAAGAGTGGCCCAAACATACTTTACGGTGTCCCTTGTGCCATCCAAACTTTGCTGGTCTAACTAGGCCGGCCTAATTCCAGGTTTGCGCCTAAGTATTGCATCTAATTGTCACTTGTGCCCAGGGCTGTCGCCGGAGGCAGTGGCACCCGAGGCCGTGATGTCATGATGTCACTTCCAGGATCCTCCTCCTAGGAGGAGGTCCTGGCAGCAGCAGTGATCCCACGATCTGGCTGCCCCCTCCTTGGAGGCCAAAGAAGAGCCTCCAAAGGAGAAGGAATGGGGGCAGCAGCCAAACCGCAGGGTCCCCAAAGCAGGAAGAGGAGGCAGCAGCCTGGTGTACCAGCACTCCCCTCTCAAGTGGCACCCAGGGCATAGGCCCTGCTTGCGTCTGAAGTCCTCATGCCATGCACAGGGTATGTTTCTTTTTCTTTCCAGGTGGGATCTTACTTTGGTGCCGAACTCTGCACGGTGGATCTCAATGCGGATGGCGACACTGACCTCCTTTTGATTGGGGCTCCCCTTTATTACAATGGGACTCAAGGTGGACAGGTTGAGGTCTGCTCCATCAATAACATGGTGAGCCTGGGGGAGGGAGGGAGAGGAGGAATGTTAAGCACTTTTTTTTCTTCAAAAAATGATAAAACTGATGCTTTGCTCATCTGGCCACATGCCGGCCATCATCTATTTAAATAGACCATCATCTATTTAAAACAAATCCTTTTAATTAGAAATGATACCATATGCATAGTTAAACAAAGAGATTTCAAGGCCAGGAAACAAAATTACAACACACATTTCAAAAATGTATTTGTATTAGTCTCTTGTCTTTTGGTGGTATCCCCATTGGAGATTCCTCATTTCTCTAGCAGATATCTGATAATTCATCCACCTCATTTAGAGCCTGCTGTCTCTAAACAGTTTCTAATCAGCCACTATTTGGTTTCAGCCACTCTGCTCTTTTCCAGTGTCAGCCACAGAGTGATGTGTAGAGCACCCAATACAGGTGTGCCCCGGTATCCACTGATTTGGTATCCACGGTTTCAGTTATCCTCTGATACCATGGATACTGGGATGCTTATTAAAAAGATAGGGCAACATTAAAAAAAAGATTTTTTTTTACCCTGTTGCAGCAAAACCACTGAGGTTCCCCTATCTTTAAAAAGGCATCCCAGTATCCATGGTTTTAAGTATCCGTGGTGGGGTCAGGAACGGAAGGAACCCCAGTGGATATCGGGGCATGCCTGTACAGTATTTAATTATCAGAGATCTTGCAGACATCTGATTATGGCCTGAGTAGGGGGCCCCTCCCAGCAGATTCACAGCTCCTCTCCTCCACCAGCTCCCAAGATCATCACTTGTAAAATGTGCTTCATTCTAGGGTCACCTTGCTCACCTTCAGACGCTTCGTGGGAACTTTGGCCACCGGCTGGGCCGTTTTGGAGCGGCACTTTCCTCTTTGGGGGATGTGAGTGGGGATGGCCTTGTGGATGTGGCCATTGGAGCCCCTATGGAGGATAACAATCGTGGGGCTGTTTACATCTTCCTGGGAGAAAGGAACAAGCTGCAGGAAAAGCACAGCCAGGTTTGATTGGCATTCAGGATGGGGAGACTATTGTGAATAAACAAGTAAATAAATTCTCTGTTTGTAAGGTAAGAGAAGCAGTTTAGTTCAGGAGAATTAGCTGTGGATCTAGGAGACTCAGGTCAAAGGCCACTTCTTCCCATAGAATCATTATTAAGTCAACAGCCGCTTCTCAGCCTCATCTGTGAAATGGGAAGAATATGGTGACTGATTGCACAAAGTTGCTGGGAAGGCAAATGTATTCAAACCGAAAAACCTTCAGGTCTTTGTGTTCCCTCTCCTGTTGTGGTTTCATCACTGGCTTATTGGGTCTTCCTCATTGTTATAGTCCTGAATACCTGTAAAAATAGGATATGACAGCCAGATAACATTTCACCACCCCTACCCCAAGATTGGATTTTTGTGGAATCCAAGAGTGGAATGGTACAAGGAGCACCATTTTTGCATTTTAAAGTGCACGTGCACAAGTCTGATCTGATGGAAACATAGGAAATAGGGAGGGTTGGGGTGGCGTGGTAATCATTCCACTTCCTGGTTGAATGGCGGGCAGGTGAGTTGCATTATGCATTCACCTTCTGTTACAATATTTGGATTGGTTTTGCAGGGGGTGCGGAGTATTGCTATGGAATGCCTCTTCCCTTCCTCGCAGCAACTCAGAAAGCAATCCTAGCTGCTAGTAAGGCCGACATAGCAGGGCTGCATCCTAAAGCCCATTAGGAGGCAGCAGCAGCAACGTGCGGGACAAGGGGAGGTTTTCCCCTTGCACCCGCATAAGCCCTGGTTGCCCCTATGGGCCTGCTCAGATCTGCGCCTGCTGTTTTGCAGGCGCAGAGGAACATGGACAAGAGTGGCCCAAATCGAGGCCGCCCTGGCCGGGGACAGGCTTTAGGATATGGCACTACGGCCATCCTGTTTCACAACCACTGTCTCCGCCCACTGCGCCACCCAGTTACACCCCCGGAATGCCCTTGCAGAGGCCCCACGCCAACCGAGCGATGCTGAAGCTTGACTGGTGCATGGCCGGCGCTGCCGACAGTTGCAGTGGCGCCTGAGCGCCAGCACTGCTGCTTGTGTCAGTCCAGCGCCACTGCGCCGTCACAGACGTGATTTACGGCATGTTTGCGACAGCGTTTGGCCGGCGCAAGAGTGCAAAGGGGGTATAGGATTGCGCTGCCCCAGAAAGCATCCATTCTCTTCCTCTACTTCTGGGTGTGTGTGTGCTCAGGGAACCTCTTTCTAAGCGATGTGTGCTGTACACTATTTCTCAACGTGTACAGTATGTGTATTTTTGTTTCAAGAATACTCTCTCTCTCTCTCTCTCTCTCTCTCTCTCTCTCTCTCTGTGTGTGTGTGTGTGTGTGTGTGTGTGTGTGTGTGTGTGTGTGTGTGTGTGTTTTCAAGAAATGGGGGAGGGAACAAACCAAACTGAAGATGCATCTCTATAATCCTCTGCTGTGTCCTAACCTCGTCCTGTCTTTCTCTCCCCATTCCGTCTCTGTAGCGGATTGCTGCTGCTGAGCACTTCCTCCAGCTCCAATTTTTCGGTCAGTCCATCCAAGGAAGACTGGACCTGAGCGGCGATGCCCTGACTGACCTGGCTGTTGGGGCACTAGGACATGCAGTCCTCCTGCGGTAGGAATGCGGCCGTGGACTGGGGACCCACCAAAAATGCGCTTTAGGCACACTTAGATCTCTGCATCTAGATCACAATCTCGCTCTGCATCCCCAGATTTCATTTCTGCACCCAGATGACCCAAATTCTGCATCCAGAATTAAATCCATTTGCGTCCCCTGCAGAGTGCCTGAACCTGACACGGCCAAGGCACTTGCCTTACCTTGGCCCTGCCTGGCCTGTAGCACAGTGTCCAGCTGACATGGAACCTGCAGGGCGTGTTGAGGCAATTGCTATACCTTTCTGTCAGTTGTGATGCTGTTGCCATGTGGTAGGAGGAGGTGTGGGACATCCCTTGCTGCCAGGCCAGTCTGCGATGATTGTGCCTTTCTTAATTGATGCGTGCCGAACTGTGAGTACTTGGGAAGGGAGAAGCCTGTTGAGAGATGTGGGAATCCTGAATATGGCTTCTCATGCTACCCTCTTCCATGTGAATGGGGCAGCCTCAGTAGAACTAGGGTAGGAAGGGGGCTGAGGTTCAAGGCTGAGCCAGATCGCTGTTCTGAGATCGCATACGGTTTGAAACAATCACATCTTGGATCTCTTGAAATTCAGGTCCCGACCCATTTTCACTCTTGTCTCTTCGCTGAATTTCTCGTCCCCCTTGGTCCCCATGGATGATCCCGACTGTGCAAATGGGACGGTCTCAGGAGTTGGCCCTCGTGGCAGCATCCAACTTTGCGTCAATCTGAAACTCCTCAGCACAAAATGGAGCCATGGTAAAAAAAAAAAAAAAGTCCCTCATTTGTTTTTTGAATTTATTGTCCCTCACTGAACTCCGCCATCCTCTAGCTCAGGGGTTTGTCCATCTCTCTTCTTGATACTCTCCATGTAATCTTTGAATCAAATGTTATCTTTCTCATGTGGTTGTTTATTCACCTACCGTGTCCTTAGCTTTTTCATTCCGTATCCACCACCTCTTTTGTTCCAGATCTGTCATTTTCTCCTGAGCTGTTTTTTCTTACATTTATTTACTTGGGTTTTTAAAAATTCTTTCCCATATTCATTTTGCTTTGCACTTTAACTTTCGTTGACCAACCCTTTCTGTCTCATTCCTTTTTCTCGGTGATTCCCATCTTCATTCATGGTCACTCCGGATGTTAACTTGCTCATTTTGTGAATCATTTGCTGGTTTGCTCCATGATCTCATTCCTCCAGGGACGTTCTGCTCCTTTGATTCATTTTATTTGGTCTTTCTTTTTTGTTGTTGTTTAGGTGCTCTTAAAGTCCCAGTCTCTTATGATCTCCAGATAGATGCCAACCAATCTCTGCCACGCCTGATGCCAGAAGAAGAGGCACACAGCCTTTCAGAAATCATCGAGGTTGGAACTGCACCAGTTTGTATCACAAAGGCCCTTCAGGCTCAGGTAGGTGTCCATCCAAGGCACCACCCCAGGGAATCCTGGGAAATGTAGTTTCATCAGACTATCATTTCCTGGATTCTTTGTGGGAAGCGGTAGCCATTCAGGTGGTATAAAACTTTGCAATGCAGACTTTTCTAAATAGTTATGCCTATAAAATGTTGTTGATTTCATTTGGCTAGCAGTTGGGATTGAGAGTCCTTTTTAGGATGGACATGTTTGCATTCGGAAAAAATGCTGTAAAAGTGCTGCTCTGAACCTATGGAATAGAGTGGGGTATCCAACTGCTCCATCTATGAAGTAAAGTGATTCTTAATGTTCTTCAGCGCTGCCAGGATGACACGTTTTCACCACTTGTAGTGCGAGCAAACTTCTTGGTTCAGGAACAACCAATCGCCTCTGCCAGGAACCTACGACCCTACTACTTTGCGCCTCCCTTGCCCATTGAGATCCAGGTATTCCCTCCCAATCTCTTACTGTCATTCCATCACTTGTGACAAATGTCTCCTCCACCGCAGGCCAGCTCTGAATCCTTTGGAGTTTCACACTAATCCATCCCATTTTGATCCTACCCTTTTCCCAACAGCTCAGGGGAGGGTATGTGCAGGTCAGGGCCAGCCTTAAGCCACATTGGGAGTCACATGGGCTCCGCACTTTGGAGGGGGGGGGGCGCACCAGCACAAACCCATTCACAAACCCATTGCCTTCCATGTGTCCCTTAGACACACTCCTTCCTGCGCACCCCATTTGACTTCTGTTGCTCTTTCTCCTGCCCTCAGGTTCCCTTCAGGCAAAACTGTGGCTCCGATGATGTTTGTGTGCCTGATCTTCGGGTCTCTTTCAATTTTTCCGGGTGAGCGACATCTTTCATGGCCATCTTTAGCCATGTCCAGGACAGCGGTGCCCCATAATCCCTTGCAAAAGTGCCACGTGGCACAGGAACTGAGAAGTGCTCTGCAGAGAGGTTAACCACCGTGACGTTGCAGGCAGGGAATCCTGGGGTCTGACTCTTGGCTGGTGTGAAGCAATGACTGGCCAAGTGCTGGGTCCAAATCCCTTCACACATCCCAGAAAGTGTGCTGCTGGGGCTATCCCCTCCTGATACACACATTGGTGCTTCTAGGAGACTTGGGAACCTGAAGGACCATCTTCTTCTGTATGTGCCTCCCCTTAAATTGTGTTCAGCTTCAGAGGCTCCCCCACAACCACACACACACTTTTTGGTGGTGACACTGCTTCTTTGGGTCATCTTCTTTGGGCAGGCCAGGCAGGTTCCCCCTCAGCACATCTTTCATTGCTGGGCTGAAACATGGCCCTTCAATAAAGCGTTTCATGTCAATTGATCAGTTGCTGTTGCTTAACTGTTGTTTTTATAACATCATCATCAGCATTATGATCATCATTATTAATTATTGTTATTATTATTATTAATAATAATAATAATGAATGATGATAAACCGCAGATGATGTTCCTGACACACATCACTCCAAGTGGTTTTATTGCTTAAATTAATGTTTAGAATTTTTTCCCTGCATTTTAAGAGTTTTGGCTTTGTCAGCCACTTTAAATTTTCTTTGGGAAAAAGTGGGGTGAGCAATAGGGCAAGGAAATAGTGTACAATCTAAGAGTTGAGCCTCTGGAACCCCCAAACAAGAGCGGCTGGGACACACCTCTTACCTCACACATGTCGCATCCACTTCCTTCATATCAGGCATCTTGTACTGCAGAGCGGGAGTTGAGGGCCACTTCATTGGGTACCTCATAATCTTTTGTTCAAAAAGTGATTATATAAATATCTTATATAACGTTAATAACCATGAGGCACAGCAGGGCACATGAGAGGAGAGTTAAATTGTACCTGGGCCCAGTGTGAAAGAGGGGACCCAGGAACCAAAGCAGGGGCCCAGAAATTTCTTGGGATCTTACATTTTCCATGGCTAGTGAAAGACAAAGGCCAGGCTGACTGGGAGGCACCACATCACTGGACACTGGAGATTTTTCCGGAAGTTTTCCCCTCCACCACCCTGTTTCTCCTCCTCCTGTTTCTTACCTTCTACCTTTGAGAAAGGGCCCAAAAGAAACTTTGTACGCCCTCTTGGGGGTCCATTACAATTCCTCTTGGAGGTCCCAGCATATGCTGCCACTTTGAACGCTTGTGCGTCTGAACTACCCTGGCAATGTGGAACTCTGATAATATAATGCTTTGAAGTCCTTTCCTTGTCAGTCCTGTGCCGTAGGTAGTGATGACCACCCCCATTTTATAGAGTGGGGAACTGAGGTCAAGAGAAAAGTTGTTTCCTGGGGCTGAATGCCTGAAGCAATTATTTCCCTCATTGAATTTCAGGTCAAAGGGTCTTAGACTGAGTCCGAATTTCATACTGAATGTAACATTGAAACTAGAAAATGTGGGCGAGATGGCGAACGAGCCGGCACTTTCCTTTCACTACTCTCCTGTTTTGTCCTTCCGGGGGGCTTCAGTGATTCAGGTGAGTAGGAAGAGTGGTTGGGGGGGCAGGGGAGGGAGAGGAAGGATCGGAATAGATTGGAACGAGGTTAGGAAGACTTCCAACGTGGGTCAGGCCAAGAGCCCAGCAAATGATTTGGAAGACCCAATGCCCCTCCATTTCAATAGATAGTTGCATTCCCCATTTCCTTGATGAAGGACATTCCAACGAGGGCCCTAGTCAGTTTGGTTTCTTTTGCATGAGAGAGAACGAGAGAGAGCGCCGTGATGTTCCGGGGGGAGGGAGGGGGTAATGCTAAGCTTTAAAGGAGCCTGAACTCCTGTGTAACACAGCCCCTCTCCTTCAGAGCCATTCAAAGCTCGGAGAGCAAAGCCTCTGGGCCATAAATGACTATGAAGGCAAAGGTGAGTGGCCGCTTTACCCAGGAGCTCAGGCTCCTGCAAAACTTGGCATTTTGTCTCCCTCTAGGAATGTACTCTCTCTGTGTGTGTGTGTGTGTGTGTGAGAGAGAGAGAGAGAGAGAGAGAGAGAGAGTGTTTACAGGCCTGCCCCAGTATCCACTGTTTCAGTTATCCATGGATACCATGGATACTGGGGCGCCAATTAAAAAAATAAAAAGGTAAAGGTTTCCCCATGACCGAATGGTCTAGTCGTGACCGACTGTAGGGGGCAGTGCTCATCTCCGTTTCTAAGCCTGTAAAGCCGGCATTTGACTGAGGACAAGCTTCCGTGGTCATGTGGCCAGCAGGACTATACACCATAGCGATGGAACGCTGGTACTTTCCCACCGAAGTAGTACCTATTTATCTATTTGCATTTTTATGTGCTTTCAAACTGCTAGGTTGGCAGGAGCTGGGACAAGCAACGGGAGCTCACTCTGTTGCGTGGTCTCGAACGCCCAACCTTCCGGTTAGAAAGCCCAGCAGCAGCGTTTAACCTGCAGCACTGCCACGTCCTAATTAAAAAGATAGGGGA
>JAJKFI010000157.1:1383782-1395934 GCA_029204185.1 Lerista edwardsae | reverse complement strand
GGTTTTAGAAGTAGACTACCTCAGAATGCCAGAACATGTCCTGCCTGTGGCCTCTCCTGCCTGTTGCCAAGGGAGAGGCAACAGAATTCAGGAATCTTGTTGTCTTGTGTGCTCCCGGAGGCATCTGGTGCGCCACATGTGTACAGGAAGTGGACTAGATGAGCCCTTGGCCTGATCCTGCAGGGCTTAAGTTTCCAAAAATAGGGGGAGATCAGTGATTTATTTTTATTTTTTGCCACAAGAATCCCGCCATTTATTTATCTCCTCCACTGTAGGTCAAGAAATTGGATACAAATGTCATCCCAGTCAATGTGACCTTTGACCTTCCCTCACAGATTGAACTGGGCTTCATCTGGAATATAAATTTAAGCCACCCTAGCGATGAGGTGAGAAGAACATCGGGGGGTACTGTAAGGGGGGCTTGTAGGTGAGGATCCTGTGAGGCAGAACAACTGACAGAGATTGGCTTGGAGCAGAGATTTGGCGGGGAAAAGCAGGGATTTGGGGGGCAGGGAATGACTCTGACAGGACTTTTGTACTGCACAGACTCACGGATTCTTTTTTTCTTCTTCTTCCAGTATTCCTGCATTGTGTCTCCCTTGGCAATGGGAATCCAGGATAAGGGCCTCAAGGAACCAATCACAGTAAGAACTAATGGAAAATGCAGCACTCTGGGGCACTTTGTGGCTGTTTATGTAAAGCTCCATCCAACTTGGGTCAGAGAGGCAGCTGCCCTCCAAGTCGAGCGCCAACCACAATGTATCTTGTTTTTTGGCAGAGGGGATGCCGAGGGGCCTCTGTCTGCGACAGAATTCAGTGCCTGATTCCCAGCCTCGCTCAGGGAGAGTCAATCAAATTCTTTTTTTCTGGGGAATTCTACAGACCACAAAATGCTCCCAAGGTAAGTTCTGCCTGTATAGGGTGGCAGGGAGCATTGCCTATGCTCTGAGTATGCTTCTTGTTTTGTTTTTAGTGGGACAGACCTTGTGCATCGGAATGCATCGGATGGGGTTGATGGGACCCTGGGAAAAAAGAGTTTTAAGATTCCTCTTCCTGCATCAGCATCTTCCAAAAAGGACAAATTCAACAAAGTTGCAATCACTTTGAGAAATCTGGGTATATGGTAGATAGGAGGATAATGTGGGGTGTGGACAATAATGAAAGGAGTTCTTGTTTTTGCTCAGCAGATTTAGGGTGTTTGGTTATGGAACTGGGCCAGGAGAAAAAAGCCCAAACTATGCTGATGGTAGCAAATCCATGAGATAAACCTTGCCTCTCCCATCTCTATGCCTTTCTCTTTGCCATAAGACCTGCTACTGGTTCCCTGAACTGTGTATCTGCTTCTAGCTGCTACTGGTAGCTCTTCAGCGTCAGTTTCTCCATGCATCTTCCTCTATCGTTTTTCTTATTCCCTTTTTCAATTCCTCTGTTCTGCAGGCACATTCACAGAGATTAGAGGCGTGTCAATGTTTCTTTGGAACCTAAGAGGCCAAAAGTCGCTGCGTACCAGATGCTGGGTAGCAACAGTGGAGAGGGGTTCTGCCTGGCTTAACGGGTTCCCAAAAGCATCTGGTTGGTCCCTGTGGGAAGCCGGAAGCTGGGGGCCAGCTGGACTTTTGTCCAACCCAGCAGGGTTCCTTGTTGTGCTAAGTGTGTTTTTACAGCTTTCAGCCATTGTGCATTCTCTTTCCTGTCTAAACTTTTGTACACGGGAGAAACCGGTGTGTCCTGATAGAAAAGGTTATCGATTCAGGGCATTTCATTTTGTTTTTCCTGGAGTGCCCTGAAAATACAACAGAGGTGTTTGTTTAGTTGGCTTCCCTCGAGAATATGCTGGTCCATTTAATTGGCTTGTCAATCCTACAGCTGGGGTCCCAGACTCTCCATCTTCGTAGTGAGGCGTCTCTGATGATTGATGAGACCAAGTTTTTCCTGCGTGAGCCGGAGGAATTTCAATACAAGCAGGTAACTTGGAGGGCAGTACTCCTGGGTCCTTGAAAGCTGCGGGGGGTGGGAACTCATCGTGCAAATGCTGAAATAGCACAGAAATCGGTATTCCACTGGACCCCAGAACCTGTGTGCAAGTAAAAGCCTTTGAGCAGATTAATGTACTTCCTCACTGCCATCTGCCTCCCTATTTCTGGGATTCAGGAGGAGGCTCCCAGGATGCAGAGGGGGAGGGTCCAGGCAGGCCTGAGCCCCAGCACCTCTCTCTTTCTTTAGAATGTAATCACTGTGTTGCTTTGCCAGCTTATCCCATCCTTAAACTGCATTTGCCAGTGAAATGATCTTTTAGGGCCAAATATGGCAGAGGGGATTGGAGGAGATAGTGGTTAGGGGCAAGAATTCCTGAGCCCAGTGGTGTAGCTAATTAAAGTGTAACCCAGTGCAGAGGGCAAAATGATGCCCCGGAAGTGATGTCACAACAGGAAGTGACAACACAGTTGTATTTTCATTTTCTTGGTTTTTTGGCCATAACTTTTGTTAGAATGAAGATAGTAATCTGCAAGTTGTTTCACTGCATTCTGCATGAAATTCTGCATGAAATGGTATATAACATGATGGTATTATTCATACTTGGCAAGGTTTTCACAGGCCACTAGAGTCAGCTCTAGTGACTCAGCTTGTTGCCCCCCTAAAGCTTGTTGCCCAGTGCAATTGCACCCCTCTGCACTTTTTCAGCTGTGCCCTGCCTGAGCCTCAATGCTCTCCTTACAGATCAACACCGAAGTGGAGCTGATATCACCGTTCAACCCCGTTCCCATCATTGCTGGCAGTGTCGTGGGAGGCATTCTGCTCTTAGCTATTGTGACCGCAATCTTGTATAAAGTATGTACCTCTCCGTTTTTGCTATCTGCAAGACTGAGGGCCAAAATGGAATTGGGGGGAATTGGCTCTGGGCAGCAACAGTGGAAGTGGGGAGGTTTTACCCTTTCTCCCTATACTGTTTTCTCGATCAAAATCTCCAAGCCAAAACTGCTATTAGCCTTGCAGGGCGAATAACAACAGGTATCCGAATCGCACCTGTCCTTTTTAAATTCAGGAGTAGATTTTGACTGGAAAGTGAGGTGCCATTGCTCCAGGCCAGTGTTCTTCAACCAGTGGGTCGGGACCCCAATGCTTTATGAGGTTGCGGCAACCTTTCCAAGCCTGTGCACGAGAGGGCCTGGATGGATCGTGGTGCTGCCTTCTCGAAATGGAGTTCTTGCTCTAATCCTGCACAGCTCCTTCTTGCTGTCTTGCCCTGCAGTGCCTAAGGCCAGCCCTGCTTAGGGTGCTACTTCACAGGGTTGTTGTGAAGACACAAGAGGTGGGGCAAGGGGTGGGCAGCAGTGGGAGCAGAAGAGGTCCTGAGAAGGGGGAGGAATTGGTGGTGGGTCTGCAATCTTATACTTTTTATTGGAGTTATTTATTGGAGTCGCGGCATGAAAAAGGTTGAAGACCACTGCTCCAGACAAATTTGGCCCCACCACATCGTCTAAGTGTTAAAAATACGTATTAGGAGATGCAGTTCTTCCACTTGATTTTTCACACATTACATTGTGTTGCGTCCTTGTGTGAATAAGAACATAAGAAGTGCCCTGCTGGATCAGGCCAAAGGCCCATCTAGTCCAGCTTCCTGTATCTCACAGCAGCCCACCAGGGCCCCCAGGGAGAGATGAGACAACAAGATGCTTGCAAGATGTGTTGCAATGCCTGCGCATGTGTTCATTGGAGGAGTGAACCTCTCAAAGGTGGGATGTAGTTCGTGCAGACCGTGGTGCACACAGTGAGCATGTGTGAACAGCTAAATACAGAACAGCCATCTGCGTACACAGGACATAAATGGCATGCCTGTTTAAAGAGCCCTCTCTTCTCTCCCCTTCCCAGGTTGGATTCTTTAAGCGCAGACGTGTGCTCCAAATGGATACGACCCCAGCAGGAGCAGCAGCAGGAGCCCCCACGGAACCAGCTGGCCAGCCTTCTTCCCAAGCAGGGGCCAGTTCCTAGGGGAGAGGACGGACCACGGAGGTGGGGTGGGGCTATCCAACAAGGTTATCTAGCACAGGAAGGGGGCAGGTGGATGAGAGCTGACTGGGAAAGACAACCTCGGGCTTCCCTGGGGGAGGGGAGTGGAAAGAACAGAGCGGAGGCTGGGAGCTCACAGGATGGTAATAAAGACATAAAGGATTGAAAATCAAAATGTCAAAACCACAAAACTCATGTCTGAGTGCTTCTCCAGGTCCAAAGCTTATAGAATGCTAGGAAGCATTGTGATAGTTCTAGCATTGTTTTCTTTCTCTCCATCACTCTGGCAAAACCGTGACTCACAAGAATTGTGTTTGGCTGTGCCTCTTCAGACTGCAAGTGGGGGCTTGTGTGCGTGAATGCCCCTCTCCCCCCACAAAAATCTGCACATCGGAAGCTAGATGTCAAGGGAGGGGTTTAATGTAGCCCGTTCTCCCCTTACCTTTGTTTTCTACATGGAAGAGCTCTCCGTGTCAGCTACAGCTTGAAGCAGTACAACCTGGACACAGGATTATCCCTTCAGTGAGAATGACGCTGGGGGGCTACACTAGACGTGACTGCTGCGGCCAGGTTTATTCATGTGTCAGCCATATAAAAAGTGGTGGTTGAGTGGGTCCAATTTTAGCACCAAGAAGGGTTTGCAAGGGAGGAAAGAAGCAAAACACTCCCTACTGACCAGTGGCATTCCTAAAGGAGGGGGAAACACTAAGTTTTGCAGGAGCCTGCACTCCTGTATAATGCAGCTCCTCCCCTCGAGCCATTTGTGGCTCAGGGAACTGGCTGGAAGGCTTTGCTCTCTGAGCCACGAATGGCTCTGGAGGCGAGGGGGAGGGGCCACGTGACATAGGAGCTCAGGCTCCGGCAAAACCTAGCATTTTGCCCCCCTGCAGGAATGCCTCTGCTACTGACCTGCCCTCTCACACTGTGTCACTTCTTGTCCAGCTCAATTCCCAGATCAATATAGAGGCAGACTGCCTGGAAAAATAGATGCAGGTAGTGGTGGGGGAAGATTTCCTATCCCTTGTTGCTTTATCCATGAGCAGAGCAGGCACACAACAAATATGCTGCTACGGTCCCATCTGGTTTCACCTAGTCTGCATTGATTGGCCCCAGATTTGGACTAAGAAGGAGCACTTAAACTGATGCATTATTTGGCTTGAAGCTTGTATCTCAAGATGCTTTCTTTTCTTCTTCCAAATCCTGCTGTCCTAGTCGAATGGGAAGGGTGTGCAGCCAGAAGAAAGGAAAGGAGTTTGTTATAGGATTTCCTAAAAATTGCCAAAGCCAGCAGCCCTGCAGTGTTTTGGTTGGGGTTTTTTTCCCTGTAGCTGTGCCTGCCGTGAGAAGCACTTGAAGCCAGCCTGGTTTCAGATCCTGATGGCAGCAGCAACAGCAGTGCAATTGCTTTCTCCAAGCAAGAACTCGCGCATTTTGCATCATGCTCCTGACCTGTCCATTAGTGTTGAAGCCTGTCAGGCTTTCTAATGACCAGTTAGCTGATGGAGAAGGCAGATGCTGGGGCTGGCTGTTGGCAGGCCTCTGATTTATTTCTGGCAGGGCGATTGCTTTTGGCCTATAAGGGATGAAGCTTGGAAGTGGCAGGTGTCGGGGGCAGGGATAACAGATGAGTCGAGAGTATCTGGAAACATCTCTCTCACTCCTTATTGTGACACTTGAGTGCGGCTCTTTCAAAACGGAGGAAGTTGAGCCACAGCACATCTTGACAACATGTCCCCATAAATTCAGAGGGACATGATTCAACCCGGTGTTGACACCTTCCTGTCGTTTGCAGTACCTGCTTCCACAGCTAAATTTCAAGCTCTGATTTTCTTCGGGTTTTCAAGGAAACCTGCTTTTCCTTCCCACCTGGTGGGACTGAGCTTAACAAGAGACGGCGAGTATGGAAGGAAACGGCAGCCAAATGCCCAAGGACTAGAACTGGGATTGTGGCTGGCGGGTGGGAAGAATTACAGAATATTTGCAAGGACAAATAAGGCAGTTCAAGCCATGTCTGGGTTGGCCCTTGGACTAGGGCAGTGGTTTCCAACCTTTGCACAAAGGCAAAGAACACTAAGTACTGGGGGGGGGACGGACGACGGCAGCAACAGCACCGCAGTGATCATGCTGCAGCAGCAAAGAAGGGGTTGTGGTTTCCCACTGGCCTAAGGAAGCTCTGGCTCAAATCCTCAGGCACAAAGCTTACTGGGCGCCACTAGCCCTGCCATCATCTGTCAGCTGAACCCAGGGCTGTTAAGGGCAGGGGCTGAGACCAGGGCTGCTGCTTCAAGCACCTTGGAAGACGGGCTGGATGAAAATGTAGCTAATAAGCAGCTTGTTAGGTAGTAATTTTTGCAGCGCTCCCAAGCTCTGTCCTTCTCAGGGGAAATGAGGGCAAGGAAACAGACAAGTCTCTTCGGGGAGTTCACGTGAATGTTAAATGTGGCTGCACCCTGATCTTGGTTAGTAACAGCAGCAGAGACTCAAATAAATCACAGCAGAGGCTACTGGGAAGAACCCAGCCTCCTTGGAAAGGCAAAAACACAAGGGGGTAGGAGCAGAAAGTGCCCCTTCCAGCTTGGCGCAGGCACACCCCAGTGGTTTTTTTTAAGCAGGCACACACAAAATGTCTTGGGGGCCAGAGGCAGGGCCTAAGACACAGACCACTGATGATCTCACCATCTTCACTTGTTTTCTCCCCACTCCCAAGCCCAGGGGCAGAAGACTGTGCAAAAAGAGAGAGTTAGGGAGGGCTGCTTCCATTTGACTTTCATTATAAAAAACAGTGAAGGCAACAGGCCTCCAACTTGTACACAGGGCGAGGTTCTGCATCCCCCAAACACCAGTTACCTGTCTCTTCATTCTGGTCCCATTTTGGAAGCGGCCTGGGAGTTTTGGGATGGCCCTGCGGCAGCTCCAGGCAAGATCCTCGGCAGCCCAACCAAATATACATCAGATCCAGTGGTGTCATCTACTCTCTCGCAAGCCGGAACGCTGGGCGGGACTTGAGTGATTGACAGGCCGTCGTTTGACTTCCGGTTTCTTCGCACGCCCCGTGCGGCTTTCCCTCGCCTCGGAGGGGGCGCCTGCTCGCCCAGGCACCCGGCGCGCCCCCCACCCATCCCCCCTGGCGAGCAGGCGCTCCCTCCGAGGCGAGGGAAAGCCGCGCAATCACTCAAGTCCTGCCCAGCGTTCTGGCTTGCGAGAGAGTAGATGACACCACTGATCAGATCTATTACTGAGTGTCCAAGTGTGGCCAAGTGCCACCCAGAAGCGGGCTTCCCTCACCTCCTCCACTAATGCACATCTGTTTGTAATAGAGGAAGTTCCGAGGCTCTGGGCTTGTTGTGAGATTCTTTTCATGCATTCCATGCTTACCTCTGAGCAAACAGAAATGCACAGGGACCACACCTGGATTTCCACTGGCAAAAAAGCTTTGCTGGATCATACAAGAGGCCCACCAGCTATTTAGCATCCTCTTCTCTCAAAGGCCAGCCGGACACCCTCCGGAAAATCCACCGGATTAACTTCTGGTCTTCCCTTCAGGAAACAGAAGGGGAGGCGGTGCCCCTGTGTAGGCCAGCAAAAGCGCAATCGACACAGTCTGGTGATGCAGGCAGCAATAAAAGGAGGCAGTGCATCTGAGCATAGGCAGAGTGCCGTCCTTCATCCCTGAGATATAAGCAGCCTGTTGCTGCAACACCTGGGATTTGGGAGGAGGGGGGGCAGGTGATGGAGCGTGGCTTGCAAGAAGGCTTAAGCCCCAGCACTTCTCTTTTTAGAGAAGAGGCTGGGGGGGGGGTAGAGAGAAAGTCCAGGGGGCCAAGTAAGCAAGAGAGGGAACTTCCCAAGAGCACCATGGAGGACCAAGAGAAAGGTCTTTGCGAGCTAGTCCTTTGGTCTATAAAGTGCATCAGTTTGGAGCTGGTCGAGGGTCAGCACAGGCCCCACAGGAAAGCCAGAATCCAAGCCAAGATGGGGGCGAGTTTCAGGGCCGTCCCCCGGCAGAGGCACATCCCGTCATTTCCACGCCCCCCAGGAGCAGGCGGCGAGGAAGGGGGAGGGGCCGGGGCCTGGCAATACATCCAGTCCTGGGAGGTCGAGCGGGGGTAGTCGGCGTCCGCCTCCACGTTGCCGCCAGTGAAACGCCAGTACTGCGAGCCCTTGAAAAAGTATGTGTTGCCTGTGGGAGGAGACAAAAGGGTGGGGCACCATGTCAGAAGGGCCAATGGGGGAGCCCCAAGCCTCACAAAACCATCACAAAATGGCTGACATGCAATTCCCCATCCTGACTGTGTGCAGAACTCCTAACTGAAGAAACTACCAGTTGCCGGGAAATTGGGAGTCCTGCTCCTGACAATACACCTTTCAACGTAAAGTCTTCTGTAGTGGGTTTCTCTGAGCCGACGCTCATGGGCTGTTCCATCTTAGTGAATAAGGAACGGGTGAGCGGCAGCCCGCGGGGGCGGGGAAGACGGCGAAACGGAGCGGTACGCAACGGGCGGGCTGCCACTCACCCGTTCCTCCCGCCCAGCATTCCGGCTGCATGACGCCGCTGCTTGGATGTGAAATGCCCTCTCTGGACTTGACAGCAGAGCCATAGGGAAGGGCGAGGGGGGCCTGGCTCCTTCACAACACACCAGCTCCCTCCCCTGATGTTTCAGCACAAGCCCCAAAGTAGAGTTCAGCCCTTTTGTTAGTGGGAAGAGAAGGAAAAACGTGGAGGAAACATGAGCCAATGCAATGGCTCAGTATGGACAGAAACTGGCCTCTGACTGACAGCGCTCTGTCCATGGTCACGCAGAGGCAACTAGGAAGAGTGACACTACATATTTAAGTTTTCATTTAAATGCTTATTAGATTTGCTATAATTTATCACCTTACACTCCCTGTCTTTAGGGTCTGGCTGTTCTGCACTGATTCCCCCACTTTCCACCTAGCCAGCCTCTTGAATGAATCCTTAAGGTCCCCTGAACCACAAAGTTTCCAGCGATGGGTTTGCTTTTACCAGCAGTTTGTCATACGAGATCCTTTTCCAGCTGGCTTTTGGAGACTGGGTGAAGCCAGAAAGGCGGGCTTGGAAGTGGTTGTGGGCCTGGCTACTCATGCCAGGCTCAAATTTGGACACAGAATTCCATTTAGAATGCCCTTCTGGGGGTATCAGACACGCTGGTCAAAAAAAGGCAGCAGCCACCAGTCTTTTGTGAACTTTTCTTCTAGGTTCAACAATAACCTTTTCAGACTTCCCTGTGCAGCTGTGTCAGCTCCCTTTAGGAAAACTGAGATTCAGAAATTCTGTGCCAGATTTTGCATTCCACCATGGGCATGCATGTTATGTTGAATCTTTACATTTAGAATTGTTATACGCCGATTGTGGCTGCCATCCTAACCTGGAGTTAGGCTGGCACAAATTAGGCCAGCAAAGTTTGGCCTGCACAAGAGACACCGTAAAGTATATTTGGACCACTCTCAGAGTCAGAGAGGCCGGCACACAGACATCCGCCATCCTCCCTGACTCCGAGAGTGGTCCAAATGTGCTTTACAGTGGCCCTGGTGCCAGCCAAACTGTGCCGGCCTAACTGTGCCGGCCCAACTCCAGGTTAGGATTGCGCCCTGCGTTAAATTACATGTTATAAGATCTAGGCAGGATCAAATCTCTGCAAAAGAGAATAGGTTTCAGTCCAACATACCATCATTCCAGCGAGTGACATCATCCAGCTCATTGGGCACCCCTTTCCAAAGGTTGACAGGCTTGGGGTACCCCGGTTCCACCTGCCCCATCCGATCATCGTAGCGCCAGTACCGGTCCTTGGCTAAGAAATACGTCTTGCCATTGTGAGGCCACACAAATGCAGCCCCAATGACGGTGCCTGGGGGGAGGCCAAGGTCTGCTATGGGACGGGGGTAGCCTTGGTTGACCTGGGTGTCAGTAAAAACCCAGTAGTAGGACTCTGCAAGGAGGAGAAAGAGGGAGACACTGAGGGCGCAATCCTAACCTTGAGTTAGGCTGGTGCAAGTCCCTTGTGCCAGCCCAGGAGTGTTGCAAACACACCATAAATTGCGTTTGGACCACTCTCTGAGCCAGGGAGGACAGCGCATGTCCTAAGCTTCTGCACCTCTGGATCGCGACCCCTGCCTCTTGCTAAGCTGATCCTAGTTTGCTGCTCCAAAATGTCACCCTTCTCTCTTTTGGGCCATACACTTGCTTCTAACCCCCTTGAACCATCAGCCAGTTCGCCGCTGGGGGCCAACAGCCTGACTTTCACTGAGACAAATAGCTTTCATCCATGTTAGTCTGCCTCTCCTTCCAATGAGGCCAGGAGTCCCACCTCCCATCACCACACCCCTATACTGTACCCACCGATGAAGAATACGATCTGGCTGTCATTGATGCGCTCATACACAGCATCGATGGCCTTGAAATTATGGGGGAGTCCATTCCAGAACCGCAGGATCTGTGCTGGCTCCAGTGAAATCAGGTTACCGGCAGGCTGCATTCTCCAGAAGTGTTTCTCTATGAAAAAAAGTTACGTGGACTCTTTAACTGGATCAAGAAAACCAATTTCACCCCACCTCTCCCAAGCCCACAAGAAACTAATTTCAACTCAAAGGATGCCCTGCCACAGAGAATAACCAATTGCTGCTCAGACAGTTGCTATACTGCAAGGGGGAAGGACTCCAAATCTGTACTGGGGAAATGTGTGCCAATACCACAGGTGGCAGCTTTTGATGGACCACTATAAACACAAATTGCTGCCATACCAAGTCAGACCACCAAGGTCAACCCACCCATGAGGAGGCTGCCTTGGGCAGCAGATTGGCAGGGAGTACCCAATTCTGTCTTCCCATTTCTCTCCTCCTCACACTGACTGGA
Source organism: Lerista edwardsae (assembly GCA_029204185.1). Lineage (NCBI taxonomy): Eukaryota > Metazoa > Chordata > Lepidosauria > Squamata > Scincidae > Lerista > Lerista edwardsae. Next base: position 1,385,055 of record JAJKFI010000157.1, on the reverse strand, counting down.
TTGGAAAAGGAAAAGGGGGACTGAGAAGAGGAGAGTAGGCCGCTCTAGTCCACCACTCTCCTCTCCTCCTCCTCCTCCTCCTCTCAGGGGCTGCTATGAGCCTCACTGAAGTGGGGAAGAAACAAATACAGACACCCATCTTTCCCTTCCCTGTTGCAAATGGCAGTTATGGGGCTTAAATCATGAATGTGGAACAGAAGAAGGGCTTTCATAGTGCCTCTTCCCCAATCAAGTTGGCAGTCCCCTCCCCACAACCGCCCTGAAGAAAAGGAAGAGTCATAGATCTCCACGTCACATATGGAGTGCAAGAAGTACACCCACCTGCCTCCATGGAACCTCAGTATGGTGTAAGATGGCTGCCTCATCTTGCTACAGCATTAAAAAAAACCTCAGAGCATTTGATTTAAAAAATCTCAGCAAGGGAAGAGCAAGAGAGTGAGGATGACAGCTGCTGTCTATCCGTCACAGAGAGGAAAAGAAACAAAAGGCTGGGGGAAACTGATCAGTAGGTTTACGCTGGGCACGCAAGCCTGGAGTTCATATTCCCCACACAACAGGCTAGGAGGGTCTTTCTTGCTTCGCTTACTCTTGAAGAAGAAAACTTCCCCGCGAATGTTTGCGATGGCATCAAACTGGGCCTTGCAACGATCAGGAGATGGTAGGTGTGGCCTGAAAGGAAAAGAGAGAGGAAAACATGGTGGGGGCTCAAGGTTTTGTTTCTGTCTGTGTGTGAACCTTGAAGCCTCTTCAAGTCCAACTGCCCTGTTGCTCTATGGTCTGTGGTAAGCTGTCTATGGTAGATTTTGTCACTCATTTCTGGTAGGAATTAGACTACTGGGATCTGAAGGGACTCAGTAATGCTTTACAGCCATCAGAGCCCACCCCATCTTTCCACCCAATTGGTTGGATTGCTGCTCCAATTGGTTGGCTGGGATATATATACAGGGCTGGCCCAAGACCTTCCAGAACGGTGGCATGCTGAGGTGGCATGTCAAAATGTTGACTCCCTCCACCTGGTGATGTGTCAGTTTCTGCTCCTCTCACTCCCTGGACTGGAAAAGAAAGAGGTGGGCCAAAGCAGAAGTGAGGAGGAATGAAGAGAGGAAGCACTAGCTCCTCTCCTCCACACTTCCACCTTTTCCAATCCAAGAGAGGTGATTGGATGGGCCCCCTGCCAACGTACTATCTGAGGTGACTAGTTCAGTTTGTCTTATTGATAGGCCAATTGTTGTGGAAAGGTTGGTTTTTGCTAAGGACTATGGGATTGGGGAAA
>JAJKFI010000157.1:1331161-1383772 GCA_029204185.1 Lerista edwardsae | reverse complement strand
ATGGATCATATTGGTCTTTGCGTTCTCCCTCGTTGCGCGACTTGGCAGCCAATCCTAGGTAAAGAACCTATCAGAATTAAACTTTACTGTTGTCTACAGCCCCGCCCCCAAACACACTCTAGGATCCTGTGCCATTCTCAGCCTTTTCTTCCCAAATCTCTTGACTGTTAATCTAGATCAGTGGTTCCCAACCTGGGGGTCACAACTCCCTTTGGAGTCGCGAGCTGATTTTCAGGGGTTCGTGGAGGCCCCATTTACTGCTGTAGATGTGTTTACACAACATTAAAAAGTTGCCTTTTTAAACATTTTCAAGGAACCTCCAAACAGAGAAATACGTTTTTGAGAAAAATGCCAAGAAACAAAACATACTTGAAAACAAGCATTGCTTTTGGTAACCTGCCACGTCCTGCTTAATGACATCATTTCCTGTTTTAGGGGAGGTCCTGACAGATTGTGGTACCTAAAAAGTGGGTCCTAGTGCTAAAAGGGTTGGAAACCACTGATTTAGATGGCGTGATTCTGTGATCCTATTTCAGACTGAAGTAGTGGGGCCCTCTGATCATGGGGTCAAGTTTCCACCAGCTCACCAAAAGTTAATTTCTTTTATTTTCCTAATCTGGAATGGGCCTGGGCCTCGCTTCCATTTTGGCTCAGTGCCAGACATTACATGAACATTACCTGCCCTCACCTGAGGCGGTCAAAAAATGTCAGTGAGAGGAGGGAGGGCTCCCAGAATGGACTCCCAACCAAAAAGAACACTCACCCACGTGTGGGCCTGTTTGGTGGCAGGTCGGGGATGCGAGGTGCTGTGGGAATTGGCAGGACTGGGCCTTCTCTGTCCGGAGTGGAATCAGAATGGCGTTTACCTGCAGCCAAGGAAAAATGCAGGAGTCAGTCAAAACAACAGCAAACCATTCCCCCCAACCCAGGGCACAATCCTAACCTGGAGTTAGGCCGGCACAGTTAGGCCAGCAAAGTTTGGCCAGCACAAGGGCCACTGTAAAGTGTGTTTGGACCAGAGGCGTTTCTACAGGGATGGCAAAGCTCTAAGTGTTGCAAGAAGCCTTATCCTGTCATGTAAATCCCTTCTCTCCTTTGCTGCTGTAGCCAGTAAGCAACGCCAAGATGTTGCTGTTCCCTGTGAGGATTGGCTAAAACGGTGCAGGAGAGGTGTGATTTCCACTGCAAGGTAAGGCTTCTTGCAAAACTTAGAGCTTTGCCATCCCTGTAGAAATGCCACTGGTTTGGACCACTCTCGGAGTCAGGGAGGATGGCGCACGTCTGTCCCTTGTGCAAGTCAAATTTGGCTGGCCTAACTGTGCCGGCCTAACGCCAGATTAGGATTGCACCCTCAAGGGTATACTCTGACTTGGAGAGTGCATGAAAGTGCATATGAAATGGTGAAACATCCAAAAAATTAAGACTGAGAGGCAACATATGAATGGCCTCTTTCCAACTCTACAGCCGAATGTCAGGCGAAAAGTTGACAAATTGAACAAACACTGAAATGTGGAAGGAGAAAGTAAAACCTCCGGCTGAAGAATGAGTAAGCCCCCCAAATACACATAGGAGAAAATCCCCATGCAGTCTGCTATTGTGCCATTATTCAATGGCTGTGTGGGCTCCTCCTCAGCTTTTAATATCTGCGTAATTTCTGAGGTGATTTTTTGACGGTTGTGAAATTTATTTGATCACAGCACATACAGTCTCCAACTGACAACGGATGCAGGTTACTATATAACATCATCGTCCTGTTGAGGAAAGACAATGTTGTGACAGAATGGAAGAGGAAAAGGTGGCAACACCAAAAGATGACAAGGAGCTCCTTTCCTGACACGGAAGCCTCTCACCATAGATTTGTTCAATCCCCTGGACATCATCGAGAGGGAGCCGGTACTGATGAGGCCACCCAACAGGGCCCTGGTAGTAGGGCATCATGATGGACTCCTTGACAGATGAATGAGCCAGCCCCAAGGCATGGCCAAACTCATGTACTGCCACAGCAAAGAGGTCTGTGCCATGACCTAAAGCCAGAAAAGAAATAATTTCACCCATGACATTTTTCTTCTTCAATGTACAGCTGTATTCCCCTCCCCCGCAATGATCCTCTGGTGCTCAACATACCTGGTGACTCATTCCCTGGGTCATAAATCCAGGTCTCCTCATCATCAAAATGGGTGTCTCCAGAGATAGGATGTTCACCAGGGAAAAAGGCATGGGCCAGGGTGCCCCCAGGCCCATCGAAAGGATAACTGTCTTCATGATATGAGCGGCTAAAGTCCACTAGGATGTCTGCGTCTTTGAGGCCCACCTCACGGAAGGTCAAGGCTGAGGAGTTGCTCCAGGCCCGAAAGGCATAGTAAAGAATGTTCCGGACATGACTGTGGCTCAGCTGGGAGGACTTGGGGAAGGAACGAACGCTACAATGGGAAAAGGAAAAGAGGGCACAGGGAAATTGAAGTTGACCATGTGACAAGGGTTAGAGAGGATTGGGGGCAAAATTATAAGAGAGGGCCAACAATGCGAGCAACAAGACCAGGAAGATGATAGAATGGAGGTGATGAATTACAGCATCCAGCTATCCAATTATTACAACAGGAGGAAAGAAAATAAATGAATGAAAGGATGAGGTAAAGCAATACAATGAGGTAGTAGCGGGAACACAAACCACAGGAAGACAGAGTAACAGGAAATGAAATGTGGTTTCGCTCCCTCAGCCCCACTCTTTAACTGGAGGTGGGGATGGTGGGAAATGGTAACTTACTGCCAGGTCAAGTCCGTCTTTCTCCAGACAGAGTCGCTGAGAGCGTAACGTCTCTTCCGGCGACGGCGCATCAGCTCAGAGGTGCCGATGATGTCAGGAAGGGAGCAGCGGGGCTTGTTCATCATGCTCAAGGTCTTCTCATCTGCAGAGATGCCAAGAACTCTTTAAGAACAGGATGAATAATACAGAATGGTCTTGACAAGAGGCGGGGTTAATGCCGAGGTTCTTTGTGTGAGGCCACAAACTGCTCCTGTCCGTTCCTTTATAGCCTTCCATGTCCTTTTGATCTGGTCTACATTGACAGTTAACCCAGGGCAGCCTAAACCATGTAGTTAAGGCTGGTTTAGCCTGTAGTGAAACACACCATCTGCAAAACACACCATCTGCAAAAAGGTAGACTTCATTGGCTGAGTTTCCAAACCATTCAGCCCATTTCTCCGTTCAAATCTGGGCAGATGATGGGGATCGTCAACCAAGAGATATGGTTAGTTTCTAAAAAGGAAGGTACAGGGCTCAAATCTGTCTGGGACCTACACCGTCTGATCCAGAAGCTTTCTAGCCTCCAATCCTAGATGAGGAGGTTGCTCAAGGTCATTTTGCAGATTATAGAGGGTTTTTATAGATGGTGTCACAACTCAACCCTGCTTTGGAGACACCGCCAAGAGCCTCCCAAGGAAGGAGTTGTGAAACAGCCCATAAAAACGGAAGTATGACAGAAGGTCCTAATGTCAATGTGGGTCAAAAGAGTCCAGCATTGGCCCCCTTCATATGTATCCAAGCCACAATCCAAGTTGCGGACCACCGTAAGACAGAGGGTCTGGCATCAAAATCGACCCCTGGGATAAGCAACCTAAAACACGTAAGATAGCAGCCTGAAATTCTTCTATTGCTCTATTAACCACCCAAGGGCCCAGACCAGAGGCATAGCTAAAGAAGCACAGGGCGTGCGTGCAATTGCACCAGGAAATGAGCTTTAGGTGAGCTACAATGGGGTAACAAAACACTAGTGGCCAAAATGGTGAAAACCTCGGTATGTATGAATAATACCATCATGTTATGTATCATGGGAAAGGTAATTTAATGCAGAATGCAAGGAAACAAACCCGAGTGTAATATTTTTAATCTGCCCTAGAAAAGGAGGCAGCACCCCCCCCAGCCATCATTCCCCTTGGGAAGCAGTGCTGGGAGACAGCCATGCCTAGGGAGCGTACCCAGATCCCCGGTAGCTGGCAGTCCTGCAAATTTTTGCATTGTCTTGATGGCACTGGACAATTCCTCCTGCGTCTGAAGCCGAGCTGCCATGGGGTCTGGTTGAGGGAGGTAGCCGTAACGGGTCAACCATTCCTGCAAGAGCATAATCAAATGATGGATTTATTAGTCAGCAGACAGGTATGCATGAAAGGTTGCTACCTTTTCTTCTCTCACAAGGTTCCTATCAATCACTCAATCACTAGTATTTATATACTGCTTTTCAACACAAAGTTCACAAAGCGGTTTACAGCAGTGATGTCATCTTCAAACAAGCTGCCGGAACGCTGGGTGGGACTTATGCTCTGATTGGCTGCCCATCCGTAGCGTTCCGCCGCCTGCCCGCACTGCCCTGGCCTCAGAGGGGGCGCCGGCTCGCTGCAGGGGCCAGGGGGGCGCACGCCGGGTGCTTGGGCGAGCAGCAGTGGGGCGCACCAACCAGGGCGGCAGAACGCTATGAACGGGTTGCCAATCAAACATAAGTCCCGCCCAGTGTTCCGTCTCCACGGGAGTAGAAGACACCACTGGTTTTCAGGCAAATAATAACATTAAAGTTCCTATGCCTTCAACAGTCACATATCAAGGTGATATTCTGCAGGTCTGCCTTTTTTTTTTTTTTTTAGTGTTACAGTGATGGGGAAAATAACCTAGGGTGCAATCCTAACCTGGAGTTAGGCTGGCACTTAGGCCAGCAAAGTTTGGCTGGCAAAAGGGCCATCATAAATCACATTTGGACCAGTCTCAGAGTCAGGGAGGATGGGGCATGTCTGTGTGCTGGCCTCTCTGACTTTGAGAGTGGTCCAAATGTACTTTATGGTGTCTCTTGTGCCAGCCAAATTTTGCTGGCCTAACTCCAGGTTAGGATTGCGCTCCTACTGATTGATGCGTGGCACGCAGTTGCTTAAGCACAAGAGATCTTCCAGAAAAAGGGGAACTCTTTGAAGGGAGTCAAATGCATTAACTGTGGTTTTCTGCACCTGCAACCAGAGAGGCTTCCCCCTGCCTCATCCTTTCCATACATGTGTGTAGAGGACTGGGGCTTCCGATTTCTTTTTGCCACTGAAATAGATACTTAATTCTTCCATTTGTTTAGCTTGGGGGGATTCCCAGCTTCCCCTTCAGATTCTTTGACATGCTCAACTGCTTCCCCGTTGCTCGGGGGAAAAGGGAACAGGGATTGCTGCTGGCCCCAAAGAAGAAGCCTGAAGCAAGCTTGCAAAAACTGGGCCTCAAGGCAGATCTCTGGGGAGGCTCATGCTGCCGCTGAGAACACATCTGGAAGGGATCTCAAACAGGCCTGCAGACAGAAGGAGCGGATCTCTAGGAATAAGAAGGTGAACAGACATCAGATCACCACAAGATCATTCGTTTTAAGAGAACTGGTGGTGGCTTGAGAGACATTTTGTGTGCACACAAATGCACATCCAGACATATTTGGTCCCACGGTGACCTCTGGCCAGGCATATCTGGGTGGTTTTGGAAACATGACCAAAAAGTGGGTTTAACAGATGCAAAGAAGGGGCTTGGTGGGGGCAGAGGCCAGGGGCTGAGCACACACTATGCATGCAGAGGTTCCCAGGTTCAATCCCCAGCCCTTCCTTTTAACGAGATCACGTGGAGGAGGAGCTGGAGAGACCCATCACTGCCTGAGGCTTGGAGAGCTGCCACCAGCCAGAATAGGCAGCACTGAAAGGAACAGACTAATGGTCTGTCTCCATCTAAGCAGCTTCAGAGGCTTGTTCACCCCTCCACTTCCAGCAGGGGGCGCTGGTTCGAAAGGCGCTCCCAGCATTATCTCAGCTGGAGGCCTTGCTCCATTGAGTGTCACACATTACCAATTCATCACAGCCCCCTGCCAGCCTCAATGTGCCTTTGTTTCATTCCTTGAGGGCTGCTGAGGAATCCAAGAGCCGCCCCCTGGTTTCTCTGGACCCCCGTGACCTCCCCACAACTACCCTTTTGCATCAGTTTCCAGGATGGGTCATTCTTCCTCCCTTGCCTTCTCTCTATATATATCTACACACATGCATGCACGCACACACACCCCTGCTGTTTCCAGCTGAGGGGATGTGCAAGTTGCTGTTCTCTTTGGGTAAAGACAAGCTGCTAATGGAAAACAATTTTCCAAGGAGACACGTACCCATGCATGTAGCCAGGAGATCATTGCTCTGAGAAGACTACAAACCGTAGTCTCAGTGATCTTGGTTGTACACATACCCTCCGTCAAGGAGGAGCGCCTTGCACTTTCCCACATCATCCCAAAATATGCCTGGAGTGTAGTATGAATCATTCATCACAAAGCACTTTTCAAACGTGCAAAACACTGCAATATTTATCACACCGGTCCTCATGAGTTATTCATGTCATTTTAAAGCACTTTTGCAGCCTGCTTTTCTGATGGGGAGCTCAAGGAGGAGTACAAAATTTAAGCAGTGGAAGATAATAATGCAAACTTTGTGGGCACAATCTTAACCTCGGGTTAGGCCAGCACAAGTCAGTTGTGCCGGCCCAGGAGTGTCACAAACATGCCATAAAGTGTGTTTGCACCACTCTTCAAGTCAGGGAGACCAGCACATGGGTGTGCATGGAAGGAGCACTGCTAATCTCCAACAAGCCAGGCACCACAGCCAAGAAGGCCCTGTAAGGAGCTGCCTCCAACCATACTTCCCTAAGGAAGGCACCTGCAATAAGGCTTTCCTATCTAACTGGGATAACCACCTTGAAACCTGGACCATTCTTATTTCTATTTTACAGAGAGGAAACTGAGGCAGTAAGAGAACATAAATGAAAAGCCTTGCTGGATTGGGCCAAAGGCCAGTCTGGCCCCAGCATCCTGCTTCCCACAGAGACCAACACAACCAAATGTCTCTGAGAAACCCATGAACAGCCCTCCCCAGCTCTTGCTCTCCCTAGCTGCTATTCAGTGGCATTATTTCTCTGAACATGGAGATTCCAGGTAGCTGTCATGGCTAATATAGTTATAGACAGATCTCTCCTCCATAAATGTTAACCTTTTAAACGTCACCTGGTGACAACCACCACAACTTGTGGAAGCAAACTGAATAAATTACCCTATATACTCATGTATAAGTCTAAAGATTTATGCCAGACAATTGGCCCTGAAAACATGGATCGACTTATACATGGGTCAATGTGGTTAATTAAGCTTCTAACAGCAGCGCGGGGGGGGGCAGTGCTAAGAAGCAGAAAGCAGGAGGGTAGGGAAAAAATGGAGCGATTTTACTTGCCAGTAATTGTTCTCAGGCACCAACACACAGCAAGCAAAAAACTGGTAGCCATTTTCCTTCTCTTCCAAACAGGCAGAGAGGTGAAGGTGCTTATGGGAATTGCTATAAGGAATCGTTATGAGGGCTGCTGCTCTGTGTATATACTCTGGCCGTTTATCCCCATCAATTAATCTTCAGATTAACTGCCTGCAAACAGCAACAAATTACTCAAGTGAGCGACGCTGCAAGTTACAAGAATCAGCAATAAAATCCCTCGCTATCCTAGACAGTTGAATATAGGGGTGAGGCAATTCTTTCCTGGAGCACTAGTCAAGCACACCCACCAGGACCCCTTTTAGTTTCTAGTTTGTTACTTCTGGGTACATCACTTCTTGTTGCAGTACGCAGAAAGAGGAAGGCAAGCATTTTAACTTCTAATCTACACTCTTCTTCACATGGCTTCTGGAGGCAGCTCTGGGCTCAGGAAGGGCCTGTACAAGTCAGCCAAGAAATCTGAAGCCCCTGAACCAGATCAGCTCCACTAATATAAGCTGGTAGCAAATCTCTGCTTCTCAGTGGAAGGAACGAAAGCAAAATGAGAAGTGATATGACTCAAAATATGGCTAGAAATCACCCCCAGTGGGAGAAAGATTCTCTCTCTCTGTCTCTCTCTCTCTCTCTCTCTCAGTGTGTGCGCAAGCATACACACACACACACACACACACACACACACACACACACAAGTGTGCATGTGCACCAAGGCTGAACCTTGATAGTACTGAAAAACTGGTTCTGTTAAGATTTTGGGTTTAAGAAGAAGATGAACACAATAGCTTGCAGACGTATTTATCACTGGAGCAATGACTGGGTCAAAAGCAAGCCTTTTGAATTACACAGAAATCTACATCTGGTATCTTTCAGTGTAGAAGGGACTAGGCAGTTGATTTCTTTGAAAATTGGTCCAATGAAGAATATCACCTTTTTTGACTTTGTACCTCTCTCTCAACAACAACAACTGGTCTTGCAACAGGATCTATTCACAGAGAAAGAGGATGCTCAATTTCAGCCAAGGGAAATACTGGTTTGAGGCTGTACTGATTTGGGGCTACAAGCAGCAGAGTTACCAACAGCCACAGAATCCCAAGGGACAATCCAATTGGGGCACAACCTAAGTGTACCAAGCTTCTTGGGGGAGGAGAGTGGGAATTTACACCTACATGTAAAGGATTGAGGCTGCTTTGCTCATTCAAACAGCCCTCCCAAATACAAAATAAGTAGATTTTTTCCTAAGGCTTAAGACTTGCTCTGCAAAAACAGATATTCAAAAGAAGAATTAAACCTATCAATTAGGAAATTGACTCGCAAATAGAGGCAGCTGTACCAGTTGGACTCCAGAGGACAAATATCCATTTTCATGAGATACGGGACCCACAGATCTGGTCAGAAAGTAGTAGGAGGTGATATTTTACCACTAGACAAGAGTGGGGGGGGGGGAGTGGAGAGGAAAGAAGGAAGGAAACAGGCAAAAAGAACAATTCTTTTCCTGATGGTAGGCTAGTTATAGCACAAGATCCCTAAGAGATGGATCAATTTTTCACCCAATTTTTTACCCATTTAAAAAAACAAACCTTTTGCCCAAGAAGAAGGAATTGTTCCTTCTTTTTCAAGAGACAAAAAAGCTCAGTACAGTCACCAGACTGAGAGAACTCGCAAAACCCTCTTCCTACCCTATAGACAATAGTTCTTCTGAAGTCTCCAAGAATCTTGCCTTAGGTCCCCACCCCACTTTCCTCCTGCTCCAACCTCCCATTCAAATGATCTCTGCGAATCCAGCTGTCCCAGCTCCTCCTTCCTAGATCTTTTTTTTCCAGAAAATCCAGAGGTCCTGGTTCCCACGGCCCCTTCATTCCCCAGACCCCCTCTTTTTCCCCTGCCTTGCAGGGGCCCCCTGTGCCTGGACTCACCACCCCCTTGCTAATGGCATGGGCTGAGGCCGGTCCAGCCCTGATCCCAGAGATGATGCAGAGATGAAGGGAAGCCCAGAGTCCGACCAGCCGCAGCATCTCGACTTGCATGGGAGCCAGTGATGCCTCTAGCCACAGCCTTGTTCCTATATAGCAGCTCTCACTCCCCCTCCTTCCTGCCTCACTTCTCTCTCCTCCCCCGCTGGAGAAATCCATTCAGCACCACGTCCCCTCGAGGGGAAGGGGAGATGGGAAGCAGGACTCCTGGGTTCCGGAAAAGGGGATCGGAGGCTAGTTGAGCAGGTTGCCCCTTTTTATTCCTGGCAGGAGGACAGATCAAGCGAGTATCCAGTTAGGACCTGGTGAATTTCTGCCTGGCACGCAATTACTCAAGACTCCAGGCAAGAAGAAGCGGAGTGCTGGAGGCTGACTGGGGAGGCTCCAGTTCAAGCCCCCCCCCCATACTTTCACTAGCAGGATGATCTGGAGCCCAACCTACCTCGCAGGGCTGTCGTGAGAATCACACGGTGGGGGAAGGAGCGTAGACCCATTCCTGGACAAGAGCAAAACGTAAAGAAATTTAAGCAAGCAAGAAAAAAAGCACGATTTGGCTGCGATCCTACAAGGGCTTAGGATACATCCCCGGGGGTGGGGGTGGGGCGGCTTACTTCCGAAAGGTCACCGGAGGAGGTCGAGGAAGTGCGAGCCTGGCGCCGGGGTCGAGGCTGCAGGGGGCGGGGAGGCTGCTCGGCCCCCGCCCTCCGAAGGGGGTCCTGCTGGCTGTTCCCAGACGGTTCTCCCCGGGAGCCCAATTATCTCGGCTTCCTTTGCGGAGGGCTGTGGGCCGCCCCCCGCTTTGATCCCCTCCCTCTTTTGCCCACATCCTTCACAGTCTCGCGGGCTCGTTTCCCTCGATACACCTGGCCGCCTCCTGCTGCCCCCACGGAGCGTCCGAAGGGGGCGGGGCGGGGGCTCCCAGGAAGTGCACGCACGGGCCGGGCTTGACTTGGGTCCGTCGATCCTGCACCGCCTTCTGTGCCCGGCAGGCATATCAGTCCCGACCATGCAGACGCCCCGTTACAAAAAAGCCGCCCTGCTCTGGCGTGACCTGCGTTTCATCCACAGCGGGGAGAGGGGCGTTTAGAAACCGGACCCCACCCCAGAGATCCTCGCATTGCCCCATATGGTGAGAGACCCTCACGCAAGCAGACACCGGTTGAGGGACACACGGATTGCGGATTCACACGTGTCTGTGAACGGACGCCGCACGAGATGACTGGCCGCTGAACCTGTGAACCCGAAAAGTAGCTTGCCTGAGGTGATAAGTGCCCGTGAGCCCTTTTGGCGCTTTCACACATGAGTCTAATATCCAAATCACGGTTTGACGGAAACGCACGCAAACGATTGTTCCTGCAAAAGGTACCAACTTTCGCATGAACAGTCGTCTCCCCCCAGCCCCGCAGGTGACTGTACTCCCTTTCTCACGCCCAGCGGGTGCTTGGCCTCTAAACCTGTTACTAATCTCAGGGCTCAGCTCTGCAAGTTGTAAAATAATAACGTGGTGGCCTCTGCGCATGTGCAGAGTATTTCAATGGCGCTGTTGAGTAGCCACTGCGAACCCCATGCAGGTCCGAAATTAGACGGCGGGGCTGCCGGCTTGGAGATCAAGACCGGTGGAAGCCCCAGTACCGCTCTGTTAATAAGGAACTGAGACAAGTGCAAGTTAGAGTGAGGAATTGCTGTTGTTTACGTCACGAGGCGAAAAGGCGCGAAGTGATGGAGTCTGGTCAAACACTAGCTCTGGCTTAAAATATATATCGTGCCTGGGGCTGCAAAGGACAAGGCGCTTTGGCCCTGTTGCCAGGCCCCTCTCCCGGAGAATCTGCCGCTTCCGTTGGCCTTGAGTGCTGATCGCTTAGCAGCCTCCCCCTGGTCCGCCCTCCTCCTCCTCTTTGTACGTGCGGATCATGTTACCCGCTCAAGGGCTCTCTTCCAAATGTAATTCCCCGCATCAATTAATGGAGGGAGGGAGAGGGGGCTGCAACTGGAAAGGAAGGGGGAGAGGAGAGTCACCTGCTGCCTTGCTGTGAAAGTTCTGGAAGTGGATGCTGTTCTGCCCAGTGGTGTTCCTAGAGGGGTGCAAAGCACTAAGTGTTGCAGGAGCCTGAGCTCCTGTGTAAAGCGGCCCTTCCCCCTCACCTCTAGAGCCATTCTGGGCTTGGAGGGCTGGCTGGGAAGCTTTGTTTTCTGAGCTGCAAATGGGTCTTGAGGGGAGGGGTCACGTTACACAGGAGCTCAGGCTCCTGCAAAATGTAGCATTTTGCCCCCCCCCCCCAGGAATCCCACTGGTTATCTCTAGAAATCTGGCCAATCCCCTTTTAAAGGCACCTGCGCCAGATGTCATCACCACCTCCTCTGGCAAGGAGTTCCACAGTTTAATTACCCGCTGGGTAAAAAAGTATTTCCTTTTATCTATTTTCACTCTCCCAATTTTAGTGGATGTCCCAGTATTGGAAAAGGCGGAAGTTTACCCTGAGGAGATAGGGAATGGTATCAGCAGTGGCCCCTTGTCTATGTCGGCCAGGAATTATAGGGCTAACCCCAGAGCCTTTGGCTGCAGCTGGTTCACAGCTGCAGCCAATTGGGGATAACATGGGCCCTAGGGATAAAAGTAGTTCCTGGGAAATGCAGTTTGGTGGGGTAGGAGCAGAAAGTTTGGAGTATGGAAAGAAGGGTGGGTGTAACTACTGCTTTGGATGGACTGATTGTTGGATTGGCTGGAGATTGTGGTTGGAACTAAGGTTATTAGAGACTAGGGAATTATTGTGTGGCTGCCCCTTGAGCCATCCAGTGGAGGAGGCAGGAGGGCCGGTGTGACTTAGCAAGTAAGCTGAGTTTGGTGGTTCGTTTTATGGTGCCTTGGTTAGGCTTAAAAAAGGTAAAGGTTTCCCCAGACCAAATGGTCTAGTTGTGGCCGACTAGGGGGCGGTGCTCATCTCTGTTTCAAAGCCTGTAGAGCCAGCGTTTTTGTCAAAGCTTCCCTGGTCATGTGGGCGGCAAGACTCTATGCTGTAGCACATGGAACGCCGTTCCCTTCCCCCCGAAGTGGTCCCTATTTATCTACTTGCATTTAGGTGCTTTTGAACTGCTAGGTTGGCAGGAGCTGGGTCAAGCAACGGGAGCTCACTCCATCGCGCAGTCTTGAACTCCCAACCTTGCGGTCGAAAGCCCAGCAACAGTGGATTAATTTGCTGCGCCACCACATCCCACTTGGTTAGGCTTAGGGTGTTTTTAATTGGTTTGTTTGAGGATAAAAGGGAAGCTAATTAGTCATAATTATGACTCCAGCCATAAGACTGGAGAAAGGGAATTTGGCACAACAGTCCCCTGCTTCTGGTGTTGTGAGAGAGGGAACATCCCTCTATCTCTCACATGCAGAATTTTGTACATCTCAGTCAAGTCCCCCCTCAGGTGCCTTTTTTTTCTAGATTGAAGAGCTCCAAACTGTAGAAAGGCTGTAGCCTTTCTTCATATGGGCAGTGCCCCAGGCCAGTAATCATTTTGGTCGCTCTCTTCTGCACCTTCTCTTGTTCCCCTATATCTCCTTTGAGGATATTGCATGGAAACATAAAAGGCCCATACAGTTGCTTCTTTTGGTGGATGGGGGCAGGTAGTGTGTGTTTGTGTTTGTGTGTGTGATGGGGGCACAGGAACTCTGCCTCTCTGACTTAGCCCAGGAACAAATCTCCAAGTTATAACTCCAATTTAACCTTGTACAATTTAACCTTTCCAAGTACATGATTATCAGAGTGTTGCCTCACTACTGTTTTTATGAGGAGGCTTTCTCTGTTTTTAACAACTGCAATTAGATGTGACATTTGACAGAAATTCAATGGGTGTTGGCGCTTATCCTGAAGGTGCAATGAGGGGAAATGCTTCACCAGTTGAGCTTTGGCCTTATGTCCCATCAAAGGCAAAAGAAGCTTTTGGGCAGGGCAACCTGAAATCTACAAGCCCCCCTCCCCTTTTTTGGAGAACCCAGGTGTTGTGCGATGGCCTAACTAGATATTGTTCACATGTGAACCCCGCCTAAATGCAGTTTCTGGGGTAGGGTTGTTTGGATGGATTTTTGCTTAATTTCCTTCCTGCAAAACCAAAAGACCTGTTGAAAACAGGATGTTGGACAGGAAAGCGATAGCTGGGTTCCTCACAATCTGAAAAGCTTCTGTTTGCAAAAACATGGCAGAGTGCTTTGCATGCCACCACACATTACGGAAAAAGTGGGTTAAGTTTGTTTTAACTATTTTGGAGGTCTGAGTTTGCCACAGTCATCTGTGAGCAGTTACTTTCGCACTGGCCTACTGCAATGTGCATTAGATGGGACTGCCCTTGAAGAGGATTCAGAAGCTTTAACCGGCATATAACTTTATAGTCTGGTTACTGAGCGATTGGGGGTTGCCTATGGATATTGTATCACCCCCATGTTACAATATGTGAGCTACACTGGTTGCCAATTTGTTTCTAGGCTTGATTCAATTAAGACAACTTGAGACTGGGTACCGTAAGGGCTGCTTTCTCTCGTATAAGTCTCTTTTTATGTTCAGATGAACAGAGGCCTTCCTTTGGGTGCCAGAGGTAGGTCAGGCATCCAGTATGAGCAGGGCCTTTTTAGTGGTGCCTCCTGCCTTATGGAACACTCTCCTGTCTGTCAAATAAGTTCCCATTGTACGTGTACTCATTATAAGAGAATGGATGGTTCATCTGGCTTTGGTGGGCCATTTTTGTTGGCTGCTGGTCTTTATTCTTGCCACTACTACCACGATTAGTCCAATCCAATTAGTCCAGTGAACTGAATGCTGACTGAGGATTTGAACCTGGTTCTTCCAATCAAACACTCTAACCACTACATAGCACTGTTCCCTTCATATTTACTCACCATCATCAGCAAGGCCAGCGTGGTTTCATAAGCTTAATCAAATCTCCTTTTCTTCCAAGCAAGGCACATGCAGTATATGAAAATTGTCTAGTCTATGGTTTCAATTGGCCAGGAAAAAATCATCACCAGTTGATCCTTTTCTGGATCTTTAAGACAATTTTGCACTGTAGAAATCAAGAGATGAAGCTTTCCACGGGCAGGAAGAATGACCATTGTCATCTGCTAATGTCTCAGACTGAGCTGCTTTTAAAGGTGCAAGAGGGGAAGCCTGTAAAACAGTTGGCTTAGTTGGTTCTCTTCCAGTTTTGCCATGATAGCAGGGCATGTTGGCTCCAGTTAAAACAAATCTGGGAGAACATGCTCAATAATTTGCTAGGCAGGATACTTCCCTACCCCCCAATTTGGAGAAAATGTTGAATCTCCCCCCCCCCCCGCAAGGATATGGAGGGGTGGGGTTGCCAACTAACCAGAAGACCCCTCCATGCCTTATACATCAGCTTGATGTGCAGAAATCAGACAGTAGGTGAAGCTTCTTTAAAGTGTGAAGATAAGCCTGTTGTTGTTCAGTCACCGTCATAAGCCTGATCACCTGCCAATGTCTGTGCAGCAGAGAGCTGTAAAAAGACAACTGCAATGACTGGTTGAAAAGTTGGCAACCTGAAACTGCTCCAATATCACAGGATACAAAACTGCAAGATTGATATTTTTCCCCAAAATTTGAATTGAGGGGAGTGCTCCGCTATTTTTTTTTAAATCCCACACATTAAAAAACACCCCACAAAATCCTTCTCTCCAAAAGGGGAAATAGGGTTGTCAATTTTTTTTTACCAGCCCCTATTTCTGGGCTTTTAATATTAGCTTGATCTGTGACAGTGGCAGGTATTAATGGTGATCTCAATGCCCTGAAGGGTTTCACAGGATGATCTCAGCAGGCCAACACCTTCTGAGAGGTACAGGAGCAGGCCAGGCTGTTTTTTTTCCTAGGCAGTTGACAACCTTAATTGGGGAGCAAGACTAGTCTGTACCTTGAATCAGTTCCTTCGCTCTGAACAATGAGCTGAAGGCCTCCTGATGCCTGTGTGCCCCATGCTACTCCCACACTTATCTGGGGATGCATCAGCCTTTACTCCCCCACCACCAGTAGCATAACTGGAGGTGGCCACAGCACTAAGTTTTGCAAGCAAGCCATCCCCTCCAGTCATTTGTAGCTTCTGTTTTGCTCTAGACCCTGGGAATGGCTCAAAAGGGAGGGGCAGCTTGCAAAACTTAGTGCTGTGACCCCCAGCTATACTATTCCCTGCCCCCCGATTTGAAAAGTGACTGGATTGGAACAGAAGAGGAAATGTGAAAAAGAAGAGGTGCTGGAGCTCCCCACTCTCCTCCCCATTACACTTCCATAGTGGGGTAAGTGGGCAGACGAAGGTAGGAGCTCCCTGCCAATCTGCTGCCTGAAGCGACCTTTTCAGTTGGCCGCATTGATGGGCCAGCCCTGTATACTGTACGCACTTCAAACTGTGGCACGTATTTGTCTTGGCAATATGCTCATTGACGTTCTCGCTCTCATCTTTGTCTTCTCCCAGGAGGAGAAGTGGGATGTCTGGAGCCATGAATATCGATCAGCTGCGTGTGTCCTTAATACATCACTTATCTTATTAGAGCTTTAGCGAGTTGAGCAAATAGAAGGCTCCAGGAAATGGGGAAAAGTGGCATTTTGCCTCCAGGGGGCGCTGTGCCAGCGGGTACAAGGCAGGTGCTGCTGCTCCATTGAAAAGTCTGATTGACCCCTTATAATAATTGGGAGTCTGTGTTGGGATTGCTTGGGTTCAATTAGAGCGGGAGTGTGGTGGGTTAGGGGGACAAAACGCCTGTCTCTCTGAGAAGGAAGTGGGGCCTAGTGAGTTTGTGCGTTTATTTACTTTATATCTTGCTATGAATTGCTCCCCCCATCTGAAATTACTTGCACACACCCCTCTGAGACCTAGGACAACAGTGTCTAATACACACCCTACAAACAGGGTTGCCGGCTGTGACAGCAACCGTTTGTAGAGCTTTATTTCTCAACACAATGCAATGTTGGAAATTCCTGGGGACCCTGTTAAAATCTCCAGGATTCCTTTCCTTGAATCACAGCATGCCAGAGTAGGAAGGGGCCTTAGAGGTAATCTAGTCTAACCCTCTGGTCAGCACAAGCAATTACATTATCCCACATGGATGAGCGTCTAAAAACCGCGCATGAGTGAGAGCCTCTGGCTGAATGAGGCAGGCTGCTCCAGTGCCAGACAAATCGAACAATTAGGAAATTCTTCCTCATGTTTAGCCCAAGTCTACTTCCCTGTTCTTTTTCCCCGTTAGTTCTAATTCTGCCCTCAGGAACCACAGAAAGCAAAACTGCTTCTCCTTCTGTTGGTCAGCCCTTCAGATACTTGGGCAGCTATCACAGCTCCTTCTTTTTCTCCAATCTAAACATACCAAATCCTTTGAGGAATAGTTAAAAGAGTTTGGTTTCTGTCGTCCCCTGGAGGGAGATGTAGATTTTTGGAGACTCCAGTCCAATCCTCAAGTTCTGATAACCCACAGAACCTTTGACACTCACACCTGGTCCACAGGGCCCATTTCACAATTTTTGATAGTCGTTCTGCATCAGCTGCCCAGATATTCTGGGATTCCTGAGGAATAATCATTATAGTTTGAAATTGCAGAGGGCTTATATTCCCTGGCCTTGCCTAAGTGATGCTTCCCTACCTTCTGGGTACAGCGGTAAATATTTGGTCCACACATCTTCCTTGGGGATCTCACTTCTGTTGTGGGGGTGAAGGTGGGGGAACCCCAGAATTCAACTGCCACGTGTTTGTATCTGGGGAAAAGTGGATGAGTGAGCACATGCATTGCGATTGCTTGGCCTGCAATTCCGTGAGTGTCATGGGCATTGTTTGAATTTAGGAGGGGGTGGGACTTGTTCAGTGATGAACAATCCTCTCACCTGTGCCTACACCACTGGTTCCCAAACGGTGGGTCTGGACCCACCAGTGGGTTGCTGCAAGCCAATTTCAGGTGGGTCATGAAGCACCTAGAGCAGCCATATTGAAACTATGGGAAGCTGGGATGCTGGAAAAGGGGAGGACTGTGTGGTTTGTGGCAAGGTTGTCAATAGGCTTTTTTCTTCCTGATTCACTTTGCTATTGGGAAATGGCTGAGAAATAACCCAATTTATGGCTGCATTCTCAGAAAAGCAGCAGGCCCTAGGATAACAATGATGGCACTTCCGGCCATGACATCACTTCCAGGTTAATGACATCACTTCTGGTGGGTCCTGGATGGCAGATTTGTCATTCTAAAAAGTAGGCCCTGCTGCTAAAAAGGAGAAAACAGCACACCGTGGGAAAGGTTCTAGCTCAGCCCTTTACCTGCGTTGCGTTTGTGTGTGGGTTTTTCTTTTTTTAATTTGCAGGGAGATTACTTTGAAACATGGGGGGGAACATTCAAATGAATGCTCCCGGGCCTCTCCCGGCTCTACGCACAAGTCAGTGGAAAAAACGGAGTGGCTGGAAATTTCCCTGAAGGTGAGAACGGAACAGGAACAACAGGTGAGGACGTGAGTGAGAGAGGAGGAGGCGGAGCGACGGAGTGTAAAACTTCACCTGTCACAACCTGGGCGAGGGCGGAGGCAGGAATCGGGAAATAAACAGTGAAACCCAAGAGGCGCAGAAGAAAGCCCAGGAGTCCTAGGTGAGGCTGCCTCTCCCCTGCCCAAGCTTCTGCTCGACCTCAAGAGCATAGACTGTCCTCTACCTGGATACCTGGATGGCTCTGCTGATCAGCTCCCCCTCCTTTCAGAAGGTACCCTTGTCCACAGGGAAATAGAACCCAGGCATCCTGGCTACCACCCTCCCCGCCTCCTGCAACCCACTAAGAACCACCCCCCGGCCGGTGACACTTGCCAACCTGGCTTCCGGCTTCTGCCCCCTTTAACCTGTTAGATTCATTCCCCCCCCCCCAATTCCTGGCAGGGCCTCCCTTCCCCCTTCACACCCTAGCAACTCCATGGCAACAACCACAACTTCTGCCATGTACCCTGAGGAGGAGGCCCTTCGGACGCCGTTCCCGCTGACCCCACCTGCCCTGGGAGACGCGTTTTACCCCTTTGGAGGGGAACGGCCGCAGGCTTTTGTGGGAGACGCGGCTGCTGTCGAAGGGGACCCTGAAGATGTGGATCTGGGGGTGCTGCTGCAGAGGAAAGAGCAGGACCTGCTCCTGGCGGCCGAGCTGGGGAAGATGCTGCTGGAGCGGAATGAGGAGCTGGAGCGGCGCTGCGAGGAGCAGGCTCGGGAGCACATGGAGGCCAAAGAGGTGAGTGAGGGGCATAGCAGGCTGTGGGGTGCAGCGGGGCATCGGACTTGTATGCTGCTTGGCCATGGAATGTAGTGAGTGACCTGAGTCTCGCAATTTCTCTCGGCTTAACCTACCTCACAGGGTTGTTGTGCGGACAAAATGGGACAACCTCTGTATTTGCCAGCCTGAGTTCCTTGCATGCAACAATAGCGCCAAACTTTGGGGTCCCTGCACTTGTGGAGCTCAGGAGTCCTGAGTCCTGGCTTCTCTGCTAGGCTATACCATGGCAGACCCTCTTTCCCAAGAAATGCCAGACCACAGAAGCCTCTGCCCACTGCTCTCCTCTGCTAAACCTGCCCCCACCCCAGATCTCGACTGTTTCTGCATCACGCATTTATGATGCCAAAAGTGCTGGACAGAATGTGCTGTAGGAAATGGCACAAGAATCTGACATCAATTGTGGCCGATTCCATCCCACAGCCTGTTGCATCACTTCATGAATTCAGGACTGCCCACCTTTCCTTAAAATCACTCCCCACATTAAACCTGCGCAACCATGTGCAATGTAGTCAAAATGTAATCAAAAACGATCACAATGTCACAGCAGGGCAATACACGGAAAAAGGGCCACAGAAAAGGGAGCCACTGTTTGAGTTTCTGCTTAACATTTAGCCTGTTGATTTCCAATGCTTGTTCTCTTCTTGATGGTGTTTTATTGGTCTTAACAAGGACTGTTGCCACTTGTCATTTCTTCGGGGATTTAACAGATGGGCGTGTCTATCTGCAATTTTTTTTGTAACTTACGAGGCAAGTCTGGCAAGTATAGACTGGGGTCTGCGCATCTTGGAGAACCCAGGCATTCTGCCTACCACACCCGTCTTTCCTGCAGAGAACCTCTGAGGTTATGTTTCACACGCCCATCGTCCTCGCCTCTCAAATCACCCCAATGGCTCTGACCTAGGGTGAGACTGGCACTCACCGCTGATTGCCGCTGGGCATGATACCTTTGGTGACTGGTTCAACCAGTCCGGCATGAGTTGGGCAGCGAGGTGGAGCTGCGGGCGAGTGGGTATAATTACTGAGTGAGAGGGAAGGAAGAACAGAGAGTGACCAAGTGGAACAGGGGAGGATAAGAAAGCGCCAGGTATGAGTCACTCCCCCAGCAAGTCTCACACACCTGCTGTACCCTTTTGAGACGGTCCAAATAGTTCTGATGCTTACAGAGGCTGCGCCGGAACCTGGAGGGTTGAGTAGAAATGAGCGAATCACGGAAAAGTGAAGCTGCACATTACAAGCCTGTTCATTAGTTGTGGTTCATGGGGCTCTGTCATTAAAACTGCCATCCGCTCCCAAGCAAGGGTGTGTCCACAATGGAATGGAACTCGGAGACTTTTTTCCTTTGGGACTATTTGTAGCTTGGAGGGCTCATCCTTTGAGGGAGTTCCCAGCACCCTCATTACAGAATTCTTGTGCAGGATTTTGACTTGCTGCAGGAGTAGAGTATGTGCAGGGTGCAATGGGGGCCTGAACGCTCTGCACCGTAGAGCTGGATCAAACCAAGGTTCATCATTCTGTTTCCAGCAACCACCTCCCAGAGGCTTCTGGGCTGTCTCAAACAGGGCATGAAAGCAACAGCTTTCTCAGCCCCAAGATTTGGTGTTCTGAGATACACAATTCCTGTGCATGGGAGCTCTCTTTTAGAGTGGCAAGCCTAACCTGAAGTTAGGCCAGCAAAGTTTGGCCAGCATAAGGGACACCATAAAGTATGTTTGGACAACTTTCGGAGTCAGAGGTTAGCACACAGACGTGCACCATCCTCCCTGACTCCGAGAGTGGTCCAACCATGCTTTACGGTGGCCCCTGTGCTGGCCAAACTCTGCTGGCCCAGCCTAACTAAGCCGTCCCCCCTCTTTTTAGACGTCAGTAGGTCATGAATGTACATGTGTGAATGTAGGGCAAATTCTCATTGATAACCATCAGATACTGAAAGAATGCAGTGTAAGGTATGGGGTCCACATGCAGCCTAGTTTGGATCACCAGGTAAAATGACCAAGAGAACACAATAGAGGCATTATTTTTGTGTATATTATGCACGCTTGCTGGGGTGGTGGAAGGGAATGATAGGGAAGGCTGAGCAAATAGAGTTAACTCCTGCTTGCATATTGATGCTATTGAACTCAAGTAGTTTATGCTGTGTAGATTCACATCCCAAATTTATTGTTCTGATAAATAAGATAGCGGCTTGCAACTTCAAAAAATATATGTGCTCTGGAAAGATAATGAGAAATGAAACAAACTTGTGTGGAGGAAGATCCTCCTGTTGATTGTAGTTGCAGTAACAGAAGAGACACTTGCAGATATCCTGTGAGAAAGAAGACCTCTCTCTCTCTCTCTCTCTCTCTCTCTCTGTGTGTGTGTGTGTGTGTGTGTGTGTGTGTGTGTTTATGAGTTTTGCACCCTTTCTCGCCCCCCATGCTGACGGGGGCCGAACCCGGACTCCAACCGTGTCGGGAGCGCTTGGCGACCCCGGAAACTACGAAGTCTATGCCGATTTCAGCTGCGGAGGCGCTGGGGGGGCCTGACCCCTGCAGTGTTTGTTGCCAGGCCACAAGGCACACGCGTGCCAAGTCTGGCACCAATCGCTCCAGGCGTCACAGGGGGGGCATGGCGGACATCTTGTTTCGCACCCCTTCCCACCCCTCACGTTGAGGGGGAGCCGAACCCGAACTCCCACGGCGTTGGGAGCGTCGCCACTCACCTCGACGATCCAACGCCGATTTCCTCCATTTTCGACCATTCTCACGCGGGGGGCCCCGCACACCCCCACCCCGGGGGTGCTAGGGGGCCTGATCCCACAATGTTTGTCACCAGGCTGCAAGGCACGCGTGTGCCGGGTTTGGTGTGCATCGCTCCAGGCGTTCCAGCACGGCATGGTGGACCTTTTGTTTTGTACCCCTTCTCACCCCCCACGTCGAGGGGGCCCCGAACCCAGACTCCAACTGTTTCGGGAGAGTCGCCGCTTGTCTCGGCAACCCCGAAAACTATGGACTCGACGCCAATTTTGGCCATTTTCTGCCATCTTCACGTGGGGCCCCCTGCACACCCCCACTCCTGGGGATGCTGGGGGGGGGCATGACCCCCACAGTGTTTGTGGCCAGGCCGCAAGGCATATGCATGCCGAGTCTGGCGCCAATCGCTCCAGGCATCGCAGTGGGGCATGGCGGACGTCTTGTTTCTCACCCCTTCTAGCCCCCCATGTCGAGGGGGGCTGAACCCGGACTCCAGTGGTGTCGGGAGCATCGCCGCTCATCTCGGCGACCCCAGAAACTGTGGATGTCACGCTGATTTCGGCCGTTTTTGACTGTTTTCACGCGGGGACCCCCGCATACCCCCACCCCCAGGGGCGTCAGGGGGGTCTGACCCCCGCAGTGTTTGTTGCCAGGCCGCAAGGTGTATGTGTGCCGAATTTCGTGCTGATCGCTCTAGGCGTTGCGGAGCCTATGCGAAACATACATACATACATACATACACACACACACACCCCCATGCTCTTCTTTATATATATAGATACGACAAGTGCAGCAAGAATAAATAAGACATTACGCACAATACTGAAAAATAATAAATATTACACACAATACTGAAAAAAATTCAGAAATACCCTTGATTGAAGAATGGTGGATAAAAGTTTTGGACTTTGTGGAAATGGATACACTTATGATTCTATTTAAAGAGAAGTCAATATATATATTTTTTGTGAATAATTGGAAACTGCTCAGGGACTTTTTGCATATGAGAAGAATGACTTAATGATATGTGGATTTGCTGAATAGAATTAATGAAAAAAGATTAAAACAACTGTAATAGGGGAAATTAACTGGATAGTACAATAAGGGCTGATGGGATACATTTTGCTGGTTTTGAAAGCTGATTTTGCTGACTTTGACTTGGTAGTAAGAAAACTATATGTAAATTATATTGCTGCGTGCCTGCTGTACTTTATGAAGTATATTACGTAAAAATATACGTAATATATACGTATATGTATATGGGAGGCAGGAGGTGTGGACTGATGGTTGAGCTGCTGGTATTGTCTGAAGCTAAGCAGGAAAATCTGTGGTTTGCTTTTGGATGGGGGACGAATGCCAGGCTGTGACAAGCTGCAGTACCTGCGGTGGCAGAACAGAGTCGCTGTGGGGCTGATTAGCTCACCGCAAGTGAGAGTTGCAGTGGAGTGTGTGAGGAGGCCAGCCGGCAAAGAAGGGAATACGACCTTGAGGATCTGTCTAGGCTTGACCTGCTATTGCTTGCTGAGGCTTGATGGCAGGCAGCCAAAGGAGAGAACCACACTGTGAAGGCAACGTCTGGGCCTGAGGACTGGCAGATCACAAGAATACTGTAGATCTGTAAAAAACCCATTGGAAAAAATGGTGGTTTAGACTAGCCTGCTCATGTAAGCCGCCTTGGGCATTTGCTTCGGCATGGGAAAGGCGGGGTATAAATTCTTCAAATAAATAAATAAATGAATAAATAAAAATGTTATTTTTATTAGTTAAATAAAAAATAGTTGTTTTTAAAGGACATCCCTGGTTTGGATTCCGGCTCTGCCAGGAACTTGCTAGATGGCCTTAGACAAGCCCCTCCCTCTCAGACTCAACTCCCCTGGCTGTAAAATGGAAACAATCCACACTTTGCATCCACCAAAAGCACTGTATAAATGACAGGTGTGATTCTGACCTGACCCTTCCTGTTCTTTCTGTGCCCCTTCCAGCGCCTCGAACAAGAGAAGCACGAACTCCGTCTCCACCTGGAATCGGAACGGGCCGAGTTCGAGACTCGCGTGGCAGAGCTGGAGGCTGACTTGGGAGCTGCCCGGGCCCAGCTGGGGCAGCAGCGCTTGGAGCAGGAGGGCACCAGCCGGGAGAGCTCGCAGGCCGTCCTGGATCTATCCGAACAGAACCAGCGGCTGGTGGAGCAGCTCAGC
Organism: Lerista edwardsae; assembly: GCA_029204185.1. Lineage (NCBI taxonomy): Eukaryota > Metazoa > Chordata > Lepidosauria > Squamata > Scincidae > Lerista > Lerista edwardsae. Next base: position 1,360,320 of record JAJKFI010000157.1, on the reverse strand, counting down.
CAAGTAAGACCGGGGATCTGATTGGCTGAGATGCCCTGGGTGGAGTCCGTGAAGGGAAGCAGCATGCCACCACATTTCCCATAAGAATCCCTTTCATAGTGGAGTGACAGGCAGGCATTCAACAGGTGAAGGATTTCTACAACTGCATGCTGGGAGAGGCCTCATGTGCTGAATTCATGTGTTGAATGCTGCACCTGTCTGAGGGAGCCCACACTTATGGCTGCAATTGCAATGGGCTCAGTCGTTGAGGGCGAAGGGTTGTCAGCTCTGACTGAAGCCATATTCATTCATTCATTCATTCATTCTCCATCATGATATAATGCTGGCAATTCTCAGAAGCCCTGTTAGAATCTCTGGAACGGCTTTTGGTAATCGCTTGGAGATTTTGGTGTTGATTTCTGAAGACTTCAGGCCAGGCCTGGAAGGCTGGTAACATGATCTTCCAGTGCACATGATCTTCAATGTGGTCCTGTGAAGGAGGCCAGGCAGAGACAGGGGTGTCTTTTAGGAAAGCTGAAGCACTCCTGTAGCTATACCATACATTCATTAAAAGCATGCCCTGCTAAGACTGTACAGCTTTATGGCACAGTCCTAACCCACTCTCCAGCACTGACCTAGCTGTGCCACTGGGGCATGCGCTGCGTCCTGCAGTGGAGTAGTAGTCGAAGAGGCCTCCTCAAGATAAGGGAATATTTGTTCCCTCACCCCGCAGCTATATTGCCCTTAACCCAGTGCTGGAAAGTTGGTTAGGAATGCCCTAGGAATCCGGAGTTGCTCCCTTAAACCCTCTGAGTGCCGGCCAACCAAGAAGAAAAGCTCTTTGCAGAGGAATTGGGAGAGGGGAGGAGGGAGAGTGAAGTGGGCGGAGTCAGCCCTAGTTTTAACTAGTGGAACTGAGTTCCCCCGCGTTCCCCCTGCATGACATCACTGAATGTGCCCTCAGAGCTGTGGGACTGCATGATTTTATGTGCGCTCACTTTCCAGAGAAAGTTAGTGTGGGAGGAAGACGTACTTGAGCCACACCTTCTCCCTGCTGTGCTAGTTTTCTGTGTGCGGGGAGGGTTTGATAATGGTGATGAGAATTCAAACAATAAAATACCTGTGTTTTCTTACTGTCCTCTTCATTCCTTTTATACTCGGTATATACCTTTTATACGCCTTTTATACTTATATACTTTTATACTTCCTTTTATACTTTTTAATATAAACTCAGACATATAGAAGAAAACGGAATTGGCCACAGATTTAAAAACAACAGCCGTAACTCCAGCAACCCCAATCGTTGTGGTTTTTAGACAACTGTTGTCTTGCTCCAGTATTGCTGCATTTTTATCTGCGGCTCATTTTATCTGCTGCTCATTTCCTTTGCCCTATGTAACTGATTTTGTGTTGACTGTGATTGGCTTTATTGTAAGTTTATCTATTGTGAGCTGTCCAGGCCGGGGGTGGGGGAAACAGGACAGAAAAGCAAGAGAGAGTACAGTAAATAAACACTTGAAACGACAAACTGTCTTGAGTGCATTGGCCGGAAGGCTGTTTTACATAAATGTAGCAAACAAAACATTTGAAAGGTTTTATCTTGACATTTGATTTGTGCTGAAACTTTTTACAAGCCCTTAAAACCCTAAAATTCTATTTCAGTTTTCAAGATTCCATTTTATTTACACTTGGCTACTTCCCCCCCCCCAACCTCTAAGAGCGCAATCCTAATCTGGAGTTAGGCCGGTGCAGTTAGGCTAGCAGAGTTTAGCCGGCACAAGGGACACCGTAAAGTATGTTTGGACCACTCTAGAGACGTGTGACATCCTCCCTGACTTCAAGAGTGGTCCAAATGTGCTTTACAGTGGCCTTTCTGCCAGCCAAACTGTGCTGGCCTAACTCCAGGTTAGGATTACGCACAAAAAGTGTTGCAAGGCTGCCACCTTCATCCCATTCCTTTTTCCTCTTTTAGGAAAGTGGGGGGAAAAACCTAATGCTTTACATATTCAGATGTTATATATAAAAACAACTAGATGAAGTTGAGAAATGTCATTTTTTCACCTGCACAACTTATTTCTGGAGCAGAATCAAAGGGTATGACTGCCAAACATACACAGCCCCACTGTTTGTAGTCATGCAGATTATTGCATGTCACAACCACAAAAGCAGGTGGGCCTTAGGTGTGTCGCGCTACAAGTTCTGATATGGAACAAGGAATCCATTTGACTCAAACAAGCCATGTGGTGAGATCATGCTGTTTTGTTGTCACAGCACAGACCAGGCTTGGCTGGTCTCCAGGCATGTACAAAACTCACCACGAGAAGATTATTTGATCGAGATAAGACTTCTAAGGCACTCTGCACGCTGAAAAGTGCAAGAGAGGTGATCATAAATCGAGATTCAGCATTTCTGAGTCGCCAGGTAGACTCCTGAAGAGCTTGATTGCGCTTGTGACTTTGATTCCTTCCTGCGTCTAGATAATGAGATGTGAAAGGTTTCCTTCCGTATCAAGCCAACGAGTAGGTTGTTCTAGGAACTGGAATGCAGCCGGTCTTGCTACAAATCTATAGCTCTTGAATATACTTTTTAAAATTTGGATTTGGGGCATTTTTAGCACCCTTGGTGGATAACTATATATATATAAAAAACCCATACATCTGTACAACTTTTAATTTCCTTTAAAAATTGTGTCTAGTCCAGGGTTTGGCTAACATTTCTTTTTTAAGGCTCCTGGACCTTTAACAATTGTGTTTGTGAGATGGCAAGTGGCACCTGCTGAAATTCCCTTTTCTACACAATTGTGAAAGGTCCAGGATCCCCAAAGCGGAAAAGTGGCCCACCCCTTGGTCTAGGCCATATGTTCTTGGGGGAAGGAAGAATGCCACACAGGTTGGAGAGGTGTGGGGCTTTGGTACAAAGTTCTGGCTTGGAGATGTCGTATCTCTTAATCCAGATTGGTGGTGGGGTCAGGAAAAAGTGGGGTGTTTCCTTCTCAAAACAAACAAGAGTTGTCAAGCCCACATGAAAGTTTGCCTTTCAGTTATAGTTAAATTATTATTTGCCAGCTATAGGTACTCAGTAGCAGAGAGGCACTCCACATATGCTCAGTGGCACATTTCTGTTGTGCTCCATACTTGTTTTTCGCATGAGCACTGCCTGAATATTCAGGGGTGAAAGTCAAGTGCGCTGTGCATGCTCAGAGGCCCATTGTGTCTTCCATAGTTCAAGCCTGAGACTTGATGCTGGGACTTAGATTTAGGGACTGAATCCCGGTTCTTTCCGAGGCCTCACCTCTTGTCCACCAACCCAGGTTGCCCAGCTGGAGCAGCAACTGCGGGAAGAAACGGCTTTGCTGCGAGGGGAGCATCGGACGCTGACTCTGAGCAGTGCTGAACACGCGGCCCGGACACAAAGTCTGCAAGCAGAGGTGAGAAAGGAGACCTTTCCTTTTGCTGCCTGTCTTTGCACCAGGGATGCCAGATGTCTGAGGAAGACACCAGGGAGAGACACCCAATATCTCCACTTTCATTCCTCTTGGAGGAGGTGCAGTCTCCTAGGGCGCAATCCTAGCCTGGAGTTAGGCCGGCACAGTGGGACCAGCAAGGTTTGGCTGGCACAAGGGCCACTGTAAAGCGTGTTTGGACCACTCTTGGGTCCAAACATGCTTTTGGGAGGGAGGATGGATGGCCTCAATCAGGGAGGATGGCGCACGTCTGTGTGCCGGCCTCTCTGAGAGTGGTCCAAACCAGGGCCAGCCTTAAGCCAATGTGACCAATGTCATCACATCTGTTCTTAGTTGCCTTGCAGATAACTTAAGCCATTGGGCACATGTAAGTGAGAAGGAAGAATTCATTGCCTGGCAAAGATGACTCATGCTGCTATAATGCAAATTCTGTTGCCTTGGTATGCTGCACAATGAATCTTCCACATTATCAGCCATTTCATTGATTCATCTTTGCAGTGAATTGTTTCTAAGAGCAACGGTCTTAATTTCTTGTGGGTGACTTATGCAAAACGGTACTTAGAACCAGTACCTGCTGGTAGGATGAGTTCCTCACCAATCGTATGTGGTTTTCCAGACATCGCAATCAACAACAAAATGTTGTATGATGCACACAAACCATCAGTGTTTTGCCCTGAAGCATTGCAAAGCATGCTTTTGAAATTTATCATAAATTTTTTTTAAATTTTTTTAAAAGTTATTTAAAAAAAAAACTTTTCTGCCTTATCAAGATGTTTCGCCTTCAAGTGTTCAGGCAGTCTGGAAGACCTCATTGCTTCAACAGAAAAGAACTTTGTACATGTTAGGCACATCGGCAACTGGTGGTTTGTTGATGCTAGTCTTTAGATACTTCAGATATTCCAAACAATATTGTCTACATTTCTTTGATTTTTTTTCTGCAGCCTGCAAAAGCGACAAAGAGACAAAACACATGCAGTGACGACAGTTTCTCAAAACACACATACAAACACGTGTGTGCGCGCATGTGTGCACGTGTGTGTTCACTGGTCTATTGGTCTGACTATAACTCTGGTGGTGTATTTATTATAAATTCCAATAGCTTTCACCAGATAGCAACATATATGTAGATACAGAAACTTGGGGTGCCATTTGCCAGCAGGCTGCTTGAATCTGACCACCTCCAGCAGCCCCCTGCCTCTTAGCAACCTCATAGGTAATCCCACTGCCCCCAAAAAGGAACCACTTTCGGAACCACTGCAGTATCACATTGCCCTGCAATTCTGCAGGTTGGCCCTGCTGTGGTACATTTGGAGTGCCACTGAAAACACAATTTTAAAAAAATGTATAGTACAGTATTGCTTTTTTTTTTTTTTTTTTAACTGCGAAGAAGAGATGGTGTGTGAATTTTCTGCCTCAGGCTGGAAAGTGCATTTTAAAATAAAATAGGGGCCTTCTAATTGCTGCTAGCTCCAAACAGTAACCAGCTGGTTGATCAGGAAATGGGGAGATGGGGACGGATTCCAGCTTGAAAAAGATGCTGACTACTTGAGTTTTCTGCATGGTCTCTCTCTGCCTTCCCTAGAACCTAATGTTACTGGAGCGAAAGCAAGATCTGGAGAAACAGATCCGCCAGCTTCGGGAGGAGAACGAATCTGTCCAGGCACTGGTGGACACGCTGCACGACAACCTCCTCCTCCTGCGCAAGGAGAACCACGAAAAGGAGCTGCGGGTATGAAGGCTTTTACGTATGAAGTTGGCGGGGACAGGAGGTGGCACTACCTTTCAAGGGAAATGCAGGAAGTGGTGGTGGGAAATGCTTAGTTTAAATATCCAAGGGGGCAATCCAAGGTGCCCGTTGGGCTGATGCATGTGCCTTGTGCTGTCCCAAGGCTGTCCCCAGCGTGCCATAAAGCACGTCTGCACCAGCTGAAGAGGGGCTGAGAGGATGCAAGCATCTTAGGCAGTGATGTCATTCAGGGGGAACAGACCAGAATGGGCGTTCTGGATCCTAATGGGCTCCGTGGCTGGTTCTGGGTTCCCGACAAGTGCCAATTAAAAGTGAGTTCCTGTTCCTAAATCATTTGAATGACACCACTGCCTTCACCCCCCTAGGAATCCGGAGTCACTCCCTTTAACCCTCTGAGTGCCGGCCAACCAAGAAGAAAAGCTCTTTGCAGAGGAATTGGGAGGGGGGAGGAGGGAGAGTGAAGTGGGCGGAGTCAGCCCTAATTTTAACTAGTGGAACTGAGTTCCCCCATGTTCCCCTTGCATGACATCACTGATCTTAGGTATGCCCATGGAGGCCACCAGTAAGCTGCTCCTACGCTGGCCAAGTTCAGCCACCGCAGGGGCTTTTCTGGGCAGGGGGAAAGTGGGAGGGGCGGAATGGGGCAAGGGAGGGTGTTCTGGTGGGTGGGGCAGCCCAGGGAGGGGGTGGAGCCTGGATGTGGCCATTAGGCCCCATCCAAACCCCTGGCCCCGGCCCACGCGGCCCCAATTTCGCCCACTGTGGAAGGCTCGGACTTGCGCTTGCAATGTTGCGGGTGCAGATCCGAGCAGCTCTGTTGGGCTTACATTTGTCCTCAGGCCCTGCGCTAAGCTGCAGCTGCCTCCTAACTTGGTTAAGACGCAGTGCAGGCCAGCCGGCCTGCCTTCTCCTGCCCAAGTTAGGATTGTGCTCCAACCCACCTCCGTGTGGGTTTGTACCTCAAAGAACAAGGACGGAGGCTTCTGTGGGGCTGCTGTACCTCTTGGAGGGAAACCTTTACCACCAGCGGTTTCCATGCACTGTCTCCTCTTCCTGTTTCTCATCCCAAGATGCAACAGCTAGAAGTTGACGCTGAGGAGGTCCGGGCTTCCAACCGTCGCCTCCAGCTCCAGGTCAAAGAGATGAGGGAGGAGATCCGTCTGCATGACTCCGACACCTCAGTCACCTCCATCCAGTCGGAGATCGAAAGCAGCTTGGAGGATGCTCCAGGAGCACCTGGCCAGGCTCTTAAGGTAAGGATGATGTGGCGAGTGGTGCACGTAGCTCACCTGGTTGCGTCATGGGTAGAGAGCTCAATATCAAAACAAGGTCACAATTAATGTATCAATTCAGAATATGTTGGTTACCAAGTATATCTGATTTGCCACTGCTCCTTCCTTCAAAGCTTCTTCTTGCAGCTCAGTGGGAGAGCACATGCTGTGCACGTGGGAATATAATAATAATAATAATAATAATAATAATAATTACTTAGTATTTATATACCGCCTTTCTAGGCCATTAGATTGCTCTTTTGACTTTATTATTCAAGGTGATTTACATAGGCAGGCATTTCTAAACCCAAAGGGTTTTTACAATCACAATAAGTTCTAATCTCACAAGAACTGCTACATTTCAGATGTCCAGTCTCTCTTTCTTAGCCGCACGATTGCTCTCCTGCCGGCTGATAAATGGCTTCTTGCTCTCACCAAGAAACAGCTGGCCGACACAATTCCCCTCCCACAGGCAGTCAGACACAGCTCAAGTCTTATCAGCTGCTCACGGAAACTTCCGGTGATTTAGAACTGGCGACCTTCGGATCTTATCTTGGGGCAGGACTGCAGCTTTAACCCTCTCAGCTAGATGTGCTGTCTCAGATTCAGCTCTTCACATATCCCAGTTGGGTTTGAAAAGATTTTTGTCTGAAACTCTGGAGAGCTGCTGTCAGTGTACATAATACCGACTTACATGGGCCAAGACTCTCATGTAGTATATAAGGCTCTTCCTCTGTTCTCTTTATGCAAAATCAAAAACAACTTGGAAAACTACTTTTCTCAGGTCTGGCCCAAGAGCTCCTGGCAAGCCAAATGCTGCTCCCTCGTGCCTTCTGATGTGCCAGCCAGTCCTCTTCCCATTTGATTGGAAAAGGAAGAGGGAAAAGGTTGGAAGAGATTGGAAAAGGAAGAGGGGGGGGACAGAGTAGAAGTGGGAAGGAGAGTGGTGGGCTAGAGCAGGGGATTCAAACTCATTTCCTCTAGTAGGCAGAATAGGATTCATGGCACTTGCTGAGGGCTGGAAGTGACAGGAACAGTGGTGAAATTCAGCCAGTTCTCACCAGTTCTGCAGAACCGGTTGTTAATTTTAGGTTGGGAGAGGAAAGAAAGGCAGCAGCGGCCCTGAAGGACATAGAACCGGTTGTTAATTTATTTGAATCCCACCACTGGACAGGAAGCAGGAAGTGCTTGTCATAAGCAGGAAGTGATGTTGTTAAGCAGCTGCTGGCCAGACATAAGCACTTAGTTCTGACTTAGAGAAGCGTTAGCTGCAGATGATCTTGATCATATTTTCAAGATATGAGAGAGCCCAACTTTCATGCTGGGAGATGATCACACAGGCCTCCCTTTCAGCAGTGCTACTTCTACTGCAGTGTCGCTTTGCGGTTCAGCAGCTCAGGGGCGGGTGGCCTGAGGCAGTGATGTCATTCAGGGGGAATGGACCAGAACGGGCGTTCCGGATCCTAACGGGCTCCGTGGCTGGTTCCGGGTTCCCGACAAGTGCCAATCAAAAGTGAGTTCCTGTTCCTAAATCATTTGAATGACACCACTGGCCTGAGGTGTCACACCTTGGCAGCAGTGCTATTGAAAGAGCAGCTTACATGATAATTGGGCTCTCCCAACACCTTGACAGCATCTCCCTCTCCCCCCCCCTTTTGGTCTGCCCCTTCCCCCATAGTGCTCCTTGCCTTCTGAGGCCTCCTTCTGTCTCTCCCTCCCAGAGAAGATGAGGCGCTGCTGAAAGGGCAGGCTCTGGGAGAACCCAATTATAATGGGGGCTGGATAAAAAGCTTCTGTGGGCTGCATCCTGGGCTAGCGCATCTCTGTCTTCCTCTTCCTTTTCCAGTCCAGGGAGTGGGAAGAGCAACAGTGGAGACAAGTGGGCAGACAAAGGTAGGTCGTGGTACCTCCTGCCAATCTGCTGCCTATCTCATTAAGGGCCAAACCCTATCCAATTTTCCAGCCCTGATTTCCAGCCATCCCAATGGGGTGGGAGCTGCATCCTGTGGTGCAGAGGAAGTCATGGAGGCCTCCTCAAGGTGATGGAACATTTGTTCGCTTACCTCGGAGTTGCATTACAGCTGCAGCTGCATCAGAAAGTTGGATAGGATTGGGCCCTCAGCCTCAGTAATGGGCCAGACCTGTTTCTTCTTACCTGCTTTGGAGACATTTTAATACTGCAATTCAGGAAAGCTCTGAAAATAATTTCAGTGAGGGGAGAAAATGCCATCATTAAGCAGAAATGATATTCTCCTATTTCCTCCCCAACATTTCCAGTTAGGGATGGTTAGAAAAAGGAACTTGTAAGTTTTGCTGTCAAAATCCCAAGTGTACAAACAAGACATTGAGGGGGGGAAATGTAGACATATTATGTCGGTGAATTGGTTCACCAAACACCAGCACCCTATGATTCATCAACCACCACATGTTTTTCAAAAAAAAATCCTCAAATGTGATATATAAAAATTAAAATATTCAAAATTTTACACATCTTTTAAAAATTCTGAATGTGTGCAAAACTTCCATTCAGCTGTAATTCTAACCTAAGGCTGCAATCCTATACATTCTTACCTGGGAGTAAGTGTCATCAAACTCAGTGGGGTTACATGTGAGTAGACATGCATAGGAGTGCGCTGTCTGGGCGCTAGTGAAGATTGAGTCCAGTTAATTTTGGGACTCAAGTATTATATGCTTAACTAGACTGAAGGATGCTTAACAAGAGAGCGATGAAAATGATTACTGGGCTGGGACACCTCCCTTATGAATAAAGACTGCAGCTCTTTAGTCTTGAAAAAAGGTGCCTGAGGCATACAAAATTACATCAGAATGAGATGTAATTAATTAATATCCCACCTTTCTGCCCAATGGGCACCCAAGGTGGCTTACAACATAAAATACAATAAGATTACAGTGACAATAATTAAGTACAATATTAAAATGATTTAAATTATGTACAAAATTATGCATGGGATGGATAGCGTGGATAGAGAGATGTTCTTTTCCTTCTCTCAGGATACCAGAACCAGGGCATGTCCACTAAAATTGAGTGTTGGGAGAGTTAGAACTGATAAAAGAAAATACTTTTTTAACCCAGCGGGTAATTAAACTGTGGAACTCCTTGCCACTGGAGGTGGTGATGGCCACAGGAGGTGGTAAAACGAGAGTGGACAGATTTCTGGAGGAAAAGTCCATCATGGGCTATTATATAGGCCATGATGGGTGGGGCAGCCTTCTTACGTTAGTAGTAGAATGCCAGGGGAATGCCAGATGCAGGAAGATGCAAGTATCTTATCTTGTATGCTCTCTGATGGGCCACTGTGGGATACAGGAAGCTGGACTAGACGGGCCTTTGGCCTGATTTGGCAGGGCTGTTCTTACATTCTTATATTCTTAACAGTACCTCAGGTTGTGCTACATTCCTGTGAAAACTTGTGAAAGATCTGTGAAAAATCCTTTCCTGAGACAGTTGCAGCTTGTTACTTAAAGGTGTCTCACTCTAGCCGTCAAGAGATACCTCAGTGGTTGAGATTTGTGTCTGTTTGCCTTACTTAGCCAATGGTCAATGGCAACTGCAAGGCCATCCGTGCCCCCGCGGCTCCAAAGAACACTTCACGGAGATCAGAGCAGGAGGAAGCGGAATATGCCAAAAGGGTGTTAGCTTTGAGTCACCAGGAGCAAGATATACTGAGGCAGAAGGAAATGGAGATCATGAAGCTCCACGATCAGGTAGGGTGTGCTGCATTTTCCCACCAGAGGGCGCTGTGGCATGGGGGTGGCAGGACTTTTCCAAGAAGCTTTTTGCATTTTAAAATTCCCATTTCCAGATAACGCTACAGTACGTGGAGCTTTGCAGTTTACAGTCGGAGGTGGAGAACCAGAGGCGTCTGTATCAAGAGAGCAACCGGGATGAGGCCTTGAAACTAGCCATAGTGGATCGTGATGAGGCTATAATAAAGTGAGCATATTTTTATAGCCATAAAAATACCCACATATATTGGGGGCGGGATCCATGGCTGTTGCTGAAGCAAAAAGAGGACATGCATACTCCGAAGCAGTGTGTCAGTTGGCCCTCCTCAGCCACCATAGTTCTGTCTCCTTGCTCATTGTGGTTTTCCCCATCACCCCATTTGTCAAAAGTTAGGGTGCAATCCTAACCTGGAGTTAGGCCAGCAAAGTTTGGCTGGCCCAAGGGACACCGTAAAGCATGTTTGGACCACTCTCGGAGTCAGGGAGGATGACACATGTCTGTGTGCTGCCCTCTCTGACTCCGAAAGTGGTCCAAATATACTTTACGGTGCCTCTTGTGCCAGCCAAACTTTGCTGGCCTAACTGTGCCGGCCTAACTCCAGGCTAGGATTGTGCCCGCAATCTCACAAAACCTGCTGCTCTAATTAAACACCTCAAAACCTCAGGTTGTTTGAGCCTCTGTAATGTTTGCTCCCATTGGTTACTTAATAACTTAAAAGACAGGCAATTAACTGAACTGATCTTAATCTGTTGACAGCTGCAAACATTTCTGTGCTGTCTTGAACCAAACTTTCTAGCTCCAGGGAACTCTCCCTACCTCAGGTAGTTGGCAGAGGAAACCTCTCTTGTCGGCTGCAGAGCCTTTGGGCAGCCAAAATTTTCCTGCTGCTGTAGCCAAGTGGGGCAGCTGAGCCTCCGGAAAGCCTAGCTGGCCCCCACAAATGACAAGCACCAATGTATCTCCTGCCTGCATTGGAGCAAATAATTTTTAACCCGTAGAAGAGTGACATCTTGAGGTCACAATGGGAAACTGTGTGCAAACCACCCCCTATGATACTGATGGCGAACCTTTATGGTTTGCCGTGTCAAAAATGTCGAACTTGACTCTGCTGGTGTGTCACTCCCCACCCTCAACAAAAGAAAAACCATTAACCATTGCAAAAAGTCAAATCATTTACAAAAACAAACTCAGCTGTTGTTGGGTGTTGGCAAATGCTGGCGTGTCACCCAAAATGTCATGGCGTTTGACATACATGCTATAGGTTCGCCATCACAGCCCTATGACATTGCTTTCTTATTTAGACAGGGACAGGAAATTGCTTTATGAACTCTTTTTTATTATATGCATATTCTGAATAATTATTTATTATAATTTTAAATCCCAACTGTCAAATATTATCTCCCACAAGTTACTCGCACCAACCAAAAATTCAGTGCAATTCTGGTAGATTGCACTGTGCATAAATGATAAGGAGTCACAGGCTGCAGTCCTGTCTACCCTTACCTGGACGTAAGCCCCATTGACTGTAATGGGACTTACTTCTGAGTAGATGTGCATAGGATTGGGCTCACAGGCTCTGCCTGCTGACTTACAAACCTTATATTAAAAGCTGCTACAAACAAAGGAAAATCCCAAATACAGCAGCAATTTTTTTTTAAGGCCAACCAAAAAGTACCTGTTTGCCAATCTGCAAGTTTTTGAATCCTATAGGATTCTTCATCAGGCTAGACTAGGTGGCTAGGTGCTAGACTATTGACAAGGTGCAAAAAAGAGTGACTAAAATGATTAGTTGGCTGGGTTACTTCCCTTAAAAGGGAAGGCAACAATGTTTGGGGCTCTTCAGTCTAGAAAGAAGGGGTCTGAGGGGGGACATGATTGAGGGCAGTGGTGGATCTAGGGGGGCAGGGGGGCACAAGCCCTGGGCACCATCTTGGGGCTGTCTAGGGGGGCACCAGAGGCCCCCCACAACATTGCGCAGGTAGACCTGGGCTCCGGAGCCCAGATCTACCCATTAAGAACAGCTGTGGGTAGACCTGGGCTCCAGAGCCCAGATCTACCCATTAGAAACGGCCATGGGTAGATCTGGGCTCCCTATAGAGAAACAACAGCATTAGAAACAGATCTACCCATTTGGACCAGCCATGGGTAGACCAGTGCTCCACAGGTCAGGAAGGTAATGCGGTAGATCTGGGCTCCGTGTAGCCCAGGTCTGCCCGCAGCTGCCTCTGGTGGGTAGACCTGGGCTCCCTTGAGGGCGCACTTCTATTGGGTGCCCCGGGCGCCATTTTCACTAGGTCTGCCCCTGATTGAGGGTGCAATCCTACCAACTTTCCAGCACTGGGGTAAGGGCAATGCAGCTCTGAGGGTAGGGAACAAACATTCCCTTACCTTGAGGAGGCCGCCACAACCGCCCCCCCCCCCCCACCGCAGGATGCAGCACATGCCCCATAGCACAACTATGTCAGTGCTCAAAAGTTGGTTAGGATTGGGGCCTGAGACATGCAAACTTATGCGGGGAGTAGACAGAGGGATGTTCTTTTTCCTAGAACAGGGAACATCAACTAAAATTGACTGACAGGAGAGTCAGAACGCACAAAAAGAAATATTTCTATACCCAGTGCATAATTAACCTGTGGAACTCCTTGCCACAGGGTGTTGTGATGGCACTTGGCCTAGATGCTTTTTAAAAGCGGATTGGACAGATTTATGGAGGAAATTCCATCATAGGCTTCAAGCCATGATGACTATGTGCCATGTCCACGTTTTAGAGCTAGCCTATCTCTGAATGCTGGATGCATTCAGCCAAGGTGTCCTTAGCTGGCCAGCAGGGGTACTGCTACCCAGTGGTCCTTGTTCCTCTGGTTGATAGCAGAGCCAAGGAAGAGCATCTTTCCCCCCTCTTGATTTTGCAATCTCGGGCAACTGGCATAGCAGAGTTTTGGCAGGCAGGGAGAAATGAATTCCCTGTAGGTACCCATTCTTTGGCTGGCTTGATTTTTAAAATGTATTGCTTCCCTCCCCCCCCCCCCCCCCTTGCTTTTCTTTGCTAGGAAAGGTGAAATGGAATTGGAGCTGGCAAAAATATCACTGGAACGGGATTCACTGAGTCAGCAGTTATTGAGAGTCATTCGCCAGAAGATGGCGCTGTCCCAAGAGCTGGAAGCTTGGCAAGTGAGTCGTAGAAAACATTTCCTAAGATTGAATCCAGAACCTTTAAACCTCCTTATTGGCCCTTCCAATTTGTTTGCTTGGGGGGCAGGATGGGGAAAGTGCAATGCTCCAGGAAAACTTAATAGTAACAAATGCCAATTTTTTTAGAGTCCCTAATTACCAGTAAGATACAACCTTGGCTCCTCCAGAGTTTAATAAATCCCAGATTCACACAGTGACCCAACCAAAACGAGCGTGAGAATTTTTGACTCTTCCTTCGCATTCGTGATTTGTTCCAAGTTTGCTGTCGGGATTCATTCCAGTTCTGAGCAGGGACCTAAAAGGGAAAGGAAACTGTGGCTGGATAGGAAGGTAAAAAGTTGCAGCTGCAAGGAAGAACAATAGGAACAGGATAACAAAAGCGAACAATTAGAAGTGCTTGGAAGCCAGGATAAATTGCTGAAGAGAGGAGAGAAAAGAGGCTAAGGCTGGATGTGAAAAAAGGAAGAAATATTCATTCTCACACTTGGGAAGAAATAAGTGCAAGGGGAGGTGAAAGTAAAAGAAGTGGCGTTTTCCGGAATTCCTGGGGTTCCATTTTATGTCAGTTCATATAAGTGATTTGTTTTCCTTTCTGGCACACAGGACGACATTCAGTACATCATCCACCAGCAACTACTCCAGAAGCAGCAAGACCGTGCTTCTCATCCCGTGGCCTCCTCACCCAAGAGCCCAACTCAAGGCAAGAACCCTCCTTTCTTCCGGAGGGGGACCAGCGCCCCCAACGGCTCCAGCTTCCTCTCACTCTTCCGGAAAAGTTGAGGGCCCCAGAGGTGTCTGGGAGGCTCAAGGTGGCTGAAGAAAGGGAAAGCAGTGGAGAGAATACAAAATGGCCGTCCCTGTCAAAGGAAGACGCCGACTGGGCAGCCACCAGTGAGAGAAAAGTCTTGAGGTGGCTGGGGCGGACGTTGATCCTAGTGCCTTGAAACAGTTGGTCAGCAAATGCTTCTAGGCCAAAGGAAATTGTTCTCTGGCTCTGTTGATTTGAGTCACGATAGGTTCGAAACCCTTTTTCGGTGTCAGTTTCACTGACTGAATGGGTTATGTGAAATTTAATGACTGGTCCTGGAAATTGGATTAAATTGGAATGCAGTCATTCCGGAGGTGCAATCAAGGGCCTGTTGTGACTAATGTTGTGGTAAAAGATGTTTCTTATACTCCACATCCCACTTGGCACAGTTGCGGGTTGGAAATTGTGCCAGGGGATCAACCAGACTTGTCGAGCAACACCCTCAGTACTTAGGGAATCCTAGTAAACAAAAGGCTTGGTTGGGTATTCTGGTTTACATGGACTTATGACATTGCCTTCTTTGGGGTCAGTCCATTTACCCAATGCTGTCTACTCTGATAGTAACTGCCGGTCTTGGGGAAAGAGAAACCTTGACAGCCCACTGTCAGAAAAAATCCCCTCACGTGTTCACTCTCCATGAGGCCATGAACAAATGTTTAAGGCCTTCCAATCCTGCTATTTAAGGCCCCTTTTCATTGCAAATGCTGGGGCCTTCTGCACATGGTCCATTGAGCTATGGCCCTCTTGAAACTGCAGTTAACGCAGCTAGCACTCTCTGCAAGTGGTTGATTTAAGATAGAACTCTGGAATCCTGTGGATTATTATAGGTCATCAAAAATAACACAATCTCCTGCCATTCTTGATTAGCCAAGAAAACATAAAGCAATACCAGACTTTCTGGGTCACCCAACATATCAACCAAATAAAATTAATGTGTATTTTAATACCTTTGATTTTCTACTGCCAAGTGTATTCCAACAGCTGCATTAGCCAAGCTGCTGGCCAGTCAGTGGCGTGAGTCAGCTGAGTGAATTTTCTAGAATATTCTGCTGGCATGAATCTCTGTCACCCAGAATGTCTCACTGCTTGGTCGTTTGGCCAAAAGGGACTGACCCTCAGGGACTGATTCTTTTCACCCTTATAGCTTTGATGCAGGGTGGAATAATTTAATCTCCCTCTGTGTTGAGAGGGAACTAACTTAACAGCTGATTTCTCAGAAGCCTGGAACAAGTGCTGTCTGAGTATCCCTGTTGGAGGCTTGTAGCACCACACTTACATGATCACCCCCCATGGCCATTTCTGGGCTGCATTTTGATCGTCTTAGCACTTCAAATTCCTTCATAAACCTGGTTTCCCTTTTGGCTACTTTCCTTGCTCTCAGAATGAATACCAAGGAATTTAGTTAGGATTATATACTTGAATAGAGGATAGAAAATAAAACAAGAAAGCCTAACCATGTGCCTTGCTGTAGGGTTGGGGCTCTTGCAATAAGAGGCAAGCTCAGTTTGGGCGGGGTGCAGCCTGTTGCTATGGGTAGGCAGGAGATGGGTGTCTTGTAACTTTTCCTCTCCAGTTCTGTGCACTAGCACAGGCATGAGTCCCTCCAGTGGGTAGCAGTATTACCACCTCTAGTAGGTGGCAGTAGTATACCATAGTACGCTAAATACACTTGACCGGGGCATTTGCCAGTCCTTAAAAAACGCTGAAAACACACAACTGTGCTAGGTAATGGGTGATAAATCTGCATATCTTTATGCAAATAAGCAATGGCTAGCTGATTCTCTGGGAAGTGGCATTACTATGTCACAGAAGGCAATCCATCCCCTTCCTCTTTCTCCTTGTCTTCCCTTGGCCAGTGTATAGGCTTGTGTTTAAAAACAAAGGAAGCAGATTCTATTTTTCCAAGTGTAATTTCTCAATCGCTTAAGAAGTGGAGACATTTTTACAAAAAGAATTTACGGATAAATATCCAAGCTGACAAGATGAATCGAAATAGAGGTTTATTTATCTACAAAGAAGAAGATGTATATTGTTATAGAATATTTTTGTTGTATATTTGTGAATACAGGTTTAATAATATTCTGTTTATTAAATAAAGGCGTATCGCTCTTAAATGTCATGGCTCTTTCAAATGGCTGCCAGGAAGCAGATTCTTTGGGAGGGGAAGTGGGTTCCAGCCCATGGTTCCAGCGCTGTACAGCAGGGAATGCTGGGAAACAGGATTGTTGAAGGGGCAGTGGTAAGAGAGGAAGGGAGTTTAGCAGGGGCAGTCTAGCAAATAAGTGGGCACCTGTTCTTTGTACTTAGAGCCACTCAGTCTCTATAGCTCAAGGCCTGCTATTTTAACTGTGGCACATCAATATTCTATCAGCTTCACTGGAATCCAGTGAATTCAATTTCTGTTCAAAGTTCTGTTTTTAACCTTTAAAGTCCTAAGTGGTTTGGGATTGGCATGTCTTAAGTATTGCTTCTTCCCCTACAAATCTCACATTCTAATCAGATAGCTCCTAATTCCCTGACCGGATCGTCATGGTGCTGCTGCCTACTTTTTAGATGTCTTTGCTCTGGGATATCCAGATGTTTCCTTCCCTTCCTGCTTTCGATTTCCACGTGTCCTCACACCAGCCCAGCTGACTCCTGAGTCAGCACTAACATAGCTTCTGGCACATTTGTAACAGGGCCAGGATAAGGGCTTGTACCTGCCTAAGGGCGCAATCCTAACCTGGAGTTAGGCTGGCACAGTGAGGCCAGCAAAATTTGGCCAGCACAAGGGCCACCGTAAAGTGTGTTCAGACGACTCTCAATGTCAGGGAGGATGGCACATGTCTGTGTGCTGGCCTCTCTGACTCCGAGAGTGGTCCAAACATACTGTACGTTATGGTGGCCCTTGTGTGGCCAAACATGGCTGGCCTAACTGTGTCTGCCTAACTCCAAGTTAGGATTGCGCTCTAAGAGTATGTTAGGATTGCGCTCTTAGGACCAAATCCTATCCAATTTGCTACTTTTCTGATATTCCAGAGTGATGGCATCTAGAATTGTGCCTTAGCTGGCGAGATTGAGTTCACATTCCCAAGTAAACAGCAAATGGAAGCCAAATTAGCCGAGCTTGTTCATCCTGAACATTGAATTTGGGGGTGGGGGATTGAAATGCTGCTTCTATTTTAATAAGTAAGCTTCAGTTCTTTCTAGGGAAAAAATAGATCAATTCAGAGAGAACTGAAACCAATCTGATTAGATTTTGCTTACTGTGACTTTAGTCCTGGGTCATGGCCTGTTTACATTGCATTAGCATCAGCTCATGCTAGCAAAACCTTTTTTTTTAATTCCAACCAAGAGAACTGGCGCCCTCATTCTGACAACAAACTCTCGGCTGTTCAGCCTGTGCCCTCCTTTCCCCTCTGCAACCAGCTGTGCCCATCTGGGTGGCATTTTTCTACCCGCATGCAGGCCCAGCGAGAGAACAATGCGGGCATTTCTTGTAATGTATGAGGGGGTGGCTGCAGTTGGCATCTCAGCCCTCCAGTGAGGAATGTGGAACGGACAGATGAAGCAGATGGTCAAAGTAAACAGAGAAGGGGATTTCACTGCCTAGTCCCTTAGCTGGCGCTGGAATCCCAGTTAGGCGGGATGGAGGTTGAATGGGAGCCAGGACCTCTGGGACCTTTGGACTGAAGTGGGCTCCAGTCTGCAGAAGCTTGTGCTACCATCAGTTTAGACTTGAAGATGCCGCAAGGCTCACTGCCACAACAGACTTTTAACAGGCTGCTCCACTGGAAGGGGAGAGGTATCCCACAGAAGAACTTGGGGTGGGGCTATGGCTGCTCGTCCAAGCCCCTCGTCTCTTTCAACCTCAGTCCAAAAGAGCACAGCATTTCTCTCCCAACCTCCAGCCACTCTGCTGGCCTGTTCTCAGAAATTCAACAGGTGGAGCTTTTTTGGCAGTTCCCATAAAGTGACACCCATTGGATTTCCGCCTGCTGAGCTGCTGTTAAAGGTCTAGGACCCTGCCAAGAACGACTTCCTTAGCACAACCACACTGAATCCAACTCTATCATTACATCGCCACGTCCCTCCTATTGCTCCTCGATCTACCCCCACACTGCCCTTTCGGAACTGCCCTGTTATGTCTCTCCAAGTTATAACTGAAGGGCGGTTGTGGGTTTTTGCTTCCAGTGTCTTCTCCGATCAGCGGTGCCGCTCAGTCCTCTGCATGGTTACTCGGAAGTAAATCTGTGTTCAGTGGGGTTGGTGGCGCCTCAGTAAGGGGCAGCCACGCAATCCGGTCCTATGAATGGGATGGAGAAGAAGGAAGCCTGACTGTGCAGCTCACCAAGGTGCTCCCAGGAGAGTAGGGGGCTGCAACATCCGTGCAATCGGTGGTAATAGTGCAATCCCATAGACGAGCATTCCCGAGGCGAATCCATTCCCATGCATCTGATTCCACATTTAAACATTATTAACCACCTGCAGCAAAACCAGCACTCACTAGCTTTCCCTCCCCCCCAGAGGGCGGGGCAATCAGAGCCCCTCTCGCCCTCCCCGCAACTTCTTCCCCTCAAGCCCCGCCCATTCTCCAGCCGCCCGTTCTTTGCTCTCGCAAACCCCCCCCACCCCCCCCCCCCACAGTCGCTAAGCACCGCCCATCACAATCAAGCCCCGCCCCTTTCCTCTCCCAGCTGGTCCGGATCGCGCCTTCGCGTTCCATCAGCCCGGGCGGGCGGTGGCTGCAGTTGTCGCTGGGAAGGAGGAAGAGCCCGCGGAGGCAGGAAGGGCGGGCGGAAGGCAGCAGGGAGCCAACTGTGCGCTCGCTGGTCATCTGATCCCAGCCCAGCGTCCGGCAGGAGCGAGGACAGAGGTCGCCAGCCGCCGCCGAGCCCGCCCGGCTTGGCCACTGCGACTCTGCAGGCACCCACCGCCCCTTCTCCGCGCAATGCGCCCTCCGCGCTGCCTGCAGCCGCGTCCTACCCTTCGCCAGAGCCGCCTTCATTGATCCCGACGGTCCTCCTGCCGCGCTCCCTCCCCCGCTCGCCCCCGTCCTCCCCCCGCTTTCTGAGCGGCGGTCCTCCGCGCGCCCCCTCGTTCTTCGCGAAGGACTGCATGGCATCGTAGCAAACTTTTTTCGACCATCCCTATTGGCATCGCTCTCTGGTTCTCCCCCCCCTCTCCGGGTTCCGGCTTGCGCTGTTCCTCCCTTCCGCCTCTTTCCCCGAGCTTAGATTCTCTCCCACCGCAGACGAGACCTGTCCAATTTTTACCCGTTACTGTTTGTCTTTGGGCATCTGGAAAGAGGGGCCCCATTCTTCCCCTCCCCCCGAGTATCTTTTACACTGTTTCAAGAGCCTGCTTAATTTCTCCTTTTTTATTGCAGAATAG
This sequence comes from Lerista edwardsae, assembly GCA_029204185.1. Taxonomy (NCBI): domain Eukaryota; kingdom Metazoa; phylum Chordata; class Lepidosauria; order Squamata; family Scincidae; genus Lerista; species Lerista edwardsae. The sequence goes on along the minus strand of JAJKFI010000157.1, from coordinate 1,340,739 downwards.
GGGTTTTTTTTGGGGGGGGGAGGAAAGACTTGAATTCTATTTTCCCCCAAACTAAATGCTGGAATTCAAACAGTGAAAGAGAAGACTCCTCTTTTTGGAAGGAGGGGACACTTTTCCTCTGTCTCTTCTTTGCTCCTGAATTTGATTCACTTTTCCGGGGGGGGGGCGGCTTTGGCCTCTCAAGCTCTTCAGAAATTGCACCCCCTTTTGAAACTAACTGCGCCTGGTGGAAGAAGCCTGCCCCCCCCCTTCCCACTCCTGGATCCCTTCTCTCTTTACTGTGTCTCTCTCTCCCCCTTTATTTCCAAGGCCGTCATAAACTGTGGCTCTTTCGGGGCTCCATCGGAGGCTCGCACACTCTGAAACCGAGCAGCAAGCACGCACTTCCCGGCCTCGTGGCACTCGAGGACGGCACACACCCTCTGCAAGCTCAGCCGGGTGGCTCTTTGTGGCTTGATTTTAAGGAAGCGTCTCCTCGCCCAGAAATAAGCACCGGAGCATCGCCTTCCAGAACGCGCGCCTGGGAGGAGAAGCCGCGTCCTCGCCCCGGCGGCTGCGCCTGCACCGGGCCCAATCCTGCGCTTGGAGGTGTTCCCGGGCCTCGGGACTGAAGGACGAGCATCCAGCCAGCCCTTGGCGTGCTCAGCGGCATGTCCTGATTCGCTGCGATGGGGCTTTGAGGCAGCGGCACTTTTTCCCACTGGGAGGCGTGGGCGTGTCCGCGAAATCCCCCGCAGGAAGGAAGGAGCGTGACAGCAGCAGGAGGAGGAGGAGCTGACCCAGCACATGAATGGCTGCCAAGGATTATGACCACTTGTTCAAACTGCTCATCATTGGGGACTCCGGTAAGGATTCAGCCCGACCCCCTCCTGCTTTCTGCCACACAATTTTCTATCCCAACCATGTCCTGTTGGACGCTCCCGTGTGTCTCCTTCTGAAACCTTCCTTGCGCTTTTTCCAGTATCCTCCCCTCCTGCCACACTCCAGAGTGTCTTTCGCTCCATGTTCTTTAACCCTTTGTTCTGCCTCAGTTCAGAAGGCCTGCCTTGATTCCCCCTCCCTATAATCTCCTCCTGCAAGCCTGTTGGGCGTCTTGGTTTCAGCTTTCACTTGATGTCTGGTTTTCAGGCAGCTTCTCATATTTTAACCAACTTTACGTTCCCAATTCTTCCTCTTTTGTGTGTGTTTGTGTGATGTGTGTGCAGTTGCTTCCCAACAGTCCATTCATCGTTTCTCTTTCAGACCTGCCAACACAATTGCACAAAACACATTGGATTGCTTTGTGCATGACTTTGAGAGCAACGGATAGGGTCCTTTTTATTTTCGTTCTTTTATTTCAGCCTTTTGTCTCTTTTTGTGCTGTTTCAGTGCCCCACAGTCACTTGGCCCTGTTTATGGAAAGCTTCCTGAAAGTGCACTAAAAGTTAAATATTGTCTGCATAGTGGCTTAGAACTGCAATTATCCCATAAGTCTCTCACACACCCCAGCCAACCTATGAGGCTGGTACCTATGAATGTTTGCATGCAGCCCTTTAGATTAGGGAAGCACTGCTGATAAGCTCACCCCACAACTTCTTTGTCCTCTGAAACAGGAGGAACTTAAAACTAAGAACAAGACTCAGCAAACTGGAGTGTTTGTAGGCATGTATAATTGCTTCTGCAGCCAAGCCCCCTTCAGGCAAGTCATTCACTGCCCTACTCAAATGTTTAGAATACTGCTCCTTGTATTCTTTCAGGACTGCCTCCCCTTTTTTTGCTTAAGGCCTTGGTTAGCAACAGGAAATGGGGAATGAGCGCAGGGCAGGTGGCTCTGCAGAGAGGGCTGGATCTTCTGATACATGGCTTCTAGTTGTTGAACCAAAGAAACACTGAGTTTATGCTGCTTAACAAACATTTGTTTCGTACACTTCCTTGAAGGGCTGTGAAAGAACATGGTGCAGTTCAGCCCAAGACACGGGCTCGTTTGAAGCCAGAGGGTGATATTCTGTCATCGGCCAAGGATCCTGGCTCAACGCGCTTCCTGCAGTCAGGGCTGGCCTTAAGCCAAAGTGACTAGTGTCATTGAATTGGGCCCTGTACCAGCACAGCGAGCTTATTGCCTGCTGCTGCAACCGGGATCTCTATGAGCTGTAGGTCATTGGGGTGAGCAAAGCAGCTTTACCTTGTACCCTCCCACCTGCCCTGCCTCCAAACAGCCCAAAATGAGCCACCTGGAAGCATTTGGTGGTGACACCATCATGTCACCACCAACTATTTCCATGTGCTACATGTGGCATCACAAGCACTTTTATTGGTAAATGGTGGGGCTGCGGGAACGCCCTGCCTTAGGCCCCACTGCTCCTAGATCCGGCCCTGGCTGCAGTGTTTGAGCCTTAATATTCTGTCCCTGGACCCTCACAACAATAAAAACCGCCCTGGAATAAAACCATGACACTGTCCATATTTGCCACTTGACTGCTGTTTGGGTAGCACATCAGAAGGTTCAGCATGAATGTAAAACCCTTCACTTCCGTGAAAGAGTGTCTAACCAGTGGTCTCCAAATGGCTTTCAGCAGCTCAAAATCCAGTGCATGCTGAAGATGCTGTAGAAAGAATAGTAGTGAGGCCAACACGTAGCCAAGCTCGAAGTAGCTTGAACGTGTTGCAACCATCTCAGTTTTGGCAGAGGGAGGTTGCCAAGGCACTCCAAGAGTGTGATGCTGCTGATTAATTGCATTTGAATCCCATTCCTTCTCTGAGGCAATATTTTCAGAGCAGTAAATAATGTATCTTCCCACTCTTATTTTAAGCCCATGAGGCAAGTTATTCCAAGAGGTAGTAACTTACACAAAGTTATGAAAGTGCCATCTTCCTTCCGAGTAAGGGGGTCGGTGGCATGGGGGTGAGCCTTCTCGGTAGTGGCATCACAATGATGGAACTCCCCCCCCCCGGGATCTTAAGATCTTCTTCCTCCCTCATGGCATTTGGGGAGGGGCGCAAGACTTTTCTGTTTCATCTAGCATTTGATGTTGACATATCTTGTACCTCTGTAGCACAACTTCCATTGTAAATAGTTTGTCTTCCTCCAATGATTTTTTTACTCTGTTTTTATTTATATTTTATTTTTATTGCTTCTATTATTTTTGATATTTTCCCCTCCAATAATTGTAAGCTGCCTTGGGCATCTGCCTTGGCAGAGGAGAGACGGGGTACAAATCAAACAAATAAATTCAAAGTGGGGATTTGAACCTGGGTCGTCTCAGCACTCAAACCACTCTACACCAGATCCACACCAGATTCTGCTGTCAGATCCATGAAAGGGGCTTAGCTAACTTGGTAAACTGCTCCGAGTCAAAGCAGATTAACTTTCAGGGGTATGTGTGTGTGTGTGTGTGTGTGTGTGTGTGTGTGTGTGTGTGTCTACCCTGCATACAGATGTGGCCAGGCAAGCTAGTCTCCTTACAGCTGCGAAGTTATGGGGTCTTGAAGCTGCAGAAAGAGGCAGTTTGTTCTCAGCTTACCAGGGAAAGGCTCTGTTTGAGAAATGGCAGGGAAGAAGGAGGAGAAATGGGGTTGATCAGCTGAGAAGGCAGAGTCCTCTTCCAGGGTTATGTCAACAGGTGACATCACACCGTACGGGTGGCTAGGATTTGTGTTGCACGCAACGCCCGAAGATGCACACTTCTGCCACAAGCCCCACCCAGCTGGCTGGCATGAAGTAATCCTGCCATGGAATGTGCAGCTGTGACCCTTGGCAGAGAGCCTCTTCCTGTTTGTAATGCCTCCAGTCCTGTTCATGACCAGCATCATGGAATTAAGATAAAGTTAGCGCTTATGTATACTGTTGGTCTCGTACCTCCCACCTTCTTTGGGGGGGGGTGTTTCAGTGAAGCTGTTGCAAGGCCATCCACCATCCTCCATCAGTCCCTTGCACATGCCACTCTTCAGCCACAGCCGGGACACACAAGCTTTTTGGTGGGAGTGACTGTCTTGAGCAAACAAGCTGGGCGGGTATGTTTGCCTTGGGTGGGGAGCCTGCAACCTTTGTTGATAAGATGGCTTTGCATCAGAGGAGTTAAGGATGGCTGAATCCGTCTATCTAAATTTGATATGACCTGCTAATTTCTCATTTCCTCCCTGCCCCCAGGAGTTGGAAAAAGTAGCCTCCTGCTCCGCTTTGCAGACAATACCTTCTCCGGTAAGTAAATGCTCCTTTTCTAGCTTGCAGGGGGAGGGGAATTTGTGTCCAAAGTAGGCATCTGTTCGGACCAAGTAAAAAAGTAACAGGATATCAATTAGTGAACTTTCAGATCCTACAGATCTCTTCAGCAGGTAGGATGGGAAGAGAACCACAAAGGGGAGAGAAGAGAGAACCACACTGTGAAGGCTACATCCAGGACTGAGGATTCAGTGAATCACAGTATATTGGGCATTTGCTTAGGCTTGGGAACAGTGGGACAGAAATTATTCAGATAAATAAGTAAGCAAAAGGGAAGCCATGTTACAGGAGCCCCAATAGACTGCATGCAGCTTGTAAAATCTAAAACAGATCTGGGGTTTGTCTTGCAGACTTGAATCAGTCCCTGAAAGTTATGGGCTCATTTCAGATTTGGACAGGACAGATTTGGTTTGTTTGTTTTTTAAGGGAAGCAGAAGTTCTTTCACTTCCAGAATTGAAAAGTCTGCAGACAGGATGGGAAGCCTGGCTCTCAACACTTCCTAGCCACTTCCTGGCTCCTATACTACTGTTTGCATCCCTTGGTAATATACTATATATGTAATGTACAATATCTTTAAAAGCAATTGCAACATTGCAACTGGTAGGAAGGAGAGTTTTAATTTACACAGAGCTCCTCCATTCATTTTGGATGCTGAATGAATAGAATCCCATTCTACTAATCTAATCAGACACTTCCACGCTGTGATTGCAGTTGCAGGGCTGGCAAATCAGCTGCTGACAATTGCTGTGTCCTCTTGGAGTGTTGCAACATGTACTTAGAATGCAGTCCTACTGCCTCCCCCACCCCACTGACTAATGCTGGTCTAGTCATCTCCTTCCACGCGTGTGGTTTGTTAGTGTACAGAGAACCTTAATTGCACAAGTCCAAGTGGCAGAATGAAGAGGAAAACGGCCATTCACAGGAGTGCCTGTTTGTAAACAGACTTCATACTAGTATGGAGTATCAAATCTGTTTTCATGGCCAGCCTTGAGAAGAGTAAGCGCTCCTGTTTTCTCCTAGTAGGGGCAGGGGAATTGAGGCTGAGATGCAAAGCGTCACCCAGTGAATTCATGGTTCAGGTGATGCTTGACCTTGAACCACCCAGATTCTGTCTTGCCCCAACTACTCACTCTGGAGATCAAGATGTCCTGTGAAGTTTCAGCCATCACAATGGAGGCCTCTTTCAAGCCCCAGTATTACAGCCAGTGGCAAACTGGGGGGTGCAAGAGGTGAAAATGCCCCGGGTGCTGGGTTGGGTGGTGATGCCGGCCGTCCCCCGGAGCTTCCCGGCGTGGCTTCTCCTTCGAGAAGGGGTGGGTGGAGCCATGTGAGGCTGTGGGGGGCGGGGCGGGGGGCAGGGGGCACTTGCTGGGGGGGGTCACACGCCTGGAGATCTGTTTTTGAGATTATCTATTTCTGCTGCTATATTCTCCATTTTTCTCCTGACTTCTTCCTGAAGTTTTGTTTCCATTTTAGTATTTTCTCCCTCTCATTTTTAAACTGTGCACTTAAGTTCTTTCTCCTTCGTTCTTGGTGCCAACATCTTTCTCCCTCTTACTCTTCTCTCTTCTCGTCCCCGTGTCTCCCTGCAGGCAGCTACATCACAACAATTGGAGTAGATTTCAAAATACGGACACTAGTGATAAATGGAGAGCGAGTGAAACTGCAGATCTGGGACACTGCGGGCCAAGAACGTTTCCGGACCATCACCTCCACGTACGTTTCTGACAGAAAGCAGGGGTGCCTGGTAATGGTGGGAATGGGTAATTGGGTGAAGAATGGGGCCAGCTGAGAAATTCTGGAGTTCTGTAGAAAAGGAGATCCGAGGCTTGGAGTCGATCCAGTGCGTGTCTCTTCAGAAACAAACCCCATTGATTTCAAGGAGACTTGGTTCCAGGTGTTGAGGGTTGCAGCCTCTGTGGGAGAGATGTGAAACAGCTGGAATTTCTAGGGTGGAAATGTTGCAAGTGGTTTGGAGTGGAGAGTCCTTGGCATTTTGGAGGGAAGTGCTTACGTAAGAATCCGGACCCCAATTTGTGGTCGTCTTGTTCTCTTGGCGGCAGGTATTACCGTAACACTCATGGTGTTATCATTGTGTATGACGTGACCAACCCCGTGTCCTTCGTTAACGTCAAGCGCTGGCTGCATGAGATCGGGCAAAACTGTGACAGTGTCTGCAAGATTTTAGGTGAGTGGTTCCAAAGATGCAATCTCCTTGTAAAGGCATCTAGGCCAGGTGCCTTCACCACATCCTGTGGCATTGAGTTTCACAGATCTTCAGGGTATTGGATGGAGTTCCTTCTCATCCCTGCCTGGAGCACCAGGGACTAAATCTGGGATCTTGCAAAAGCCACTTTATCTACGGCCCCTCCCCATGTCTGTCTTTAAGCTAACTCTGGGTTTTGGAAGTTACTTGGGCTCAAATAGTGGAATGTTTTGTAACCATCCCTAAGGACATGGTTTCAAGGAGGCTGTAACTTGAGTGATCCCATCTTGATATCGCTGAAGATATCACTACCCACATTTCCTTTGAGCACATTTTCAAATGGTGTTGAAAATGGCAGCAGCTGTGCATCTGAATGGCTGTGATGCTTTCCATGGGCAGGGCAGGTCATGCGCTGCATCCTCCATGCGGTCTTGCTCAAGTACATGACAGAGCTCAGACAGGATGGCTCAGACTGTGTCATGGGGGAAATGATTGACCGGCCAAACCAGTCTCGAGTTGTAGGAAGTTACCCCAAGGTGCTCTCGGGATTGGCCCTATCAAATAAAAGAGAGAATACCTGTGTGTGCTGTCAGATGGTTATGGCACTTTTTTGGGAAGCATAATTGAACAGATAGTATTGGCTGGAAGGCCTATTCTAGGACACCGGGGGTCTTAGTGGGGCCCAGTTAGACCACCAAACGTTCCCATATCCTGCCCCTTTAAGCTTTCTGGCCTGCTGACTTTTGGCTTTTATGTCAAAACAGGAGTTTAACTTGCTGCTTTCTAGGTATTTGTAATTCCTGGGGAGGGAATGTTTTGAGCACCATCTCTCTAGACAAGTACTGTATTTCCCCGTGTATAAGACGCACCCATGTATAAGACGCACCTTAATTTTGGGGCCAGAAATTTGAAAAAAAAATGTACCACCACACATAAAGTTACTGAACTCAAGTTTTATTCATAAAACTACTCATCACTGCCCCCCCCGGTTCTCCCATCATGTGCCTCTAGCCCCCCTCAGTACTCCCATCATATGCCTCCAGCCTCCCCCCCTCAGTAGTCCCATCATATGCCTCCATCCCCCTATGGTATTCTTACCTTACAGGCTCTCTTCTCTGATCGCGGGACTGCAGCTTGACTAGGAAGTACCACAGTGGCCGAGACTTGGAAATGAAATCCCATTCTTGGCCACCGCGGTACTTCCTAGTCAAGCCGCAGTCCTGCGATCAGAGAAGAGAGCCTGTAAGGTAAGAAGACCAGCCACAGTCCCGCGATTGAACAGGAGAGAGAGGTATTGAACACTGGAAGGGCGGCCCTCATTTTAGCTCTACATACAAGGTTAGGCTCAGCACCCTGATGCACACCGCTTGTATAAGATGCACCCAGTTTTTAGAGCCCAAATTTTTTGAAAAAAGGTGCGTCTTATACATGGGGAAATACGGTATATCAAACTTGCTGATATGTTTTGAGCCCAATCTTCAAAGTAAAACTGCCTCAGAATGTACCTAGTCAAAGCAGCTGCAGCCAGCCCTGTGATCTGTGAACCATTGCATTGCCTGGACTCGGTGAGTTCTGAAGCCGAGCTCCCTGGAAAGGCGTTGGTTTGAAGGGTTTCTGGAATTAATTGGTCGCATTTTGTCTCTATGACAAACCCTCCTCCTGTATTTTTTCTTGGTCATCTTTGTCCTTGGTGCATCCCTTGTGTTGCATCTGCTTCTAATTCTCTTTCGTATTCCCCCATTGCCAGTGGGGAACAAATGCGAGGACCCATCGCGGAAGCAGGTGGACACGGCTGATGCCCGGAGGTTCAGCGAGCAGATGGGGGTGCGGCTGTTTGAGACCAGCGCTAAGGAGAACCTCAATGTTGAAGAGGTGAGGAAGCAGGTGGTTGTGGGAGGCGGGAGGGGGCGTGGTTATATCGGAGTGCGGTCTCTGGGCATGTAATGGGGCTTTAGAAGGTTCCAGCTGAAAAGTGAGGGGCTTCCAGTTCAACACAGGGGAATGGAAGTGGGGGAAGAATACGCTCCTTCAGAAGCACGTACAGTAGGTATTGACGAGGGCCGCGGTTCCCAAACTGTGTTGTGACACTCTGGGGTGTGGCAAGGCGCTTCCTGGGGAGCTGCCAGCTGGCTGAAGGCCTTCAAAAAGGCTCTGGCTGACTTTCTGAAGCATGGAGAGCTCATGCATGGCCTTCCCAGAAAGCCAACCAGAGCCGTGTCAAAGGCTGCCTGGAAATGACTGGTGATGACAGAATCCCCAGTCACTCCTGGGAGCCGCACGCTGCATTTGCAATGCACAGAGGCGTCACGTGATGCTGACATTTGGGAACCACTGGATTAGGGGGTTGTGCCAAAGAGAAGAATTGTAAAGAAAGGAAGAGGTGGCCTTATGGGGGTGTTCTGGAAGGGCAGCTCCAGGGCAGGATTGTTATTATTGGATTCCTTCCCCACCCTTCTGCCCCATATTAGGGGCACCCAAGGTGGCTCACAATATTAAAATTATAAACATTAAAATCAGATTTGTTTTTAATTGTGTTCTTAATTTTTGATTGTATTGTTTAATTCTGTTTTGTTTTTAATTGTAAATTGTTATATTGTTTTTTATATATATATTGTAATGCCGCCTTGGGTGCCTTCGGGCACAATAAGGCGGGGTAAAAATCTAATAATAAATAATAAAAATAAATTAAATGCTAAAAAAATAGGATAAGCAAAATTAAAACAATTTAAACTTTAAAAATGAACAGGCCCCAATGGATCCCACAGCTAAAAATGTCAGCAGCTAAAAGCTTCTTTAAATAAAAAGGTCTGACGATCCCGCCGAAAGATTGTCAAAGAGGAAGCTGTTCTTAATTCTAAGGGGAGGGTATTCTACTACTGGGGAGCCACCACCGAGAAGGCCCTGTTTCTGGTTGCCGTCCCCCTCACCTCGCCTGGTGGTGGCACAGTCAGAAGGCCCCTCTCAGATGACCTGAGAGTATGGGTAGGATTGTAAGGAAGGAGGCAGCCCCTCAAATACCCCGGACCCAGTAGTGTCAGCCTACCGGTACGCTGGGCGTGTCTTCCGGGTGAGCGGCAGCGCGATCGCTGCGTTCTGTTGCATAACGGCGAAAGCCCGCTGCAGCGGGCGGGCTTTCGCCGTTATGCAACAGAACGCAGCGATCGCGCTGCCGC
>JAJKFI010000157.1:1296128-1330761 GCA_029204185.1 Lerista edwardsae | reverse complement strand
GAGTAAAAGCATTGAAGAGCTGTATCTTGAGTCCAGAGAAAACGCAGGTAGATTCTCCTCTTTTGGGTGGAAGTTGAAATGTGGCTTAAGCGTTATAAACGAGGAAGTTTTACAACTATTTTGAAATTGGTTTTTTAAAAAGTACATATTGCAAGTTTATTTCTAGCACCTTCTGCCACATGCGTTCAACTTCCAGTAAGCATCGGTTACTAAGTTCCTTTTGGAAGAGGATAGTCATACACAACAATATACGCACACCAGATGCTTTATGTCTAGGAGAACCTAATGATTGCAGGCAACTGAAAACTAGGTATTGCTATACTGCTGGCAAAAGCGGCACACTAGCTGAACAATGCCTTTTGTCAAATATCACAGGCCAGCTGGCGAGCAGGGAAGGGCATTAGTCTCAAAGGGCATGGGAATGAGAAGGCTTGAGTACTCATATTTCCATTTCCTCTTGTGTTGCCCCCAGTTTCTGCTGAGGTTGTACGGAAGGGCCCAAGAAAGATGAAGCAGCCATCAAGGCCCGGATGTTGCGCAGGAGTGAGGTGCTAGGGGGGCTCCACAGAACAACTTCTGTGGAAGCGTTCCTGTGAAAGTAAGGGGTGACAGCAGTTACTGACACAAATAATCTTGTGAGAGTCTTCTGCCCCGAGCCTTGCACTATACTTACAGAGACAGAAGCATCTCCTCAGGCACAAGACTGATTCCTTCACGTGCCTCTAAGTGGGACGGAGGTGTCAGCATGGGGCAGTCTGCCATAAAGAATTCCCCATCCACAACGACGTTGTCGAGCTCGTTCTCCTCTTCTGTTGAACTGCCAACCTCGTTCCCACCATCTGGGGACAGCCTGAGACAGAGATTCCACACATGAAGACAGGTTGCTTAGCTGCCCCAATCTCACTCTCTCTCAAGTGTGAAGCCACGAGGTTCCTACTACCTCTGCTGCAGTTCCTTCAATCTTTTGTATGCCTGTTGCCACTTGGGGTCTTCACCCTGGGTAGGGAACCCATTGGAACTGTAGACATGGTCATTGTCCAAGCTGAGGGAGTTGAAGCGGGCCGCCATCTTGTCCTCTGAGAGGAATTGTTTGGAGCTGGGCTCCCTGTTGAGGCAGAGGGTGATAGCAATTTGTATTTTGCCTAGTTCAATGGAGCCTACTTGGCATCATGCTACAGTTTTCCCCATATGCCTGCTACATAGTTCAAGTGCCACATTATGTGGCATTTTTGTCTCGTATGTACTGCATTGTACCCAGCAATTTTCACTGTGTGTCTTGCAACGTTTAACAGGATGGTAGATGCCCTTTTTTCACAAAGGTGCAAGGGGCTCATTATAAGGCGACGAACAAGATAAAAGCATATACTGAAAAAAATTTAAGGTCACAGGTTAAATATGGTTATGTTTGTCCCCAGAACACTAGTCAAATGTCAAACTACTGCACACTAGGGGAAACTCTGGCTTCAAAGGATTCTTCCTTGTTGCTGGCCAAAAAAAAAAAAAAAAAGTATCAATGGAAGGTGTGTTAAATCTGTCATTTAACTGTACCTAAAAGGAAAAACAGAGCAAAAATGCAGTAGACCCACTCTGGCAGAGGGACTCCCATCATGCGCTGCAGTAATTCATGCCCAATCATCTCTTCTGCCATACTTACTGATCTCTGCTCTCCAGACGGCGTTTGAAAGCTAAGGATGCTGATCGACAGCTAGAACAAGAGACCAGAGTCAAGTAAAGAATAAACAAATCCTACTGCCATAAACAGCCAAAATTGTGACAGCTGCTTCACTCTCCACTGCATCCCCAAATCCTCATTGTCAGGCATTTGTTTTCTACATTTGTCCCCTCCTTTTCTGTATTCACTCTCCCATGGTTACCCAAAGCTGCTGCTATTTCAGCGGTCTCCAAACTGGAGACTGCAGCTACAGGGAAAATCCCCGGTGCGAATGGCACTTCCCCACTTCCACTGGGGAAGCCACAAAAGACCCCTCCTACAGCTACCAGGGGTCTTTGTGGCCAGCTGCCCATGGATGCAACACCAGGTTCGGTTGGCTGTGAAGACTGCTAGGAGCCGTAGTAGGGTCCCCAGCGGAATGCAAAGCACTGTTCATACTGCAGAAGGATCAGGGAGGCACTGGATCTGACCCACAGCCTGGAATTTGGAGCCCCCTGTGCTACACAATTGTAAATGTAGTCCATGATTTGGTCTGAGCCTCTCTCCTTCCTTGAAGTTCTGATATGAACAGTTGCGTTCTTGGTAGTTTTTTTTTTTTTAAAACCTACATTTGGAAGACTTAGTTCTAATTGTTGTTTCTTGACTTCTTGAAGTGACCACTTCTGAATCTTAGGCGAGATCAACAAGATGGCCGCAGCTCCTCTCCTCCTCCTCCCCCCGGCAGCTTAGTGTCATTTTGAAAGCCAAAAAGGGTTCCTATGGATGTGAGTACATCCAGGCTTTGTCTGTTTCAAAAGCCTTCCCCTACAAAGGTAGCTCCACTAGCACATGCTCACCGGGACCAATGCACATCAGTGAACTTCCCCATTCTCTGGTGCCTTATCCATGGCATTCTGCATGGCACAGACTGTTGCCAGCCGAAGGTTATGCTGGGGGTCCAGTCTATGCTCCCAGCTAGAAGAGAGCATCGCAGGGACTGGCTTGAGGGCAGCGCAGCTGGTGGTTGCTGGCAAGTTGTGGGATTCATCTGTGTGGAGAAATGTGAATCAGGGTTGAACAAAGGCTCTCCTGCATGGGGCCTGATCACACCAACCTCAACACTGTTACATGAAATCTGAGAGCATGGAACCACGTTTGACTAGTCACACTGTATCTTGTGAGGGCTGCCTTTAAAGATGATGGTTTGGGGCTAATGTAGGGTGTACAAGAGCCTAGTTTGGGGGGGAGGGGTTAGCTTCAAAGCAGCCTTTTCACAAGGACTAGACTCTGCAGGAACCCCTGTGTGGTATGTAGCATTCTAGGACACTTAGGAATCCTCTCACCATTGCTTTCTACTGAGAACATGCTCCTATGTACTTAAAACCTGTGAGTGGTAGGGATGGGCAAGCTGTCTTTCAAATAATCTTGTCAACCATTACTGAGCTTCCATTGAAGGAATGCCCAGATTTTCCTGGAATAAAGTTTGCATTAGACCAGTTGTTTAGCATCTCTGCTGGCTTCTTGGTTTTGAAATAAAATGCTATCCATTTGGGAGTCTGAATGAAGGGAGGAAATATAAGTGCTTTTAATGGTTGCCCCTCAGTAGCTGAACACCTAGCTTCTAGCACAGTGTTTCTCAAACTTTGGGACCCATTTGGGTTGCAACCTGATGTCCGGTGGGTCACAGAAAGCCCGGAGCAGCCATCTTCGAAGCTGCAGACCTTACTCTGGCTATATTCTGATTGTTAGTGTTAACAGTTTGAATTTAAAAAATTTTGCTTTTAGTTCAGTGCTTATTTTATCCTAATCTTGCTTTCTGTTGGGGTCGTTTCATGGTTGTGCAATTGCTGCAGTCCAAGACTGCCAATTTGCATTCCAGGAGTGTCATTTCATTATGTCATAATGACTGCACTTCCTGCTTGATGATGTCACATCTATGACATCACCATCAGGTTAATGACATCATTTCCGGTGGTCCTGGCACCAGTGCCATTCTAAAGAAGTGGGTCCTGGTCTAAAACGTTTGAGGACCACTGCTCTAGCATAAAGTCCTGGAAGCTACGGAAGATTCATGCAAAAAAGCTCGTTCATGTATCTTTAGGGTCTGTGGAGTAGAAACGTTTGTTGCCAAACGCTGAAGTTGCAACTTTTCCAGAAGATCGCAGTCTAGAAAGACCGTGTGTTGCCTCCACCATCGTCAGAGCCTGCCAGGCCAATTCAGGAGGAAACGCCTTCGCCTTCCCCTTCCGCATTGTCTCAAAGAAGCGGGATCTCGGTAGGCTTCAGGCCTGTTCAAAGCCACCTAACGGACTTCCCATGATGCACCGCGACAGCCATTCTGGAAAACTCACAGAATGCTTTGCGCTTATGTCCAGCCCAAAATGCGGTGGGTGGGGTTCCAAACAGGAAGGGGCGTGGCGATCTCCGAAATGGGGCTGGGCGCTCGCTAAGTCTTTTGCATATGGGTGCCGCTGTTGCGGAGGGGTGCAAGAGCAATAACGGTTAGTTGAACCGCGCGCGTACGGAGGGGGCGGGGTTTCCAACGTGGGGCTCAAGACGGAGTTTGCGCATGCGCCGTAAGGGGGTAACCGGGGATTGGGGGAGTTTTCCTTACCGTTGGGGAATTATTTCTCACGCTCTCCTCTGCTGTAGTTCCTGCGATCTTTCAGCGCTGTCCGGAGAACCCGTGGGGGATGAAGCACAACAGATTCTCTGTCACGTGATATGCGATGCGATCGCGCGGTATGCCGGGAAATGCAGTCCTTTTCGCGCATGTCTCGAGTGGCTTTGCGCGCTGAGGAAACTGCCAATCCCGTCATGCCTCGCGCTTTGCTCCCTCTCCACCTTCTGGGGAACCATAGAGCTACCAAGATCAGCACTCCCCCTGTCGTTCAGTTTTATGTAGGAGCTCCGTTGTATATATGCGCGGGGGCGAGGTTGAGCCTCGCAGCTCCGCTGGCAAAGGAATGGGACGTGCAACGCTTCTGCAGGCAGTTCCATTGTTGGGTCACGGAGGTCGCAATTCCTCCTCTTGCTGCACCAACTGTGTTCAGCATGGCCCTGTGTTGATTGCAAATGGTTCAAACACCAACGTTGTAAACGAAGCGAATGCCCCTGAAATCCGCATGTGTCTCTCCTGGCCTGCTCCACTCGTGGACTGCACCTGGATCGCGTTGTCGATCCTTGTTGTTCAGCCTTAATGACCCCTCCAAAGCCGTTTATCTGTAAATATCCACCAGGAGCAACGATGTAAGCAGCTGTGCGGCAGGGAAAGACGCGGGGTAGTTTGCATCTTTCTATCTTCCTGTCTTTTTTGCGTGTTGTGTTGCTGGAAGAGTGAGGAAGCGTTACATGTTAGTCGTCGCGCTCCCCCCCCCCTTTTGTGGCTGCTAGCTACTTGGCTTTACAGGGGCCCTGCCCAATGATAAGAGCTTCCCTCCCAAACGGTGGACCAATATAAAACAAGCTTAGTAGCACAGATTATCTTTCTTGGGGTGGGGGGAATCTGGTAGTAGTTGGGGCTTAACAGGGGTATTCCTGGGGGGCATGCCCTAGGGCACACCCCAGTCTGCTGCCCCCCCCTCCAGGGACTGCCTGTTCTCCAGCAGCCCCCTCCTTCTTCCTTCCTCCAACTATCCTCCGACTACGTCATGGAGGGGCAAAGCGCGGGAAAGGCACTCGGCTTTGCCACATTCCTCCATGTCACACATGTATTGTATACCCCGTGTACTGTATTGCAGTACAAGAGCCTGCTGCTGTGGGGGTGGGCGCCGTACAGACTTCCACAATGCAGTGCTGTCATCCATCCTAACTAGAGTTATACACTGATGAGAATACACTTTATCTTAGAGTTGATACATTTTTTTTTACATGCATGCACACACCTGTGCATAGGGGAACAAGAATCAGCAATTCAGCAGGTTTCCCGGCACTGCCTCTGCATGCCAGACAATGTTACTCCTTGTTATAGCAAGCAGCTGCTAGACACTGCCCCAAATAAGAGTGTTCATATGGCAATAGGATGAGTTCTGGTCTTTGATGGTGCCCACTGTCAGTGGTAGTGAGCGTTGTCAATTGATAGGGAATCCAGGTTATTTCTCTGCTTGTTGTGTAACCTGACAGTTTGTCGCCTGTATTGTATTGAATTCCATGTGTGTAGCCTGGCGAGTCATGCCACCTTGTGACTGCATTTGATGCCTGACAGCAGAATGCAAAACTGGTCGGAATCTGGTCTGATGCAGCAAGGTTGACGTTCCTAGGTTGACGTTGACCTAGTTGACGTTCCCTTCCTATTTGCTCCTCTTGACAGATGGATATTCAGCGATCCCTTGAACTCCTGCATATGACTGTCTACTCCCAGAGTGTCTCACCTTGTGGCAAGTATTTGGCGGCTGGAAACAACTATGGGGAGATTGCCGTATTCAGGTAACCAATTTTCTCAGCGCACAGTGCAGTCCATTTCTTGGGTTGTCTTCCTGATTATCTCACTCCCTGTGTTGCTTCCCATCCAGCCTCTCAGCAGCACTGAGTTCAGAGGCCAAGGAGGACAGCAAGAAGCCTGTGGTGTCCTTCAGAGGTAGGTCTCTGTGGTCATGGAGTTCCCAAGATGCCTGAGACCTGCTTATGTCCACTGGATTATTCATTAGAGTGGAGCATCTGTGGTGGCAAGAGGAGCGCCTGTGAATCACCAAGCATTTTAGTTATACACTGGGAAGATGCAAGAATGTCTTCCCATGGTACTTCTCAGCTGGCCTGTGCTTGGCAGTGCAACACTGAGCATTTCCCAAGATGCACTTTGACCAGTGGTGTCATCTAAATGATTTAGGAGCAGGTACTCACTTTTGATTGGCACGTGTTGGGACCCGCCCGCCGGAAGTGACGTCGTAAGCCAGAAGTGATGTCGTGGCAGGAAGTGACATGAAAAAAGCCCTTTTTGAGGCCTCAGATGATTTTAAACTGACCCAACAGTTGCAACAGTATTCCACAGCACCCCCAGAACATGTTAAGGAGGCCTGGCATCCTGTTAAAACCCCAGAGCAACTCATTTTTCAGTGGCAAGGAAAGGAAAGGCTCCGCTCGCTGCCTGCCTGCCTGCCTGGCTCTGAGAACATGCAGGCAACTCAAACATGCAGGAAATTCAAACGTTGCAGAGGGCGGAGTCGACAAGTGGGCGGGCGAATGGGCGGGGCCAGCTGTAATCCTAGAAACCGGTACTCGCGTACCCCCTGCATGACATCACTGACTTTGACCCATCCTGACCCAGACTGCTTCTTTCCATAGCCCATGATGGCCCCATCTACAGCATGATCTCCACAGACCGGCAGCTGTTGAGTGCTGGCAATGGTGAAGTCAAGGCCTGGAACTGGAGTGAGATTGTGAAGAAGGTAACTTTTAGTTTAACACCCCCCCACACACACCACACACTTCTTTTTCTTCTTCTCATTCCAGAGGTGTTCTTAACATCCTCTTGCTTTCTTCCCTAGGGTTGCAAAGAAACCTGGAGCAGGAGGCCACTCTATGGGTATGACCTGGTTCCCCCCCTTTCATTTTCATCCATTCTTCCTTTCCTCACTCACATGCAGATGCAAACATCTTTCCTGTTCTCTGCAGGAACAGTCTGGAAGTGCCAGAAATCAACAGTCTTCAACTCAATGTCAAGGTACAGCCACAGGGCTATATGGGGAGGTTTGGATGTTGCTTCTTGCTTTGCCTCATGTTTACCCTTTTATTTTTCACCCCCGTTCTCCAGGATAATAGTCTCTTAATGGCAGGGGGAGACTGCGCTATCCACATGATGGATCTGGAGTCAGGAGCCTTTACTGTAAGTCCCCGAGGTGCAGGGAAAATGAAACGGGGGGGAAGTAAAGATGGATTGATGTACTGTAGAGCTTGCACAACCCTAAATCCATTCTGACCGCCTCGAGCTCATTCTCATTACCTTAAATTAGTGTAATGCAAGATAGAGACAATTTCTGAGCTGTTGGGTGTATGTTCACAGGCTGCCTGCCTGCCCCCCGCCCCCAATCCATAAGAACAGCAAATGTACAGGGTGTCCACAAAGTCTCTTTACAATTTCAAACTTGTATTACAAAAACAAATGAAGAGATACATGTATGGAAAGTATACAATATTAGTATATATTGAAGTTTATTTTGCATCAATTAATAAACCTCTATATGTGCACCATTGTTTGCATGCAGCACACCAAGGTGATAATCGATTTCCTGCCATGTTCGCTGTAGCCTAGTCTCATCAATGGTGGCAACGGCATCAGTGATCCTTTGCTTTAGGTTCTGTACACGATGTCTTTACCGTAGCCCCACAGAAAGAAATCTAGGGGCGTGATATCATTAACATATCTCATCCTTTGCATTTTTTGTGATTTCTTGACATTGTAAAGAGACTTTGTGGACACCCTGCATTTTTAAAAAAAACCTTAGATCTCCAAGTTTCTAAGTTGTATTTAGTATCTCAGAATAAAATCAAGAAACTATTTTATTCAAGAAAGACTAATTTTTTAGTGGGCTGGTGTTATCTCTACAAACATAACTTGCAGTCCACCGAAGATTGAAACTACTGGGGTTTTTTTTGCCTTTTTACTGTGCAGGGGTTCCCCAGGTTACAAACATCTGTACTTGTGAATCAAGTACATGAATAGTGGTAATTGCAATGTATACAAACACCAACCTGCACATGCGAACACAGGCGCACATGGTTAATGGAAATCCACGGTGACTTGTGGTGATGTCACAAGCCACTGCTGGGTCCGAGAGAGCCACAGACCTGGTCTGGCAAGCAGCAGGAGAAAAAGCAGCCGCCATTTTATGGGTTAAGTGGGCTTTTGTGGCCCAGCCTGTGAATCTATGTTATTTACACTGAAAATGTGTTCTGTTTCAAGCAACTGCCTTGCAAACAAATTTCTGGAATGCAGCATGTTTAGAAGGTGGGGTCTTCCTCTGTATGTTATCTCAGAAACCGAATATTGCTAACTAACAAATGCTGGTCATTATAGTAGGGCAGCGGTTCTCAAACTCTGTGGAAGTTTGAGAACTGCTGTAAGTGCTTGTGGGGGCGGGGGAATGGCGGCGACGCAATCGCCACAATTGTGCTGCTGCTAGGCATAGATCGAGGCTAGGGGGGACTGACCAGTGCCTGCCCCAGTGTCCTTTTGAGTTGGGGAGTCCTGCAGACCCCTCCACAGGGCTCCCTCTGCAATTAAAAAGTTAAAAAAAAAAAAACCGATCATGACCCTTGTCCTGGTCACAATCGCAAGGGGTTTGCAGGGCTCCCCAACCCAAAAGGATGCTGGGGCAGGCACTGGAAAGTCCCCACCGGCCCTGACCTATACCTAGCAGTGATGTGATCATGGCTATCATGTTGCTGCGATTCCCCCACCCCCTTGAAAAGCGACCCAGGCAGTGCTTTTCAGACCCAGTTTGAAAACCACTGTAGTAGGGAGAGAGAGAGAGAGACTGTCAAACTCTGTATGTGAGTTCCCCTGTGAAGAAATGCATCCCACCTACCATCTGGTTCCCTATTGAAACCAGAATGGGGATCTCAATGGACCACTTTGACTCCCTTAAGGTGGATCTTATCTCACCCTCCACTTAATCTCACTTCTCTCCCCCCACCATCTTAGCATGAATTCCGGGGCCATACTGATTACATCCACTGCTTGGCTCTCCGGGAGCAGCTGAGAGAGTGCCTGTCGGGGAGTGAGGATGGCACTGTTCGCCTTTGGGGTGAGGCTCTGCTGTCTGGCAGTTTTGCTCCTTCTGCTCTTCCATCAGACTCTAGCTAGTTCCTGTCTCAAGATGTTTCCTTGCACCCTCTAAAAATCAGCTGGGGAGGTCCTGCTGTATGTCCCATCGTGACAAGAAGTTAAATCCGTATTAGGTTAGGGCCAGCGGCGTCATGCAGCCGGAATGCTGGGCGGGAGGAACGGGTGAGCGGCAGCCCGCCTGTTGCGTACCGCTCCGTTTCACCGTCTTCCCCTTCCCCCAGGGGCGGGGAAGACGGCAAAACGGAGCGGTACGCAACGGGCGGGCTGCCGCTCACCCGTTCCTCCCGCCCAGCGTTCCGGCTGCATGACGCCGCTGGTTAGGGCCTTGTCAGCAGCGGCCCCTTGACTGGAGAACAGTGTCCTTGGTCAAACCTGCCCAAATTTGACCCTGGAAGAATTTTGACCTGGAAGAAGATCTGTACGATTACCTAGAATTTGCAATAATGCAGTATACCATTCTGTATTATTTGGCTGTATGTATTATACTGTATTAATTGATTTTTTAAAAAAGATTTGAAGATGTTTATTTTGGAAAAACAGGACAGAATTAAAAACAAATAGCTGAATTAGAGAGGGTCCCAGAATGTGCTGGAACAAACTGATGTCATGTGGATTAGGACTCCTCTGTGCACCAGTCTGTGAGGAATACATTGGAGAGTGTTTCTTAAACTCCTTTTGGCCTGAACTTTGGTATTGCGATTCTGGTGTTGGCAGAAAAGGGTTGCCTTCATCTCTGGGTCTCTGTTTTGCAGACCTGCGTACCGGAGGTCAAGTACAATCCATTGAGGTCCATAAATATGAGGTATGGAACTCCTAGCGCCTCTGATTTTTTAGATTTCTTGCTCTTCCTTTATCTTCCTCCACCCTAGAGAACACAAAGCATCCCTAACCATTTCTCATTTGCCCCAATATGTTTTTAAATTGATTAATTGGACCAAGAAATAAAATCTCACCCCACTTTGATAGCAATGAAGTGAAGAACAAAGAGTTTACAACTCTCCAAAGCCAAACTTCAAAATGATAAATGTAATGTTATTACATTACACTTCCTCATATAGGCTTTTCCAGTAAGGGTCTCTTATGTAGTAGGCCCTACATCACTTCTCAGCCAGTCAATGAACAGCCTTCCTTCAGGCCCATCTCCCCATAATGTTTCCCTCAAAACTCCCCTAGGAATGCAGCCGGCCACAGAATGGGAAGTGGATCAGTTGCTTGGCAACGGACTCTGACTGGATGGTGAGTACATCAGTCTCTTGCTGCTGAAGGAGGATTGCCAGATTTCCCAAGATGCACTGGGCTGAGGCATTTCTTGGGCATCCTGTCATGGTGGACCTTCCGCCAGCAAATGTGATGTCTGAAGCAAGGGCCTGTGGGATCTACATGCTCGGAGGAGGGGGCATCAGAAGCATTGGTGAATGTTGGCTTCCTTTTGCCACATTGCTACGGGAATTTCTTGTTGCCAAGTGTTTGCCAAGGTACCTGCTCCCTCTGATGTTTCTCTTCCGACAGGTGTGTGGCGGGGGCCCAGCTCTCACCTTGTGGCACCTGAGGTCAGTCACGCCCACTACTGTATTTCCCCTGCCCCAGTGCCAGCAGCAGGTGATGTTCTACCAAGACTTGGTGAGTTTTTTCCCTCCCCAGGGCTTATGCTCTCAGCCTCCTTTTTCCCCTTTGATTCCTGCCTTCTTCCTCAATCCACCTGGCCCCTCTGTGTGCTTGTTGTTCTGAGTTCTTCTTTGCTTCCTTTTTTTTTGTCCTTTCACTAACGCTTCTGACCCCTCCCAAAATTGTCCTCCATAGATTCTTTCTGCTGGCCACAGTCCCACCATCAACCACCTGCAGATCAGTGGGGAGGTGAAGGCCCAGATTCCCTGCATCCCCCGTTGCGTCCACTCCCTATCCATCAATGAGCACTCGCCAGAGCACAAGGTACTTGCTAGGCTGGGAAGGGCAGAAGAAAATGGTGGCTGTGGTCAGGAAGGAACTAGAATATGTCTTGGGGGCGGGACCTGGACTGTGGAAGGGGTGGGGCTTGGATTGGGTGAGTGGCAGGTCAGCCTGAAACTGGTGTGGTCCACTCTAAGATAATATAGAGGCAAAGATTCAAGGATAAACCTGGGCACATGGAAGGCAAGTTTTCACATGGGGGTGAGAAATTGGTGGTGAACTGGGGCTCTTGGGTGGAGGGTGAATGGGAGTCTGGAACTAATTGGATTTATTTATTAGGCTGCTTCTATTCTGCCTCTCTGCCCATAATGCAAGACATGTGGTGATGAACCAAGCTTAAAGCACAGCCCTGAGTAACTAGCCAAATTACTTCATGTCAGTAACAAGAAAGGCAATGCAGCATCTGAGTTGGACACAAATTAGAAGGCCCATTCAGTAGTTCTGCAGGCTAATCAGAACATAGCTGTCTTAATGAGATGCCAATATAGGAACGGTGAGCCAGAAATATTTCCTGTGGCAGGGAGTTCCATAGTCTGGACACTGTGACTGAGAAGCCCAACTTCACATTCCCACCAATTACATCTCCATAAGTGGCGGGACACAGAGAAGGGCTGTGATTGGGCAGATAAGGTTGCCTGTCTCCAATCACCCACATCACCTTCTGCTGTATTCTCAGGTGCTGACAGCTGCTGGAAGTAGCCACAGAATTGATGTCTTCACCAACTTCGGCTACCGAGCCTTTTCCCTTACCTTCACCTAACGTTTTCTTCTGTTCTCATGGAAATAAACCTGTTTCTGTAATCGGGTATTGAGCAAGGAGTCCTTGGGTAGGACAGGGAGCTCCACCCCAGAAGTGGCTGCATTTGGCAAGGCATGAGCATAACCCAGTTTGTCCTGCTGGCTTGGGAACATGCTGCTCACCACTTAGTGGAAAGGAGCGTGACGCTGTCCTCTGATGCATGTTTACTTAGGCATGAGTTTCACAGGGTTCGGATTGTGGTATAAGTGGGTGGAAGTGAGAACTTTGCCCACAATTACTGCAGCCAGAAATTCCCAGTTCCATAGTCAGAATTGGGATGTTCTGCCACATGCAAGAATCTAGCTCAAAAATGCATTAAAATAACTAATTTTTTTTAAAAGATTGTGAATGCATGTGGTTTTATTATTCTTATCTCACCCATATCCCAGCGTATGCTGTCTCCTTTCTACCTGTGAAGCGTCCCTGTGAGTTGATTTAGGCTGAAAGACGGTTGGCTCAAGATTATTGTTTCAGAACTGTGGTGGCTCTTGCAGCAGGCTGGGGGTTCTTTGGGATCTGAAGAAGGAGCCAGTCCAGTCCAGTCCAAGGGGGTAAAGCTCTTTATTCCAAAGCGAAGACAAGACAAAGCTTACAGGATGCTGGCAGGGCAGTGTGAAGGCATCGAGAGTTGTGCTAAGTTAGTGCAAGGCCGTATGGGGAAGTGCTCCCTTCATTGGTGCTTAATTGGCTGGAATTCAAGGAATGGCGGAGGAAGAGGGCCGTTGTGAGGGTGATCAGGCTGCAAGCAGGTGGGAAACAAAGACATTCCCAGGCCAGGGAGAGTGGGCCGTTGCCACAGGTGATGGTAACGAGGACTGGAGGATGGACTTGTCCAATCCGCGCTGGCCAGGGCCCTTGGTTGGTGGCCAAGTTCCTGCTGCCTCCCATAGCAACAGAACCAGTGCGGACTCTGGGATGTTGGGCGGCAGACAGATGGTTCCTGGGCCCTGCACAGTGAGCTGTGTGCCTGAACAGCAAGAAACGTGATTCTGACTCTCTCCTACCTAACTCTAACCACTACACAGCACTGCCTCTCATACGGCTCTCGCAGGATGGCGCAAATGCGACAAGAGGGCTTATTTGATTACTGCCATTTAAGCTTTGCTCACACCTTGGCCATACAATTTCAGTCTTTATCTCTGTGACTGTGAGGAGAGAAATCTGCTCAGTGAAGCCAAGCTGCTTAAAATGGCAGAAGATTTCTGGCTGGATGGAACAACCAGTCTTGCAGACTCCTAGTTCTTTGTGCTGGGCCCCAGACCAGCCTCCTCGCCCATTTCGACCTCTTCGTACAAATGCTCTTCCTCCATCCTCTTCAGCTCCTTCAGATCTTCCTGATGCTTTTCTTTAAACTCCCAGAGAGATGCCCTCTTTTCCTCCAGCTCATCCTGGGCACAGCCGCACTGGGGTTTGCCACCTGGCATCAGGTATCCCACTATATTGGCCAGCATCACTTCGGCTTCCCAGCGAAGGGCATCCAGGGCTAGAAGCCTGTAGGGGGCGCTGCTGGATTGGTAGCGCTTACCAAAGAGGTTGACCGGCTGCAGGAAGTAGTGAGGGAGGTTCCTCTTGGTGAGGGTGTAGTTTAGGACCCTGAGAAGGGCCTGCAGGGAGCTCAGGAGAGTTCCCCACTGTGCCTTCTGAGGATAGATTTCACAGCACCACAGCAGAATGGTCTGCAAGAAAGGACCAGGTGATGGATGTTAGACAAGCAGGACACAGGAGGTGTCGGGACTGGGGTAGCGCTGAAAACTGTTTGGGGTGAGTTTGAAAGGAAGGTCAGCACCCGACTGGACCAAATCTAGCAAGCTCAAAGCTGCCTCCCAGGTGCAGGTTGGACAGGCGGGTGGAAGTTGAGACATACAAAATTATGCATGGAAGGGATAGAGTCGATAGAGGGATGTTCTTTTCCCTCTCTCAAAACACCAGAACCAGGGGGCATCTGCTAAAACTAAGGGTTGGGAGAGTTAAAACAGATAAAAGGAAATACTTTTTTACCCAGCAGGTAGTTAATCTGTGGAACTCTTTGCCACGGGAGGTGGTGATGGCATCTGGTCTGGATGCCTTTCAGAGGGGATTGGACGGATTTTTGGAGGAAAGGTCCATCGTGGGCTATAGGCAATGATGGATTGTGCAGCCTCCTTACAAAGGTGGTGGGCTACTTCAGAGTACCGGGTGCAAGGGGGTGGCAACAGGATGCAAGCATCTTGTTGTCTCATGCCTCCCTGGGGCACCTGGTGGGCCGCTGTGAGATACAGGAAGCTGGACTAGATGGGCCTTTGGCCTGATCCAGCAGGGCTCTTCTTATGTTCTTATGTTCTTAAGTAGAGACAGTGACATGCTGGGGGTGGGTGGAAGAAATCTTGTTCCATGTCACTTTTGATAAGGCTGCTGGGGGTGGTGAGGGCTACCATCTATCAACAGGCAGTGCCCACTTTTTTTTTTTTTAGTTCTTCAGTGCTGCCACCAATTCTAGAAACTTTTTGTTGCTTTAAAGAACAGAGATGATCAAACTGCCTGCTACCAGATTTCGAATGAGGGACACTGTAAAGTATGTTTGGACCACTCTTGGAGTCAGAGAGGCCAGCACATAGACATGCACATCCTCCCTGACTCTGAGAGTGGTCCAAGCACGCTTTTTGGTGGCCCTTGTGCCGGCCAACCTTTGCTGGCCTAATGTGACGGCCTCACTCCAGGCTAAGATTGCACTCTGAATGTAGCAACTCCTTTAAAAGGATGGAAAAATTTTTAGCATCTTGCATAATCGGCTGTAGATTCACAGCAATGCGTTTGCTTAGAAAGTGCACCTTGAGATGGTAGGAAGTCAAGACTTTGCCGTATTCTGGTACCCATCGTGTCTCGTTGACAAACTTGAGAAGCCTCAGAGCCACCCGCCTCTGGCCTCCATCGGCATCAATGTCCTCCAGGATCAAGGTCTCAGCATGGCTGAAGGAGAGCCTGGGGCCAGGATGAGATTGGTGAGAAAAGCATCACTGTAGACATTACATTTATGTCTACTACAAAACTACAATGAATTGTCTGTTCTCTTCCCTGGAGGCAGAAGGGAGGGAGGAGTACTGGATAAGGGCAGATCCCTTACTCCCAAATGAATGGGAAAGCCCCCTGCTCTTGAAGAGCTTGATCACATGATCGTTCCTAGGATACTGACCATTCCTGCCCTCTCTCACACCATCTAGCATCTTTGCATTTCCTTACCTCCAGTATCCTCCTTTGGGTACCAGCTCTGGCCCGGCCTCCTGAACAGCTGCCACTTTCCGGAGGAAGCTTCTCTTTTCATTGGCCAGGTCCCCATCCCACCAGTCAGAAAGGTGGGTGAGGTCTTCCCTGACCCACTGGTTGGAGAGTTTGATGGCTCCCTGTATGGCAGGCACCAGATTCACCGGAACAGTGTCAGGCCCTTCATGGAAGGTCAGGTGGATGGCTGGTCCGTGCAAATCGAGGGCCTCTAATTTGATGTTCTCTTTTGGGGCAGCAGAAAAAGTGTTATCCCAGACAATAAGAGGCAGAAGGAAAAATGTTATTCAATGCGTCAGCACACAACATGCTCATCACATGAGTTTGCTTTCTACTTTGATCATTCTCCCCATCTTTCTGCTCCAGCCAGACCTTTTCCCAGCACTGCTCCTTGGGATTTTTTTTAATAGAACATACACAGCACTGAACTGGAAACTTGTGCGTGAATGCTTTGGCCCAATGCTAAAAAATTGCTGCAGAAAACAGTTTGTAATTTGTAGGGGTGTAAGCAGAGGAGAAGAATATAGCAGAGCTCTGGAACATTTTCTACAGCAGGAGTGGTGATGTCACCAGGAGGAGTGCTCAGGTGCGGTCTTTGAATTTTTGTTTTTCAAAAAAAGACCTTAGCTGAGAAGAAGCATCAGGCTCACTAGAGGGCAAACTGAGAAATTTGCCTAGGAGACTGTCTAGGCCAGTGGTTCTCAAATGTTTTAGCACCAGGCCCCACTTTTTAGAATGCAGTCTGTCCGAGACCCACCAGAAGTGATGTCATGGCTGGAAGTGCCATCATTGTAATGCCAGAGCCTGCTGCTTTCCTGAGAATGCAGCAATAAGTTGGGTTATTTCTCAGCCATTTTCCAATAGTAAAGGGAATCAGAAAGAAAGAAAAGGCCTATTTACAACGTTGACACAAGCAAAACAACCATGTAGCTCTTGTCCTTCCCTCATCCCATCTTCTCAATATGGCTGCTCTAGGTGCTACAGGACCCACTTGAAATTGGCTCGCGACCCACTGGTGCATCCCGACCCACAGTTTGGGAACCACTGCTCTAAATATTGTTTTACAGTAGGCCTCCCCCCCCACCACCCCTTTCTTTATTGTCTTGCCCTTCATTTCCTCCAATGCTGTTTTTAAGAAGCTCTCTTAGGAAATGTCTGACACATTAGAGGAAGCTTTCTGGGAGGGTGACACAGTTGCCATAGCTGCTGCCTACAAACTTTCCACATGTGAAAGAATCATCAATTTAAAAAAAACCCTCACGTCTTAGCCTGTTGTCTATCTTGGGTACTCTTGAGGGGAAGAGTCTTCGCTGGAAAACAGGATCTGTTGAGGAAAAACAGCATCAATTCACAGAGCACAAATTAATTTGTGGATGGCCAAACACTGACAAGTTAAAACATTTAAGTTCAGCAACCAGTCGAGCAGTTTTCTCTCTGACACACTGCACAATTTTTTCCGTATAATGTGGACGTTTGTAAAAACTTTCATGTTGGACTTACCATTTTGCCGAGGATGGGTGTAGGCTGGGAAAGAGAAATGTGGACAAAACAAAATTATGGAAGAATTGGTCATGAATTAGGATTCCCTCCCCCATGTTTTCCTTGCAGGGTTCTTAGGCCTTGACTTAATTACATTTGAATGTCATCCTTTCTCTCAGACATTCTGGGTGGTGCACACTTTTATCCTCCCAATAACCATGTGAGGTGCTGAGAGAGATGGATTTTTTTTTACATGTATTTATATACCGCCTTTCTTAAGATCACTAGGTTTTCTCTAGTGACTGAAACTCAAGGCGGTTTACATGGGCAGACTTTTATTCATAAACCCGAAGGTTTTTACAATTTACAGACATGTTCTATCTTTCAAGAACTACACACATACAGATCTTTCTTTCTGGATTTAGCCCACTTTCTTTAGCCACCCGTCTGTCTTCTGCTGGCTGATGCTTCCCTGCTGCCACCAGAGACGCAGCTGTCTTCAGCACACTCCTCCTCCCACGAGGCAGCTGAAACTCAGCTTTAATCAGCCGCTGTTTGCAAGGTCTGCTGCTCACGGAGACTTCCGGCAGTCCCGAGCTCATGACCTTGAGATCTTCAGCTGTTCTTCGGGCAAACGGAGGCATTAACCCTCTCGGCTAAATCTTCTGCCCTGGATTGGGCCACTATCATGCAGTGAGCTTCCTTGATGAACAAGGATTTGACCCGAATCTTCCCAGTTCTCCATTATCCCATCCTGGCTCTCTAACATGTATCCCCGCCCCAAAAAGAGGCTTAAACAGGTGGAAGTTCAAAGGTGTGGCTTTTTCTTAGTGTAGGCATTCTTTCTTATTGAATGTCTGCCTGCTGTTCAGCTGTTAGAGACACACTACTAGCCCTATCAGAACAGAGGTGGCAACTTAAAATTTAGTAGGGACTACTTGGAAACAGGAAAGTCTCCCTTTGAAAGCCCCCGTAGCCTTAGTTTGCGTGCTGCCTCAGCCATACCTGGGTCCAAGGCAATTTCTACATGTCTGTAAAAGTCCTTCAAGATTTCCACAGGGTCCAGGTTGTGCTGGTGGAGGCTCTCCTGACAAAAGGGAAAGAGGCAGTGATGTCATGCAGGGGGTACGCGGTGGTACGCGAGTATCGGTTCCTAGGATTACGGCTAGCCCCGCCCATTCGCCCGCCCACTTGTCAACTCCACCCCCTGCAACATTTGAATTTCCTGCACGTTTGAGTTGCCTGCACGTTCTCAGAGCCAGGCAGGCAGCGAGCGGAGCCTTGCCTTGCCTTGCCACTGAAAAATGAGCTGCTCTGGGGTTTTGGAACTGTTGGGTCACTTTAACATGATGCCAGGCCTCCTTTACATGTTCTGGGGGTGCTGTGGAATACTGTTGCAACTATTGGGTCAGTTTAAAATTGTCTGAGGCCTTCAAAAAGGGCTTTTTTCATGTCACTTCCTGCCACGACATCACTTCCGGCTTATGACATCACTTCCGGTGGGCGGGTCCCGACACGTGCCAATCAAAAGTGAGTACCTTTTCTTAAACCATTTAGATGACACCACTGGAAAGAGGGTTACAGAAGTTCCTCCAACCAGCCTGGGGAAGAGAGGACTACAATGCAAAGGGAAGGAGCCACATCCTTGCTGGGATTTGGTATCTCGTTGTGGGGGGGGCAAGATGGCACCGGACTGATAATAGCGTTTTTTCCTATCTCCCCGGCCTTGATTTGGAAAACAACCTGAATGAAACCCGATAATAGTAAGACTATGTCCCCAATTATTAGCAAGAAAAGGCCTAGAAAAAGCCCTCTAGCAGGGCCCCCCGATAAGATAGAAAAGCGGAATGTAAGGAATTACCAGCCTCAAATGGATTTCTTCCTCTCCTCCGCAAAGAATTTACAATCTGCATCCACCTTAAAGGACGTGAGTAATAACCCGCCCTCATTAATGTCATCTCCTGTCTTCAGTGACCTTGCTTGCTGGGATTTTCAGCTCACTTTTTGGCGCCTTGTCTCATGGATGTTTGCTACCAAAATACACTTTATAGGAGTTTGTGTGTGTGTGTGTGTGTGTGTGTGTGTGTGTGTGTGTGTGTGAGAGAGAGAGAGAGAGAGGGGGGGGGTTAACACAAGATTTGCTTGTATTTGGAAACTAGTTCTTGTTCTTGTTTGTGCCTATAAAAACGAATTGTCCAAAGGGAGAGAGCTGAGGTGAAACAGAAAGCTTTGACAACAGGGGTGTAAGACCCAAACATCACAGGATGGGTTTCCTATATGGAAATCTCCCACCCAAAAGAAGCTGTGCATAACTCCACATAGAACATGACAAACGCACAGCTACTTCTCTGCCTGCCCAAATCCTGCAGCTTCCGTAGCATCAGCAGTCATTCCATCATTCATTTTTTTTCATTATATTTAATGCATATGTTTGGGGCCAGTGTGACCTTCTGGAAAGAGAGAGGTGGGCTTGACTTTGAAAGACCAGAGTCAAGTCTTTGCCTGCCAGGGGTCCCTGAGTGGCCCTGCACAAATCACTCACCTCTTGGCCGCCTATTGTCAAATGAGGTTTATCTCGGCCTGTCTCAGCCTCAGGGTGACCAGGAAGGTGAATGCTAGAGTGTTGGTGGGAGTATTTTGCAAAAGTACCTGTTTGCAACATCAAATTAAACTGGTTCAGACACACAGTACGGCATTATATTGAGTTTTTTTTTATATCAGGCTCATTTGCTAGGGACAAAACATTGATTGCTACCTATCTTGAGGCCCAGGGGGAGCCCCACTTGGGGCTGCTCATCAGGTGTGCCCACAGCAAAACAGGGGTGTGTGTGTGTGTGTGTGTGTGTGTGTGTGTGTGTGTGTGTGTGTGTGTGTGTGTGTGTGTGTGTGTGTGTGATGTCCACAGCCTGATTGTGCTGACTGTGCTTTGGGCACCCACCTTGCATTCGCTGAGTCTATCGACGGTGATGTCAGCATCGTCATCCTCCAGCCAGGCGTCTTTCCTCTTGTCACAGTGGACTTCCACATACGTCTCCCCCACCGCCTCGAGGTCCACCAGGACTTTGGTGCCCCAGCGGTACACGGGCACCCCTTCCTCCCGGAAGATGTAGGTGGGGAGCCTCTGCTCGTAACAGCTCACCTCTTTGGTGATGCTGCCGCTGGTGAGAGCCAACCTGGGGTTAAACCTCAGTGGGACGAGGAAGTCAAAGTTGTTGGAAGAGCCCCCCGCCTGAAGGTGCAAGCCTTCCCTGTAGCTGCCTATGGGGATGGGGTCCTTGGGGTACAAGCCTGTGCTGGATTCGAAGGCCCATTTCACCACCCTCTCCACTGTGCTCTTCACCACAAAGAAGTTTTTCCCCACTCTCCAGTCCTTGTCCCCTGGGAGGAAAACCTTGTCCCGGTAGACCTGCTGCAGGCACCTCTCTGCCTCCCCTGGATCCTCCTCGCTCATTTCAACTACTACGATCTGCTCAGGCTGTCCTTCCAGCTTCCCTCCCTCTGCCACTTTCGCTTTCCCTTTTAGAGAACGCCTCCCAGTGGGGGAGTCCTGCCTTGAGATGTTGTTCCTGCTTTGCAGTGTGTGTGTGGGGGACGGGACGGGACGGGACACGAACTACAGATCTTCTGCTGGGATCGTTTAATTTCCTTCTGCTGAAAGGCAGAGGAGGAGGAGCAGCAGCAGTTCATTCTCAAACTGCAGATCTTCTGAATGAACACAGGAAGACTTTTAAAGGCCAATCAGCAGGGTCTCCATTCATTCATTCGTTCGTTCATTCGTTCCCCTTCTTGGGAAGTCGGAGAAGGTTCATTCCCTGCCTGTAATGGTCATCCTGTGTTGGGTCTACACATGGAGATCAGGTTGTCAATTCTAATTCCTGGATATTCATTCTCGCTCTCTCTCGTTCCCCCCCCCCACACACAATATAACAATGGAAATACCTGCAAGCCATTTTAAAATCTTAGTAATTGCTTTCAGTTTGCACCTGAATTTGATGCTGACCTGGAGAGGCCAGGGCATCCCTCAAGAGTTGGTAAAGGTAAAGGTTTCCCCACAGCCGAATGGTCTAGTCGTGACCGACTGTAGGGAGCGCTGCTCATCTCCGTTTCAAAGCCTGTAGAGCCGGTGTTTTGTCCGAGGACAAGCTTCTGTGATCATGTGACTGGCATGACTCTACGCCGTAGGGCACGGAACGCCGTTCCCTTCCCCCCGAAGTGGTCCCTATTTATCTCCTTGCATTTTTACGTGCTTTCGAACTGCTAGGTTGGCAGGAGCTGGGACAAGCAACAGGCGCTCACTCCATCGCGCAGTCTTGAACTCCCAACCTTCCGGTTGGAAAGCCCAGCAGCAGCGGTTTAACCCGCTGCGCCACCACGTCCCGCGTTGGAGGTTGGTACGAGCAATTAAATGGATTCCGGTTTTCATGGCAAGAGCCAGCAATGCTGCGCGCACAATCTGGCAGACCTGCTGCTCCTCACAATGACACACTCGAGTGACACATACACATATGCCCAATTGTCTGGGCAATCCAGCTGACCTTCAGACAGGGGTCCTTCCCAGCCACCCCTGGCCAAACTTCCAGGGAATTCCAGGACACTTTTTGAAAGCCATCTGTACTGTGAAATGGTTATGTGACTAGCACCTCCAACCAGCAGGTGGCACTCTACTACTTCCTCACTAGGTAGTGTTCCCACTTTGTCCTCTCCCAGAGATATTAATGTAGAGGCAGGTCTGTACCACACAGGTGTGCAAGGAGAAACCACCCTGCCATCATATCTTTTCAGCCCCCGGTTAATTTTCTGTCCTATTCTTCGGAAAAAGACAAGCACAGTCAAGCCGTGGGCCATTTTATTGTTTTCTGAGTAGGGCACTTCCTCAAAGAAAGAGCTTGGGGCTCGGGTTATTTTAGCTGGGTTGGTGTGGTGCGGGCGGATGGGAGCTCCTTGTCCCAGTGGAATCCAATGGCATCCACCAAAGACCCTGACCGGCCACTGATGAAGCGTAGAACCGTGTTTGGGAACGAAGGCTCCGTGTTGAAGGTCGTCCCCAAACCAGAGTTTGGTCCAAAGGCAAAGATGCGGCCTAAGTTGGTGCGGAAGGAAAGATACTCCACATGGCCTCCAAAACGGCCCAGGACCTGCACGAACCCCTCTCCAAGGAACAGCTGGACGTTGGACGGATTGTCTGTTGCGCTCCCTTCAACAGCGGACCATGTGTCACCGTAACAAACCTGGATGCTTAGAGAGTGGCAAAGTGGAAGGGATGTTAATTAGGGCTGCTGCTGGTGTTGTTGTTTTTTAATTATGTACTGAGACCCTGTGCCTTTATCAGCTGCAGAAATGAATAGATAATGCTTATTCCAGCTCAGAAAAGCAATTGTAGGTAAAGGCGCAGAGGCTGAAATTCTGCCTTCTGGAGCTTGCTTATGACATCTAGGAAAAGCCTATATCCTAAGGCAGTGTTATTCAAACTGTGGGTCAAGACCCACCTGATGGGTCCTGACCTGATGTCAGGTGGGTCACAGAAAGCTGCGAGCAGACATCTTGGAACTGCAGACCTTACTCTTCTTGTGTTCCTTTTGTGTTAACTGCTTGATTTTTCAAATGAGGAATTTTTTTTAATTTTGTTTTTAGTTCAGTGCTTTTACATCATATTTTGCCTTAATCCTGCTGTCAGGGATGTTTCATGGTTGTACAATTGCTGCAGTCCAAAAACGCCAATTTGCATTTCAGGAGTGTCATTTTATTATTTTACAATGACTGCACTTCCTGTTTGATTATGTCACTTCCTGCCACAACATCACTTCCAGATTAGTGAGATCATTTCCGGTGGGTCCCGGCACAAATGTCATTCTAAAAAGTGGGTCCCTGTCTAAAAAATTTGAATACCACTGTCCTAAGGAACTGGCTTACACCCCAGAAGATTTAAAGGGCTAATCACATGCTAGCCCTATACAGATGGTGGACCTGTTTTGAGGGGGGAATGGAAGCACGTTGGTTAGCTACGCCTCCGGGGCTGACACTCTCTGTGGCCAGGCTTCTTGCTCCAGGTTCAGAGTTTCTCCCCGTGATTTGGAACACTCCTTCCAATTGCGTGTTCTGGAACAGCTAGAGCTCTGTGGGGCACACTGACCTCTATGGCATGTGAGGGACTAATAATAAATGCAACCATAGAAAGGTAGACATGAGATTGTCAACTCCTTTTCCTCCATTACTTTTAAAAGCCGAAATCCTGCGCAACCCAAACTGCATTGACTGTCATTCAGGCCTGCCTGCACGTAGCTTGCCAACTCCATGTGAGACTTGGGGTGTCACTTGTGAAAAAAGCAGCTGCCTTCCAAGAACTCAGAGTGGAGAAGGTTGGCCAGCCTCCATTTTCCCACCCTCTGTCTGCTCTTCTCTTATCCATCCAGTGATATACCAGAATCCCAACTGGGGGGCTCTTCGCATTTGCGGTGCCCAGACTCAAGACACACCTGTACATACCTGACAATGTACCTGTCGTTTGCTCCTATCCTCAGTGCCGTTATGGGGCCATCCAGCTGATTCCTTGACTGATCGAAAGGGGTGCCAGCGCTGCCGCCGTATTCTCCGGAGAAAGAGGAGAGCCTCGTCTCAGCTGGACTCGTCAAGGGAAGAGTAACAGGTTCACGGATTATCCTCCCTCTTGGTGCGAGGGGCAGCCCAGTCCTCACCTGTGTTGGAGCAGGCAGGACCGCTGACCTGCACTCATCCAAAGCAGGTTAGGCAGCAGCTGGAGGGCATCTCGGGGCGAGGGGATATTTTCCCCTTACTCCAGGGTAAGCCCCAGCCAGTCCTACGGGACTGCTCAGATCTGCACCAGCAACATTGGCCTAAGTGCCGGATTCATGCGCCACCCCCTCCCCGGGCCAAGCTCGGCTGGTGCGGACGTGGCTTACTAGGCAGTGGGACTCCTGGGTCACGCAACTCCCTATGCCAGCCCAGTGCCCTCCATTGGAGGACAGACATGCCTTACAGCCAGTGGTGGGATCTAAATGATCGAAGAACAGGAACCATGACCGGGACTCATGTTTGATTGGCAGCCCGTCCCTTTGGCTCCACCACCTTCCCGCCCGCTGCGTGGGCTGCCCTCGGTGGACGTGCCCCACCGCCACTCACTCAGGCCCCCGGTCCGCCCCCACCCGTCCCCTCCCGGCGAACAGGCGCCCCCCCCCCCGAGGCCAAGAGCGCCTCACAGCGCTGCGACCATCACGGAGCCGGCAATGAATGGCGATGAGTCGGTGGAGCTAGCCCAGATTAGGTTCAGGAACGGCCGTTCCAGCGCGTTCCTCCTCAATGACATCACTTACAGCACATCTGCCTGTATAAGGGACTTATGCCTGCCCAGCAACCAGGTAGGATTGCGCCCTTAGTCCCAGAGCCCTTTGCACAGTCAGCTTATAGATTATTCCTGTAAAGGTTTTACAATAACACCGCTTCTCCTTACTGTAATTTGCTCCTCTACAGCAAGCTGGCTCTGGAAAAGGATGTCTCTCTCTCACACATATATATTACACAGAAGCTTAAAAGCGCATTTCTAAAAGCGTAGTCTGAGAGCTTGTTTTCAGTGTTGGGACTCAATTCTGACATTTCAGAGTGAGACACTGGGAGTACTCAAGGCCAAGCAGCAAAGAGCTAAACACACATCCATTGACATTATTAATTCACTAATCAAACGTAATTTTTTCCTGTGGGACAAGTTTAACGTTTTTTTTAATCCAGAAAGTCAGGACAAATATTTCTTCTAATTCTAAGATAGATTACAGTGTGCATTCCAGTACATGATAAATGGGAGTTTTTCCTCATTCGGGATGCTCAAAATATAATTATTTCATTCTCATAGCTTACTGAGCTAATCAATCAAACGTCATACTGCCGTTTGTGTGCCTTCTACTCAGTTTTGAGCTACAGAAATCAGTCATCAAAGGAAAAGTATCTCTGAGCATGTGCAGAGTGTGCTCCTCAGAGTGTGCTCGCAGAGTGTGAGTCACCAGAGTCTCATTGCAGGCACTTGTCTCTCCTGTTGGCCTAGCATGATAGCCTTTCATGTGAATGCATGGGACCACTAGCTAAGCTTGAGTTAAGCTTGAAGAGATCTTCACAGCTGTCACACAGGGAAGTCCTGGAGGGTAACTTCATTGTGTTGATGCCCAAATCTCCAGCTGCATCCCTCTAAGACACATATTTCAACTACTCGTTGTGGTTGTGAGTGTATGCATGTGGGGAACTTGAAATCTGGTCGCACAACATCCAGGCCTTTCAGATGACACATGTAATGCCACTTAGTATTGCGAAGGGCACTGCAAAATGTCATGAGTTTTCTATCACTCTCATCCCTGAGATGAATAGATGGGTGCCCTTTACTTGGGACTTACCTGGATCAGCAGACACATCAATGCAGAGGATGGGCAGGAGAACGAATGCCAGCATCTTGGAGACTGACAAGGGGAAATCTGAAGGATTCAGAGGCTACAGTTAACGTGGGTCTTTTTATGGGTTAGATGCGATTTGTGATTTTAACACAATCTTGTCAGTTACCCCTTTGAAAGCTGAAGACTTTTCCAAGCAAGTCATATGAGGCAAAAGAAAATCAAACACTGCAATTACATTAACAATAGTGTGTACTCTATTTAAAATACTACACACACACACACACACACACACACACACACACACACACACACACCCTAACCCTATGTTCCGTTTGTGGTAGTAATGTCATATTTCATTATTAGTAATGTGACTTTTTTTGCTCATAGAAATTAAGAATTTATTACTGGTGCAAAATCTTGAGAGGTGCATTATATTTGTAACTTCAGCCCTGTAATTTTTAGCATTAGCAAACTCAGCCACTAATTTTTTTTAGCCCAACCCTGTAATTTTATTTACCTTGCTCAGGAACGGCACCTGTTGAGAGGAGCACAAGGTCCTGGATGTTTCCCCTTTTGTGTTCCTTTTCTTTCAGACGTACACGAAGGCATGCCAAATTATCCAAAAGGTTGCTTTCAGTCTCAGCTACCCCTGGAGTTATCTTTGAGAAAGTTGCTCCTATTGGTTTGGCAGTGGATTCTGTTATTTTTGGAGTGTCATCTTACCTGATGTTGAAGGCACAGGGCAAATAAACAATCTTTCTATTGTGATCTAATGTTTCTTGCTCCCATTCAGCATTCAGAGACATTCAAGTCTTTTTTATATAAAATCTTCATGGCAAATGAAAATATGGGTAGCTTCTGTAATGCCTTATTATCTAGGATTAAAAAGAAAGCTCTTCTTGTGAATTCCACAGCATTAAAGAGGCTTATGGGCTGTATTGAAAGAAAGTGAATTCTGACTCAGTGCTAACGTCAATGTGACAAAGTAGCTGTGACTCTTTTGCTAATTTCAGCTGTGCTTTAGTCAGAATTCACTTTCTTAGGATATTTCCAGGTGTGTCACTTAAATAGCGCTGATCAAAGATAAATCTTTGGCAAGATAGGTGCTCCATTTGTAATGACATTTGCAATACTGGCAGATTCTGCCAGCCAGTCAGAAAAAAAAAATAACTTATTGGCCTGCTTCTGTGCTTCTAACATCAGCTTGATTTACAGAAATGATCTAATGTGGCTTTTAATGCAGATAAACATTATCTCTGACTGATGTCTGCATATCAAGCTACAGTTGAAAATGTAGGAACATGAACTGGTTAAAAAGTTGGCAGCCAAGTTCTGGAGAGCTAAAGAGGATTTGAAAACCCACACCAAAAGTCTTTGCTCCAAACTTAGAAAAGACATGTAGCAGTTTTCACTTGCTACATCTCTCTGTGTTGGTCTGATGGTTAAAGGTTTCAGGAACAGGGCTACTAAAAGAGGTAGCAGTCTTTCTTCAAGGCCCCTGCCCTAGTCACCCTTTCTCTGTACAATTGCCCACTTTTTTCAGGTTTGCAACTGAACGTGCCAAATGCATCCAGTAAGGAATTTCCTGGCATGGAGATAATGTGACCAGGATAATGAATTTGCTTAATTGCTGTATGGCAGGCATTTATAATGGCACAGGAACAAGGCAAGTAAGTAAGCAAGCAAATAAATGAATAAAAGGAGGCAACTTTAGGCTTGGGGCAAAATGAATGAATGGCCCAGAATCCAACAGAAGGCACACAAGGCTACTGCAAGCATATGTCTAACATGGGTCTTCTCCCCTCTTGAAAACTGATATATCTCTTCTCTTTGGAAACAGGGCAGGAAATAAGAAAGTGGAGGTGTGATGGAAAAACCTACCCAACTCGCCCACACTACCTGATCATGGCTGGTGTGTCCACCTCCAAATTGTCACACTAGCACAATGAGAACCTCAAGGGGGAAAACTGTGGAAGCATCTGCAATGTACAACCCAGTAGCTCCCTTTCCAAAATGATTCGCATGTACTGTAAGATATAATCTTACAGATTGGCTGCAGATCCTTACATAGCGTGACATATAATATAGCATAGCACAGTGGTTCCCAAACTGTGGATTCGGACCCACCAATGGGTCGCAAGCCAATTTCAGGTGGGTCGCGAAGCACCTAGAGCAGCCATATTGAAAAGATGGGAAGAGGAGATGCTGGAAAGGGGAAGGGCTGTGTGGTTGTTTTGCTTGTGTCAAGGTGGTAAATAAGTTTTTTTTCCATTCGGATTCACTTTGCTATTGGAAAATGGCTCAGAAATAACACAGCTTATTGTTGCATTCTCAGGAAAGCAGCAGGCTCTGGCAGCACAATGAAGGTACTTCCAGCCATGACATCACTTCTGGTGGGTCCCAGACATTTGAAAAAGTGGGTCCTGGTGCTAAAACATTTGAGAACCACTGGCATAGCATATAACACAGCACGGAGGAGCTCAATCAAGTGACACCACGAGAACCTAGAGTAGATTTTGCAAAAGCACAACACAATCACAAGGTGGCAGTAGATGCAATGAAATTGGGATAGACTATGGGTAATGTTTGTCTCTAATCCCTGTTACAAGACTCGAAAATCTCTCTTAAATCCTTGGTTACTGTCTCACCCTCCAGCTAATTCACATTATTTCTTCACAACTAAGGCACCTTGGCTGTTTGGGGGTGATGTACTACAGGCTCCTGAGTTTTATGCTTACAGTGGGTGCATAACAGGAAACATTTGCTTTTCTTCATCACATTTTTATCCTGCCTTTCTTCCAAGGAGCTCAGGTGGCACCTATGTAGCCCCTCCTTTTATTTTTACAGGAACGGTTAGTCAGTGGGGATGGAATCTGGGTCTCTCTTGTTCTATTCAGCATTCAGCATGATCCACGTCACCCCACACTGGCTGTCTGAGGTGTTCCTTTGCCCAAACATGGAGATATTCCAAAGAGGAAAGTTTCATCTGTTGCATTTTGGTCTGTTAAGACACCTGTTAGAGAAGCCCGGCCAAGACAAAAAAAAAATCTGCACCACAATCCTCTCTAGCTGCTGTTCATACACAAACATGGCACCTGTGTGTGCTTTTCCACTGCAGCCAGTTGTTATCTTTAAAAATTAGGTCCTGCGGCTGCCTTTCCCCTCCAATCCTGGAAGGGTTCAAAATGGTTGACAGTCAGAATCACAATACCAAGATTAAAAGTGGTTCCAAAGAGGTGTCCAATGATGCACTTTCCAAAGGGGTCACTTTTCAAATATTACTGCAGCTATCCTTACAACAAGGCGGGTCAGTGGGGTGGGGAAGAGTGAGGCTGTGGGGCAGAGAGCATCGTTTGCCAGCGCCCTCCCTCAGCCAATGCTGAGCTCCTGTTTGAACGGGGCCTTTTCATCTCCCAGGGTGGCCACGAAGAAGACCTCACCCGTGGAATGCCTGCCTTCGTGGTACAGCGAAAGACCCAGAACCTGATTAGCAAGGAGAGGGCAACCCGCCCCTTTCCCCTCCGGAACTGGCCTTCGTCCACCCCCCTTTCTTCCTCTCTGACTCATGCCCGCTTCCAGACAATGAATCCTCGCTCCCTCTCAGCCTGTTGCTTGGCTCGGGGCCCCTGGAATGTCTCGAATTAATTCCTTGGACTAGCAAGTGCCCCCGCCGGGAGCTCTGGGGAGCTTCTGAGGTGGCACCAGCAGGGCGCGCAAAGGCTGGTGCGCCCAGCCAGCCACCCAGCCAGCCTCTGCGCCTGGGCTCCCTGGGGGCGTGTCTGCGTCTCCCCGCTTGCTTTCCTCGGCCTCTGTGCTTCGCTCCGCTGGTTCCGGCCGGATAACTCCAGCCTTCCCGTGCAGTGCGGCGCAGCGGAGCAGCGCAGCCCCGCAAATTCCTTCCCCATGACTTGATCCGTCTGGGCTTTCTCGTCCTCTGGTTTCCGTCTCTTTAATCTCCTCCTCCTCCTCCTCCTTTGCCCGCTCGGTTGGTTTGTTGCAAAGCGAGATTTAAGCGAATCTCCTTGGCTGGCTGGCTGGGTCTGCGGCCGGCGTTGCTCTGCTAGCCCCAAACACACAACGGGTAGCAACGGGGAAATGTGGGTCAGCTGCGCCCTACGCAGGCTGCAGACATCGAGGGCTCCACGTGGCGACGCAGCGCTTCAGGGCAGAGTGGCATTGCGGAGGGAGTCGCTACATTGGGGGGGGGGGGGAAACTACAGAAAAGTATGCTATGCTGTGGGTGGCCCAGGGATACTCCCCA
Source organism: Lerista edwardsae (assembly GCA_029204185.1). Lineage (NCBI taxonomy): Eukaryota > Metazoa > Chordata > Lepidosauria > Squamata > Scincidae > Lerista > Lerista edwardsae. The sequence goes on along the minus strand of JAJKFI010000157.1, from coordinate 1,301,196 downwards.
CCCCTTAGCATGATTTTTTTTTGTATAGGACGTTCACAATGGCACTTCCACCTGCATCTTAAAGTGATACAGACCCTTCATGACTCTACCACTTCATTCTACCTGGGTAGATACCCCAGCTAGCAAAATGGACTGTCCCACTTCTGTTAGGAACGGTGGGGGCCCCTATTCCCATCCATCAAATTGTTAGGAGTGTTTGATCCCCCTGTACCAAATACCACAGAGATAGAGCAGCTTGCAGCTTGAATTTCTTTACTGCAGTAAAGGGATGTCCAAGACCCCCTCTTCGAACAATACACAAATACACATTTTATAGACCCTATTCTGTCTGCAGTCCCTCCTCTGTTCACCATTGGCTAAGCTACTTAGAGGGTACAGCCTTTCCATCCGCCTACTACATGTTTCCCCCATGTTTCCCCTTGATACGTACCCCTACGGTAGCATGTGCATTTAAATCAGCTTTTGTGCTCCAAGGGGTGTGTAGTTTAATATGTATAAACCCTATGAAGCCTGCACAATTTGCTACAACCCTCTGTAAACTTTTCACCTCTAATTAACCTAATTAACCTGTGTTATCTACTTTTTGCTTCTTCACCTATCTACTACTCCCTTGCTAAGCTTTTGAAGCTGCGACTCACTTGTCAGTGAATCATTTTATTGAACGAAGCTGTTCTCTAAGTTAGCTATTTGCTCCAAATTACAGGCTTCTTCTCCTGGTCTCAGTCTTTTTGAGAGCCCCCAGTTTCAATTCATAAGCTCTCAGTTCCTTTTTAGTTCTTTTAGCTTGTCTGCCCCAAATCACGGATGTTATGATTTTTGCCCCCAATATTTATTCCTTACACTTCAAACAGCCTTTCTCCCTGTTGCTCTAGGGCCGTGGTTCTGTTTAGGACTGGTAACTGTTTAGCACTGGGACCCACTTTTTAGAATGACAGTTTGTTTGGGACCCACCAGAAGTGATGTCATGGCCGGAAGTGCCGTCAGTGTGAAGCCAGAGCCTGCTGCTTTCCTGAGAATACAGCCATAAATTGGGTTCTTTCTCAGAGAGGAATCCTAAACTGGAGTTAGGCCGGCATAAACTAAGCCAGCAAAGTTTGGCCAGCACAAGGGCCACCATACAGCGTGTTTGGACTATTCTCATAGTCAGGGAGGATGGCGCACGTCCAGGGGGAACGGACCAGAACGGGCGTTCCGGATCCTAACGGGCTCTGTGGCTGGTTCCGGGTTCCCAACAAGTGCCAATCAAAAGTGAGTTCCTGTTCCTAAATCATTTGAATGACACCACTGCACACGTCTGTGTGCTGGCCTCTCTGACTCCGAGAGTGGTCCAAATATACTTTGCGGTGTCCCTTGTGCTGGCCAAACTTTGCTGGCTTAGTTTACGCCAGCCTAACTCAGTTTAAGATTGTGCCCTCAGTCATTTTCCAATAGCGAAGTGATTTACTTCGCAAAATAAACACAGCCTTCCACCTTTCTAGTGACCCATTTTTTCACTATGGCTGCTCTAGGTGTTTTGCGAACCACCTAAAATTGGCTCGGGACCCCACCCGCAGTTTGGGAACCACTGCTCTAGGGTTTTGTTTTTAATTTGCAGGCAGTTCCTACGTGTTGGGGGGGGGGTATTTTTAAGAAATGTTTCCTCCCCATGCAGCCTAAAGTGGCACAGCCCGTCATACCACCTCATTTAGCGAGGTAGCAGAGCTCCTGCTTTGCAGGCAGAAGGTCACCAGGTTGGGCTCCCAGAATCTTCCTTGCAGAAAGCCCTGGAGAGCTGCTGCCCAGTAATGAGGATACTTCTGAGCCAGCCGGATCAATGGTCAATCAGCTACCAAGGTTGCCTGTGACAGGACCGGCCTGAGACCTCCGGTGGCAGCTTGGGAAATGCAGCCCCCAACTCCAATGACGATGCTCCTCTAGGCACACAGGTCCCTGACCTCGGTACCACATTCAGTCGAACATCTAGAAGGGGCCCTGACATGCACGTCTTCGGAGTCCCTTTTGCACAGCTCCGCTCAGTGCCACTGACAATGTGGAGGGGACATTCTGGAGAAGGCCCCCAACCAGGCCCCTCCCTCCCAGGAATACCTCCTGAGGTGGGGCAGTACCTGCATTTTGCTTATCTTCCTCTCCTTTTCCCCTTTTTATAATGCCTCTTCTGTTGTTTGTGGAAATGCTTTGAGTGCCTTGGCAGGAAAACAGCATATAAAATTAGTAAATGAATGAAAGGTGCAAGCCTGTCTCTGTGCCCCCCCCCAGTGGTGTAAGACTTTGGACAGTGTCTCCTGGCAGCAAACCTCGCTCCATTTGGGAGAGCAGAGTGGCTCCCCCTGTGCTTGGCTCCACCTCCTTGCCTTGTCCAGACTCCGCGGTTCCCAGGGCAGGGGGTGACAGAAGAACTGGTCTCAGCCGACACTTCTGCAGAGCTCCACAGGGCTCAGTTGTTTTGGCTTCTGCCACAGAATCCCTGGGAAGTTGTGTTTGGAGGCAGGGGGGAGTGCTGGGCATTCTGTTTTATACATCTGTTTTATAGATCTGTAGTTCCCAATTTCGAATTATGGTGTTGGAGAAGACTCTTGCGAGTCCCCTGGACTGCAAGGAGATTCAATCGGTCAATCCTCCAGGAAGTCAAGCCTGATTGCTCCCTGGAAGGACAAATCCTGAAGCTGAAGCTCAAGTACTTTGGCCACCTCATGAGAAGAGAGGACTCTTTAGAAAAGACCCTCCTGCTGGGAAAGATGGAAGGCAAAAGGAGAAGGGGGCGGCAGAGAATGAGATGGTTAGAGAGTGTCACCAAAGCAATGAACATGAAATTGGGTGAACTCAGGAAGCTAGTGGAGGACAGGGAGGCCTGGCGTGCTGTGGTCCATGGGGTCGCGAAGAGTCGGATACGACTTAGCAACTGAACAACAACAACAACAGTTCCCAATATTCCTTGGGAAAGTCACAGTCACTCAAAACAGTTTAAATTTCATAGCGTACAACTGTGTGTATACCATTTCACATGAGTGAAATGTGTTATGCGTTATCCTTAGTCCGGAGTGAGAAGCGCTGCTTTTGTGCAAGAGCCACACAACTGGAGGTTCAGCTCAGAAGTGGCAACGATATAGTGCCCAACAAAAGAGTTCTGTATAGCTTTTAAGCTTGCACCTGTGAGGCTCAAGCCTACCTGACAGTCCTGTCTCTTAAGGTGCCACTTTTATTTAACTGGCTGTGCCCCTTCAACAGCTGCCCAACACAAAAAATATTTCTTCTGTTACATTTTACATCTTTTGTCTTCATGCCAAGGAAAAATGTACCTGCTGTAGTCGTGTGAATCATTCCTCAAGTCCTAAATGCACAAAATGTACTAATTTTGTAAAACTACCCTCACTCTAGAGCAGCCTCTGCTCAGTAGAACCTCTTTTTAGAAGGCACTCTGCACATGCTCCAAGCCTTCAAATGTTCCAGCACTATTCTTGCTCTTAAAGGAGTTCCTCATTTGAGCACTGAGTCACACTGAGCCTTCTAACAATGCAAACCACAGAAGTTGGCTCAGCGAAAGGCAACACGTCATCTCACCTAATTTTATTTTTTAAATCCCAGCATTTAAATCGCAGACTTGAGTTCAGTCTCCCTCGCGAGCACAAAACACCTGAACCAAAAGGTGAGGCTGGAGCAGTGCCCTCAACTGAAGCAGGTGTGGGGGGGGACAGGAGAGAGGCTGGTCTCGCGGACTGGCGATGGTCTCATCTGTTATGCATTCCCCCACAGCAGCATCCCGCGGAGAGGTACCTCTACCCTCTCTCCTGCCTGCCCCCCCCCACCTTCAGATGACTCACTGGGCGGTGTTAGGGACAGGCTGGTATGAACTAAGGGGACAGGAATGCACAGCCCAGGAGGCCAGAAGGGCAAGCACAAGAAAAGGGAGAGTGAGTCACAGGCAGACAGAGGGAGGGAGAAGAACATTATGGGGGAGGAGAGCTGGAGAACCCAACAAAGGAGCCGGAGGCTTAAGCACAAGGCGAATTGGACAGAGTAAATACACAGGAACAAAGCTGAGAGGAGTGGAAAGAACGCTGGAGGCAGACTTGGAGCTAGAGGACAAAATGAAGAAATGGTGCGGAGGCTGGCTTCGTCTTGTAATTAAGAGTTCCTTCGCCTCTCTCCCGCCAGCTGTCTGCTGTGACCTCAGAATCAGGAAACAGCACCACCGAAGCAGGGAAAGACGGTGGAAAATCAGTGGAGGGTGTTGACTGCCACGAGACGACAATATATAACCACCACCACCCCCATCCTAAACCCAGAGGACCTGCAGTGCTTTGGGGCTTATTGAAGGAAAGGAGGAAAGGCAACTGTTTGGAAGTCTGCAGGTGGAAGGGTTAAATATAGCTACCATAACAGAGCCATGTGCTTCTGTCACTTCCATGGAGGACATGACTGCAAACACCGCCCCCCATTGGTCCTGACACATGACCATCCCACACGTCTATAGATTAGTCAGGGATGCAGCTGATGAACGTGTAGCCCAGTGCAGCGGGCAAAATGTTGCCCCAGAAGTGACATCACAACAGGAAGTGACGTCACAGTTGTATTTTCATTTTCTCTGGTTTTTTGGCCATAACCTTTGATAAAGATAGTACACTGCGGTTTGTTCCATTGCATTCTGCATTACATTACCATTCCAGCGATATGTAACATGATGGCATTATTCATACATACCAAGGTTTTCACCATTTTGGCCACGAGCGTCAAGCTCAGCTTGTTGCCCCCCTAAAGCTTGTTGCCCGGTGCAATGGCACCCCCTGCATTTCTTTAGCTTTGCCCCTGAGATTAGTTAAGCGTTTTTATCTCGCCTTTATACCATGCGCATGCAAGATGGCCAGCAGCAAATAAACACATTTAAATATAAGCTAGGCCAACAACAGCAATAGCATAGGCTGAGCAAGCCAAACCACCAAGAGTGGTAACAGAAACCAGCAGGCCCTGATGTGACCACTCAAGTGTGCAGACACATTGGAAGAGTTTTCCTCTACCACCCTGACAGGGACATGGCGGGTGCCAAATGAACAGTGCGCAGGAACATTGGAAG
>JAJKFI010000157.1:1285590-1296118 GCA_029204185.1 Lerista edwardsae | reverse complement strand
AGGGACATGGCGGGTGCCAAATGAACAGTGCGCAGGAACATTGGAAGAGTTTTCCTCTACCACCCTGACAGTGACATGGTGGGTGCCAAGTGAACATTCCTGAGAAGGATATTCCAATGACAAGATGCTGCTGGGACAGGAGAGCACTTCCCCTGGTAGCTGGAGGTCTCTTGACTTCTAGGGGCAGCAGAGCTGGGATCCAGGGCCTTGAGCAGGGACCATTGGGGGGGGGGAATGAGTGATCCCTTGTGGGAAAGGGTGATCCTTCACCCATGTCACAGATCCTGGTCTACAAGCACTGGGAGTTCCGTACAGTATTTCAAAAACAGTATAACACTAAAAAAAAAAAATAGTCCTTCAATATTCGTGGCCTAACATGAAAGATTGTGAGGCTTCAATTTGCCTCAAAGCCACCCCTTCTGACTTGAAATAATATTCCTCCAGCTTGAGGTGTGTGGGGCTGACTGTGCAGTTCTCTCTGCATATGCTCAGGAGCTTTTACACGTTCCACGACTAAGCTTTGTCAGTTTGGTCAAGTCTCCTGAACAAGGTCTGGCCCTTTTCCGGTCCTACCTGCCCCTAAAAACACAATATAAAAGCCAATCAAAAGGAAATTGGCCTCAGTTCCTTCCGCGTAAGGCAGCAAACCACCCAGGTGTGAAGAGATGTTCAGCTTTCCTTCATGAGAAGAAAACTTGGAAGTGCAGGCAGCTGTATGCCTCATTTCCTGTCTTAAGCCCAGAAGGCACCTTGATGTCATTCAGGCTTTGAAGTTAAGCAGGTCTGGACTTGGATGGGAGACAACCTGGAAATCTGGCATAGGCTGTGATCAGGTTGGGGAAGACTATCAGAAGCAAAATATAGCCACACTACTGTTTCTAAGAGGGGGCTGCAGCTCAATGACAGAACGCACCCTATGCATGCAGAAGGTTCTAGATCCAGTTCTTAGCATCTTCAAGTAGCAATTGGAGAGGTCCTTGTTTAAAACCTTGGAGAACCTACAGCCAAGGCAGACAACCCTGAGCTAGGTGGTCTAATGCAGCCAAAGACAACTTCATGTTCTCCTCTGAAGATTCACAGCTGAGGTTTTGACTACCTAGCAGCCAAAGTGAGACTGCCTTCCCTTGTGTCAATTGCTGCATTTGCTCATGCTGAGAAGCCCAGATTGATTATTGTATTTTAATGAGGCCGTGAACAGCCAAAAACTAAAATCACCAAAACATAATCCAAGTTAAAAACAGACAATATAAAATAAAAACAGATTAAATAAGTAGAGAAAGAAACACACAAAATAAATTTTCAAAATTCAGCTGCCAAACAGGAAGGACTTCGCTAGCCTCCAGATGGGGATGGCAGGAAGGGAACCACACAGATTTCATTCCAGAGTTCTGGGGTTATGGCAAAACAGGCCCTGCGTCTGATGGGCCACCTGGCCTATACTCAGAAAGATTTTCTTGCAAGCCTCATTGCTAGATTTCAAGTTTTGGAAGTGAGGATTTCATGTGGGTCAGGATTTAAGTTTATGGAATGAAAGCAACAGAATGAAAGAGCTTTAACAGAAACACGGGGAGAGGGGAACCACAGAGGGTTTGAAAACATAGGATCCAGGTCATAAGAAGACCCCCCCCCCCACTGGATCAGGCCAAAGTCCCATCAAGGAGTTCCACAGATTAATTACCTCCTGGGTAAAAAACTATTTCCTTTTATCTGTTCTCAATCTCCCAACACTTAATTTTAGTGGATGTCCCCTAGTTCTGGTATTCTGAGAGGAAAAGAACATCCTTCTCTCCACTTCCCATGCATAATTTTGTACGTTTTAGGGCATAATCCTAAACTGAAATTTGGCCAGCATAGACTAAACCAGCAAAGTTTGGCCAGCACAAGGGCCACCATAAAGCGCATTTGGACCACTCTTGGAGTCAGGGAGGATGGCTCACATCTGTGTGCTGGTGTCTCTGGCTCCGAAAGTGGTCCAAACATACTTTATGGTGTCCCTTGTGCTGGCCAAACTTTGTTGGTTTAAGTTATGCTGGTCTGAGTTTAGGATTGCGCCCTCAATCATTTCCCTCCTCAGGCCCCTTAAGAGTCCCAAATACTGTAGCCTTTCCTCATAAGGGAGGTGCCCCAGCCCACCAATCATTTTGGTCGCTCTCTTCTGCACCTTCTCTAGTTCCCCTACATCTTTTTTGAGATGTGACGACCAGAACTGTACGCAGTACTCCAGGTCAAGATCTGAAGCAAAAAAAGCAAGCCACCAATATAGGAGCCTTATATGAATCACCCCGAGCTTGCCGGAAAAAAAAACTGCTTATAAGCACTACAAGCACAGAGGAAGAGGTAAAGGAAAAATATGTACTATTATACGCAAAACATCAATGAGAGCTTTATAATGTAGCAGCCAAGGGCACAAACTGGGAAGACCCTAATTCAAGTTGATGAAACTTAAATCTCAGCACCACCATCTGCATCTGTATGTTTGGACCACTCTGGGAGTCAGAGAGGATGGCACACAGATGTGCGCCATCCTCCCTGACTCCGAGAGTGGTCCAAACATGCTTTATGGTGGCCCTTGTTAGGCCTCACTTTGTTAGGCCAAACTTTGCTGGCCTGACTCCAGGATAGGATTACGCCCTCATACTGATCTACCTTACAGGGTCTTCCAAATCTAAGTAAAGGTGAAGCATCATTGCTACTACTGTGACTGCTGAGGTTGAGAAATGGGAGAAATGCAATACTTTTGTAATGAATAAAGCTCAGTTTCATTAAAAAAAAATCAAATAAATCCACAGACTCTGGCTGGTGAAGTGACCATGCCTTTTTATTTTATTCCCTTCGCTCCTGAAATCACACCCATATAATTAAATTCTCTGTAGGAGCAGAAGACATAAATAGCAACCTCTGTGTGAGTACCGAGGTCAGGGGATAGGAAGGAGGAAATTGCTGACATTAGTGTAGATCCTACTTAAGTTGTAGCTACTTGCCCGTTTCCTGCAGTGTCCCAGCCACTGTCAAAAGAAACTGCAAGAGAGGCTAAGATGAAAGTAGACCCTGCTCCCCTCCTTAGCACCCAAAATACTCTTTATATACAGAAAATCTTAATATCACATTCATGTTTTGCTCTAAGAACTGCTCCACAGAGGGAAATGCAGCAGGTGTTGTCAGTTTCCTTGCAGAAGTGCCCCCAGTTGGAGGATCTGGAAGCTGCAAGGGTCCCCACAGCTGTGTCCCAGTATGAAAATAAAATCACCCCAATATGGGGCATTAGACCCCGGGGATTAAAGAGGCCCCTTTTGCTCCGCCCCTAACACTGCAAAGATTTGGGGGGGAGGGGCTGTGCCGCTGCAAAAGGGACCAGCAATACTTTTTTTTTTTTTTTCCTGAAATGCATACAAGGTAAGGGCACATTAAAGAAATGTGTGTGTGCAAAAATGTCATGGCCCAGGATTCCAAGGCAGAGGAAAAAGTCCTTCTGGTATCTTCAGGAAAAGTCAGAGGTAATCAGAGGTTGAATTCATCTCCTCCCTCATTCATTTGAAATGTTGACAGAAATATCTGTAAGGAAAAAAAGGGAATGTGTCAATGAAGGAATTCCAAAGATATCGAGGGGCCAAGATTGAGAAGCCACAGCCGAGTCTGATGAGAGAGCCAAAGCAAGGGGGTCTGAGATGGTGGACCCACGTTCATTCCCCCACTGGCCAAGTGCGGCATATTTGCCATAGTCAAAGAAAATCCATCCGATTCTGTGAATCATGCTGGTTCAGGGAGCATATTAAGCTGCTTTCAACTGGGTCTGGCCACTGGGCCAATCAGCATGCTGCTTGCTCTGTGAGGTTGTGAGTGGTGGGTTTTCCCCCACCCCACCTGTGGATGCTAGAGACTGAACCAGGGATCTTCTGCATGCAAAGCATTCTGCCCTGCTAATGAGGTATGCCTCTTCCCTATATAGTTGTTCAAGTACATTTATTGGAGCTTTCACCCGATTGAAGACATCTTTGTCGATTAATCAAATTCATTTCAGCCAATCATTTGCACACGCACAAGTCACACCTTCTTTCTTTTTCCATGATGTGTATATACTGCATCATGCACCAGGCACTCATCTTAGAAGAGGCATTCCCCTTTCACTCTCACACTGATGGGAATGCCTCTTCTCAGATGCTGCCCCCATCTTCAGTTTCCATAAGTACTGGTATTAAAAATCATTATCCCATTAACAAATTAATGCAGGACAATTAGCAGGTTTAAGCAATTGACAATTAGACAATTAGTCTTTTAAGTCAATTAGCAGGTTTAAGCAATTGAATTGCTGCAATCCTAATATTTATCTTGCTCCAGCAATTGCAATTGCAGGGGAGAATGGAATGGGTGGGGGGTATAAAGAAGTTTTTTTTCCTCACAACCACTGAGGGCTAGAAACTTGGTCTGTTTATTTAAATGAAGGATGCCAAGCCAATGTAAATTGTTCTGTCCACTGGCAGTGAAGGGGTCAGGAATGGCTGTGACTCAAGACTGGAAATACCTGTTCTCACCTTCAGTGTATCAGCGATTCCTGAGCTGAATGGCCTCCCGTCTCTTCAATTGGAGCTAGAAACAGGAAAAGAGAGAGCCATGAGTGAGAGAAAGGTGAGAATTCTTCTGTTACAGTTCCTGCCACAAAAGCCCCCATCTGGGTTCAAGTGATAAAGAGGGAATACTTACTGGTGAACTTCTCTCGCCGCCGGCACCGAGCATAGGTGATTATGCCACCAATGAGAACAGCCAGAACAAAAGCAGCCCCCAGTGTGGCTCCTATCACAAGCCACGTATTGAAAGTGTTGGGGGGGTTGAGGGTCTCGGCCTGGAAGGATGGGGAAAAGGATGGTTTAAGCATGGTTTAAGCTCATCCCAGCTTCCTAGAGAACTGATTTCTCACCCAAACTCCACCACCACCTTCCCAGGCATCCAGATGAACTCAACTTTCCCAGCCTCAATTACCCCTTTTCCCTCTTTCCAACAAACCCAGCCAGTTGATCTGCCACTAGGAGTAAAATGTAAAGACTCAAAACGTCATAAAAATTCACGATTTCCAGTTCTGAATTTGGAAAAAGGAGTTTGACGTTTGAGGGTGCAAGCCTATCCTTCCAGCACCAGGGTAAGAACAATGCCACTCTGAGGTAAGGGAACATCTTGAGGAGGCCACTGTGACTACTACTCCACTGCAGGACACAGCACATGCCACCTTGGCAGAGTGATGTCAGTGCTGGAAAGTGGGTTAGGATTGTGCCCTGAGTCGTAGCGTTCATTTTTCAAACCAGAAACCCCAGAAGTTTTTGTACACACTTCAAGGTGGGGGGACGGGACACAGAGTCACCTAGAACTCCACATTCATATCCTGGAAGTTTAAAATCCCATTCAAAACTCTCACCATCACCCCCACCACTGCTTACTAGTGAGAGGCAAAGACAAGCATCATGGGTAGCCAAAGTTCAGGCCCCAGTGCATGGTGGGTAGGGCTTGGTTTGAGCCACTCACATGTGGAGCAGAAATCATTCTTGTTCTGGCGTTGGCACACAGAGCAATCCATACACTTTTCCAGGTCTGGACTCCAGGATTTGCCTCCAGGGCACACAGGAGCTATGAGGGAGAGGGGAGATACAGGGAAAAAGGGGGAGAATAATTCACCTTTCAAAAAAAAATGTGAACAGTAACTGTCTAATGGTAGCCTGAATGCACATCTATTACAGGGACAGCTTGTAATGAAGGTCTTGGGGTGGTGTGAAATGCAAAACCTACTTCTTATCTAATGTAAGGGGTCTTCATACATCTAAAGTACACATGCCTCAGACCATTTGAAAGTTAAGCCCCCCTGAAATCAACAGACTTTAGTTCTGAGTGAGTTTGCGGAATGAGCTGGAAATAGCAAAACAGGAAACTGAGAGGAAAAGTGATTGGGGAGGGGGAATGAAATGAATGAAAGGCCGACATGGCAAGTTGGAACTTGAGGAGATTTAACAGCTGAATGAAAAAGAAAACCCCCATAAATGAGCGACCACCGCCCATAACTGCGCCCCCCTCCTCCTCCTGACGCCAAGGGCTATTTCCAGAGGGGTAACGTCAGTGGGGAGGGAGCGGACGGGGGTGTCGTGTTTCACCCCGAAACCTGAACCAGTCCAGAGCAGGAGGTCGGGATGGGGTCGGGGGGAGATCAGGTTTGAGGGGCATCACGTGGCGAGCTGGGGGAAGCGCGAAGCGGACCCATCCCCCTCTCTCCCGTCCCTCCAGTTTCAAATGACTTCATTGATAAAATATGCCCTCGCCGTGCAGGCAAACAGATGGCGCCGTGCCCAGAGCCGGAGCGGAGAAGGTGGGGCGTGTGTGGGTGAGTCACCGTGTGGGTCGCATGATGCGGACGTCAGTTTGCCTTCCCACCCGCCCCACGGTGCATTCCCACTGCTGATCTCTCGCTTCTGCCCCACTTGCAGGAATCGGGAAACTTTCACCCCCAAAACAGCCAATGGGGAAGCAGAAGCGAGGGGGCGGGGCCACGCCCGTGTACAGCTCCCGCAGTTCAGCTCGTGGTGGGAGGGGCTTAGGTCAAATCAGGGCTCAGCCCCGCAGCGCGTGAAATGTTGAAGCGAGACTGTATCTCTGGGACTGTGCAGACTGCCTGGGTTTCCAGGCGGACTTGAGCCCCTCAACTACTCCAGCTGGTTACTTTCGCAGAGATGAACTGAACTGATCAGAGAATCACTCTTACCGAAGGCCAAGCGACAGGGGCTTGCCTCTTCCGACGTCTTTCACTTTTGCAAGGGACAGCGAGCGGGGGTGGTGGCGCCGTTTAACCTTTCCCACTCATGCAAACTATTAACTTCAGAGGGGGCCAGGTACACGTGTTTCTTCTAAACACGCAAGCTTTGGCTTGGCCGCATTTTCTGCCTAGCAGGATTCCTACATCTGATTCGCATAGCTTGTTAACAGCGATAGGTAACCATTCAACAGGTTCAGCCCTCGTCTTCACTGGTGGAGGCGCAATGAGCTGCACCTGTTGAATTTGTCTGGCCAGTCACTGTTCGAGGCACGGCCAAGAGGCGGCGGCGGCGGCGGCAACCCGAGGCCAGGACTTCCCCACCAAACAACCGCAGCGCGTGGAAACAACAACAGTATGTCTAGACACACCAATATACACCCGCTGGAGCTCTGCGGAACGCGAAGGCGCACACGCGTGCCAGGAGCCAGCTAGAGGGACGCCCGTCCCGTCTGGGCGACCGCACTTGCCCACTTGGACTGCTGCAGCACTTGCTCGCTTGGAGCTTCGCCTTCTCCGAGGCAACCGCTCGCTCCAAGCCAGCCCGAGACGTCTAGCGCCTCCCTCACCAACTCGCCGTCTCCACCGGCCGGCCCCAGAACTTTCCCCCCCTCGGTGGAAGGCGAGTAAGCCCAAACTCATTCATTCCCACCGCCCTCCTCGACTCCGCTTCTCCAGCACTTTCTCAGACATTTCCCCAACTCATCCACACTCACACACACATCCCTTTCAGGAGGCAGCGCCTGGGCCGTTTTACTGGCAGAAGTTCAACTGGTGCAGCCTCGCCCTCCTGCCAGGGAACACCTGCACTCATTCCCTTTCTGTGTGCTCGAGAGCAGAGGAAGACACGTGTATTCCGCCAGAGAAGAAAAACTGTCCTCACTCTCTCATTTCCTCCCCGCCCCCCGTTACCTGGGATTGGCTCCCCCCAGGCTGATCTGAGGACCAGGGGGAAAAACCACAGCAGGGGGGTCCAGGCCAGCATCTCTCGGGGCGCCTCTTCTTTCTTCCCTCTCGCCAAGGATGTGAACACGAGCGACTGATCCGCTGGCCTCTCTGTGACTCAGCGCCAAAAAACTTTCCTCGGCTCACTGCTAGAGACGCCCACACGGATCCGGGAGACGAGGATTGGTGGGCTGCCTGCCAGGACTCCTGGGTCCCATCCTTTGATCGGGAGGGGGGGGTCCAACATGTTAAAGCAGGGAAATCAAAAGTAAAGCGAGAAAGAGTGGGGTTTCCTGGGAGGAGTCTACCGGATTAAACGGAGGGGCTGGGAGTCAGGACTCCTGGGTCCCCTGGAAGGGCTCCACTGAATTACAGCACAATTGTCACTATACCTTTGAACTCACTTTGAAGTGCTCCGAATCCAATCAGTTATTTTTCTGCAGCTTTGCTTATGAGATCATTCTATTTTATTTTTAAAGTGGTATGTGGAGAATGAATGCAGACAATCTCTTTTGTGTAGAAATTTTGTGTAGGGGGTACCAAGGGGAGAGAGAGCTCCAGGCAACCCAAGTTTCTGAGGAGGATAGACAACTTGGGCCTCCTAGACTTTCTGGAAACCCAGTGCGTTGAAATCAGAAGACACAGAGGTGCTGTATCGAAATGTTTGGGCCAAGAGAAAGTGTTTAAGCTCTTTCAAAAAAGGGAATCCCGCACCATAGAAAGACTTAAAACACAAACTAAAACGCAGAACGTAGAACGCACATGGAAAGGAATGGAGAGAGAAGGGACTGGGAATCAGAACTCCTAAAATATTGAGAAGAAAAACGGCAGAGTTTTCTGCCTTCTTGTAGAACAAGAATGGTGGCAATTTGCTAAAATTAGAGGTGTTAAAGACCCATTTGATCTGGAAGCCCCCTTGTCCATCAGCCTAGTTGTGTTTACTCAGAGGTGATGAAAAGGCACTCTGCACATGCTCTAAGGCTCCCTCATCTTTAGAATGTCAGACTTTCCACAATTGAATCCTAGAAATGGAAAGACATTGTGGATCTATGCCCTCTAATGGGGAGTGTCCAGGAAATAGAATTCTTGAGGTCTTTGGAAAAGGAAAGGATTTGGAAAGAATCTATTTGGTCAGGATATTCAGACTTCAAATCAGTCAAACCAGTCATTGTCTTTATAAGACTTCTGTCTCTTTTTAAAAAACAAATTAAAAATGCCCCAAAGTGATGTATATACGGTAACTATGACTATCCAACCTTGCCTTCCGGTAGAAATGTGCTCATACGCTGATATACTCAAGAGAGAAAACTATGAGCATGTGTTTTACATTAAGATCAGAAGCCAGAGGAGCAAGCTTTTTCCACGGCTGCTGCGCAAATGGAATCTGCACTCTGCCAAACCGTTTTTGAGCGCCTGACTTCACACAACGTGCAGTTTCCCCAGAACCCTCCAGGAAGGACCTGCTCACATCTTAGGTGTCAAAAATGAGTGTGTTTTTCTCTGGCAAGGCCATCTTGCTCCCAACAATAGAGAGGTGTCCATAACTGCAAGAGGCAGTTCTCCTGAGGTTGTGCAATCCAGGAATTCCCCAGTGCACTGGGCAGGATGATGCCTGCCTGCCAAAGAGCTACAACTGTAGTCAGGCAAGTCACAGAACTTGGGATCCATTTAAGTACACATGAACAATTAGATCTGAGTTGGACTTTGATAGAAGCCAATTTAAAATGCCTGAATGGAACATGTGAATTGCTTTTTTTTTTTTTGCCCATCTTTCCTTCACCACAAAGTAACCACAGTTATCCCCAACTAGGGTTGCCAACTTTTTGTTCCTGGCAGGGCTCTTGTGCTTTGAACAGCTGCGTACCAGGCAGAGATCAGCACACAAATCTTCACCTGCCCATCACATGAGGTTGCTTTCTACTTTGACCATTCTCTGCATCTATACTAGCCATTCTTTCTGCTCCAGCCAGACCTTTTCCCAGCACTGCTCCTTGGGGTTTTTTAATAGAATATGCTCAGCCCTGAACTGGAAACTTGTGTGTGAAACTGGAAACTTTTGGCCTGCTGGTTAAAAAATTGCTGCAGAAAAAGTTCATAATTTGTAGGGGTGTGAGCAAAGGGGAGAGGAGAGGAATACAGCAGAGCTCTGGAACATTTTCCAGGAGCAATGATGTCACCAGCAGGAGTGCTCAGGTGTTTCTCAGGTACTGAGTTGAAGCATCAGGCTCACCAGAGGGCAAACTGAGAAATTTGCCTAGGAGAATGTCTAGGCTACTGCTTGTCCCAAAACGAGCTAGCTTGCTCCCAGGAAAGCGTGCACAGAATTGCAGTCTATGTGCATAAGTGTGCCTAGAATTGCTTATGGTCCTGTGCAATTCTGTGCAAAGCTGAACACAGTTGAACTTATTTCTGAGTAAATATGCCGAGGCTAGTATGGTAATATAAGCTGCTCAAAACAATAAAGGGAACACTTACACAACACATCCGAGATCTGAGTGAACGGAATATTCCTATTAAATACTTTGTTCCTGACATAGTTGAATGTGCTGACAACAAAATCACACAACAATCATCAATGGAAATCACGTTTATTAACCCATGGAGGTCTGGGCTTGGTGTCATACTCAAAATTGAAGTGGAAAAACACACTACAGGCTGATCCAACTTCGATGTAATGTCCATAAAGCAAGTCCAAACGAGGCTCAGTAGTGTGTGTGGCCTCCACGTGCCTGTATGACCTCCCTACAACGCCTGGGCATGCTCCTGATGAGGTGGCGGATAGTCTCCTGAGGGATCGCC
>JAJKFI010000157.1:1262780-1285580 GCA_029204185.1 Lerista edwardsae | reverse complement strand
AACGGGCGGGCCAGTCCATAGCATCAATGCCTTCATCTTGCAGGAACTGCTGACACACTCCAGCCACATGAGGTCTAGCATTGTCTTGCATTAGGAGGAACCCAGGGCCAACCGCGCCAGCATATGGTCTCACAAGGGGTCTGAGGATCTCATTTTGGTACCTCATGGCAGTCAGGCTACCTCTGGCGAGCACATGGAGGGCTCTGCGGCCCCCCAAAGAAATGCCACCCCACACCATTACTGACCCACTGCCAAACCGGTCATGCTGGAGGATGTTGCAGGCAGCAGAACATTCTCCCTGGCGTCTCCGGACTCTGTCACGTCTGTCACATGTGCTCAGTGTGAACCTGCTTTCATCTGTGAAGAGCACAGGGCGCCAGTGGCGAGGTTGCCAATCTTGGTGTTCTCTGGCAAATGCCAAACGTCCTGCACGGTGTCGGGCTGTCAGCACAACCCCCACCTGTGGACGTCGGGCCCTCATACGACCCTCATGGAGTCTGTTTCTGACCGTTTGAGCAGACACATGCACATTTGTGGCCTGCTGGAGGTCATTTTGCAGGGCTCTGGCAGTGCTCCTCCTGTTCCTCCTGGCACGAAGGCGGAGGGAGCGGTCCTGATGCTGGGTTGCCTGATGGAGGATGCCTACGGCCTCCTCCACGTCTCCTGGTGTACTGGCCTGTCTCCTGGTAGCGCCTCCATGCTCTGGACACCACACTGACAGACACAGCAAACCTTCTTGCCACAGCTCGCATTGATGTGCCATCCTGGATGAGCTGCACTACCTGAGCCACTTGTGTGGGTTGCAGACTCCGCCCCATGCTGCCACTAGAGTGACAGCACCGCCAGCATTCAAAGGTCACCCAAACATCAGCCAGAACACATAGGGACTGTGAAGTGGTCTGTTATGTGGTCACCACCTGCAGAACCACTCCTTTATTGGTGGTGTCTTGTTACTTGCCTATGATTTCCACCTGCTGTCTATTCCATTTGTGCAACAGCATGTGAACTTGATTGTCAATCGGTGTGGCTTCCTAGGTGGACAGTTTGATTTCACAGAAGTGTGATTGACTTGGAGTGACATTGTGTTGTTTAAGTGTTCCCTTTATTGTTTTGAGCAGTGTATTTTTTTCAGTTCCATTTTTGTGCCCTTGTTTGAAAACGTTTGCATCCCACTCCATTGGGCTAGATGCAGTTTCAAAAGAGCAATAAGAGGTAGGAGAAGAAAACAAGTAGATGTAGAGAAGACATTTACAGTTTTTGTGTGTTTTCTTGCTTTTTGTTTTTGTTATAGTCTTAATGGATGTTCTGTTCTGTACTATGGAGTTTCTGTACTGTATGTTGTTTGTAGTTCTTGAAAGATAGAACTTCTCTGTAATTTGTAAAAATCCCTTGTGGGTTTAGAGATAAAGTCTGCCCATGTAAACCGCCTTGAATTAAAGCCAGAGGAGCAATCTAATGGCTAAAGAAAGGCGGTATATAAATACTTGCATTGTTGTTGTTGTTGTTGTTGTTACTGTACAGTACTTTAAAATGTACTACTACATCATATGTGACTGCAGGATCGGGTTGTCACCTCCCCCATCCATCCCCCTGCAGTGCTCTTTTTCCTTTACATGGCCGTAGGACAGGCCACAATTCCCCAGGTGCAGTTCCTCCCCCTCCCACCTGGAGCAGAGCAGAGCCCCGAGCCAATAGTCTGGAGGTGGTGTGAACTTCCCCAGCTTATCCTGGGGATTCACCCTAAAAGGACCCCTTGACTTTTTTTTCCAGCTGCAGTCAGTCTCTGTGTATATCACCCTGTTGCTTGGGCCGCAGTGAAACCAGCACAGCACCCAGAAGCTGAATAGAAAACTAAAGCCACACTTCCTCCGGCATCAACGCGGTTCCCTCTGAGCGCGGCTTGACGTTTCTGCCCTTCCCGTCAAGGTTGGCCACGTCTGCCTGCCTTACAGCCTGCCAAGAGGGTTCTTCTCGACCTGAATTGCACATTCACGTGCCCCTGACTTCGCCTTTCTTGGAGATCTCAGCCCCACAAGCTCCACTTCCTGTAAAGCCATTCATACCATACTGGGCAAAGGAGGTGGTGGGAGGGACCCGCCATCCCTTTGTTCCCTCCTTCCACTGCCATTCATTCGGAATTCCAACTCCCCTCCTCGATCTGGTCCTGAGCAGGCCTCGTTTTCCTTATTGAGAGGTCCTTTGGCGCCACCTGCTGGCGAATCTGTAAATTGCAACAATTTCGATCTGAATAATTTTCAGGCACGGGTGTAAGCTCTTGGATACTGGCGCAACTTTAACCGCGATGGTGGAGTTGCGGCTCTGCCAGCTGAAGCCGCCACCACACCAGACATTGGCACTGTTGTACTCCCACCATTGGTGCACCTCCTGCCAGATGACATGCCCAAACCAGGTGGAGTTGCGGAGAGAACCTGGGCAGCACAGAGAGGAGCTGGCAGCTGCCATATCCTCAACCTCCTTCAGATGGCAGCTGCACCCTGAAACTTGGCAGTTAAGTCAATGTCAGAACTGCTGTGCATTGTATTGCACTGATAGAAATCAACGGAGAGCAAAAGCATCAAAAAAATCCCACCGACCCCAGGCCCAGTCGCATAGGATACAGAGAGCACTATCCTGAATTTGTGAAGCACGGCGCCACGCTGATGCAAGCTGTTGTAAAAGCGCCATAAAATGCTCTTTGACAACTCTAGAGTAAGCAGCACTGGAGGGGTGGCCCGCACCAGCCTGCCAGCGCTGCAACCGGGTCCCTGGGCACCAGTGAAGCGGAAGTCTCCTGCCACCAGATACCACCCCAGCAGGGAGGGTTAGGGGCCATTGACATGGCATGTAGCTGTGCCATAAATACTTGGTCTTTTGACCCCCCTCTAGCTATGCCACTGTGCACCGGCACTGGAAGTTTGGGTAGGATTGGGCCCCTTAGGATGGTTTTGCATTGAATTATATTTAGGGTGTCCAAGTGAATCCTGTTGAGTGCAATCCTTCCCTTGCTTGGCAAAAAGGACTGTTTTGACACAGACCAAGAGTGTGGTGATATTTCAGTGGTTTAAAATCTCAGTAAACGAGGCAGAGGGGTTGGCTTAGGAGCAAAAAAGGTCCCAGAGCAGACCATCTCGTCCAGGAGCCTTGTCACTTTTCAATGACTCAGTTATCTCTGGGTTTTTCTTATGCTGATTTCCATTACCCATGGAAATGGGTCACTAGCAGACCTCTGTGCCATCACAAGTGAAATAAGAAGAGCCCTGCTGGATCAGGTCCAAGGCCCATCTGCTCCAGCTTCCTGTATCTCCCAGTGGCCCACCAGATGCCTCTGGGAGCACACAAGACAACAAGATGCCTGCATCTTGTTGCCACTCCTTTGCACCTGGCATTCTGAGGTATCCTACTTTTGAAGTAAGGTGGTTGCACCACCCATCATGATCTGGAGCCTGTGATGGACTTTTCCTCCAGAAATCTGTCCAATCCCCTTTTAAAGGCACCTGGGCCAGATGCCATCCCCACATCCTGTGGCAAGGAGTTCCACAATTAATTTTACCGCTGGGTGAAAAAAGTATTTCCTTTTATCCATTCTGACTCTCCCAACTCTCAAATGTTCACAGCCACTTTAGATAAGGTAAGGATGTTTGTGTGTTCAGAGTTCAAAGGTCCGGCAGTTTTATCACCAAGTGTGCGCATGTTGCTTGAGGTCCCGACTGCTGATGCCATAATTGGTGCCTATTGAAGTTGGAGACAGGCTGAGCTCTGCCAGACCTTGCCATTGAAGTTGGAGGAAATCAGGTCCCAATTTGATTTCACTCGTGGTCTGTCCCTTTAAATTTAAGAGACATGAGTTTGAAGGTTCGTTACCCCAACGTGCGCTCCCTGTCTTTGCTGCAACTACCCAAGCCCCACACACTGGCAATCGCTGCTATAGCATACCAATTGCTTAATGTCGACAGAAAGAGAGAGAGAGATACCAGCTGGACTTTGTTGTTGGAAAAAGGTACATTTTACTCATGTGTAGGACATTAGCAAAACGGACACAAGATGCAGCATTGCTTCCAAGGAGGTACAGAACTTGTGCAAATTGTACATTTGAGTTTGGTCAGTTATACAGTTGAATATGCAAACATCTGATGGATGGGTTTTCAGGCTTTTGCTTCCCTCCCCTCTTTGTGTGACTTTAACGAAAGGGTTAGGGGCAGGATTACAAGGTCTAGTCAGATGCAAAACAATTAAGTCTGACACATTTAAACACAAAAGCAGGAGGCGACACTCAGACAGATTTTGCCACAATGCTGAAGACACAGTCAAGATAGTAAGTACTTTCAGGAAGAGGACTTGCACTTGATAAGATATTCTGATGGGCAGTAAGTATCTTCACTGTGATTGTGAATCACTGTGAATCACCCTGAGGAGCGGCCAGCTATTCTGATGGGGAAAACTCTTGATCGGCAGGATAAGAACTTGATTGGATTTTAGGCTCAAATGGTTTTCATAATGCTTCTTTTGTCAGACATCAGATTTGCATTACAGGACCCTCAGGGAGGGGGACTTTGGAATGTCCATGCTAAGAGACTCACCTCTGTGATTTTTCTCTTTGCAGGACAGCAGACCAACTTCCAAAATGGAGTCAAAATTCCTCTTATTTTGGTCTTACCCCTGCACCATTACAGGTCCCTGTGCATCTGGTTACGCCTCCATCTGACCATCATGAGATAGCAAATGAGCACCATTTTACCTATAAGCCAAATGACCACAATGGGGTACAGAGCCAGGCTAAGGAGGGTCTTAACAGTGGCTCTGGCCAAGAAGTGTTTCCCACCAGAGTTGTTGTTTTTACTGTTGCCACAACTTCTATTGTGGACAAGGGTTATGTTTTGTAGTTCTGCAATGGTTCAGGCTTGCACTGTTGGAGGAAAAGAGCTTAGTATAGTGGTTTCAGCATGGCTGGGCTGTGGGCCTGCAGTCAGGGAGAAGCGTGATGGTTCCACGTGGCTCAGCGGTGTGCTGTGAGCCAGGAGAGTTCGTGATGGTTGCACGTGGCTGTGGAAGCCAGGGAAAGAGGCAGAACAGTTGCAGACATGGCTGGGGTACAGCACGGCCAGCCAGGAAAAGCCTAACAAAGTCTGAGAGAATCCTGGGGGGGGGGTCTGTTCTCACAACACCATGATGAGCCAGCCTGGTGCTCATCGGATCCTTTACCGTAGAGTAGATTATCCTCTACTTATTATCTACTCCAATTATTATCTACTCCAATTTTCTCTTTGCAGGACAGCAGCCTAACTGGCACTACTGACATCTCACTGGCACAGTGGCAGTGTCCCAAACACTAGCATAGGACACATGCATTGTAGACCTGTATCCCCAAACATGCCTGTGTAGGGCAACTGACTTGTAGTCTTTGCTCACAAGTCTGTCACCATAAGACTAGAAGGAGAATAGGAAGTGACTGAGGGGACTAACTCAAGAGTCACTAGGAAGTAACTCAATGGGACTTACTTTTGAGTAGACATGTATATGATTGCTTTGTAGGTGAACTCTAAGGGCTCAATCCTAACCCGGAGTTAGGCCAGCACAGTTAGGCCAGCGAAGTTTGGCTGACACGAGGACCACCGTAAAGCGCGTTTGGACTACTCTCAGAGTCAGGGAGGATGGCGCATGTCTGTGTGCTGGCTGCTCTGACTCCGAGAGTAGTCCAAACACACTTTACTTTGGCCCTTGTGCCAGCCAAACTTTGCTGGCCTCACTGTGCCGCCTAACTCCAGGTTTGGATTGCGCCCTCAGTCCACCTACAGAGCAATCATAGACAAGTCTACTCAAAAGTAAGTCCCACTGAGTTCAATTGGCTAAAGCTGCTATCCTATACTCAGAAGGAAGCCCTGTTGAGTTTAACTGAACCTACTCCCAGGTAAGTGTGTATAGGATTGCAGCTTAAGTTGCCAACAATGTATTTATTGAGAAAAAGCAATAAAAAGAATAAAAGCAATGATCGCAAAAAGAAGAACAAGCAATAGTAAATGAGAGATGCAAAAGATGCAGAAAAAAAAGAGAGATTTTTCTCAATTGCTAAATCCAGCCATGCAACTTCTCCCAGGAAACAAAAGGGATTTCTGGGAGAGGTAACATAAAACAGGAGGAGCTGTTCCGGAAACTGGAGAAGAATTTGGCTCCATAGGAGACGGTGGTGGTGGAAGTGATCCTGTTTACTACACACAAGCACACATTCCCGCTTATAGTCTGGCTTACCCCCCCCACACACACACATTTTTGCTCACTTACTCTTGGGAAAGGGAGTTCCCTTTGGTGGGAGTGGTTGGGAAGGAAGAGCGCACATTCTACAATAAACCCAAGTGAAGTCCTACAGTGAAAACTCCCTGCTGAAAAGAGAACGAGTCTTGTTTGACTGACCCTAATCTCACCCACGGGGGACATAAGAATATAAGAAGAGCCCTGCTGGATCCGGCCACAGGCCCATCTAGTCCAGCTTCCTGTATCTCACAGCGGCCCACCAGGTGCCCCAGGGAGGCATGAGACAACAAGATGCCTGCATCCTGTTGCCACTCCCTTGCACCCAGTACCAGTAGCCCACCATATATACCCATCAACATATATCACAAGCCATGCTCGAGGAAGGGAATTTCCACTTCCTTGAAAGAGGCACCCCAATTATTTCTAGCCCTTATCGAAGATCAGGTGATGATGTTCACTCACTCTGACCTGGGGAAATTTTCAGGCACACTTCGGTTGCCCAATGTTGGGGTGATGCAGAGCTCATTGTAAACAGCACCTGACTGTTTCTGGCCGAGGGATGTACCACTTCAAAGAGCCATGAGCGCGTCGGTTCCCAGGGAGCACAGGGCCCGCCTTCACCAGGGCAGCCCAAGCCTGTGTTTTGACTTAGGAGCTACAGAGGCGCCTGGGCTGTCCTGCGAACGCAGCCCCTGCTTCCCAGGAGACAATGCACAGAACCAGCGTTTGGTCCAGGGCACCCATCAGTCCATCTGGGGCTTATACTGCAGTGGTGTAATCTAAATGATTTAAGAACAGGTACTCACTTTTGATTGGCATGTGTCGGGACCCACCCACCAGAAGTGACGTCATAAGCCTGAAGTGAGGTCGTGGCAGGAAGTGACATGAAAAAAGCCCTTTTTGAGGCCTCAGACGATTTTAAACTGACCCAACAGTTGCAACAGTATTCCACAGCACCCCCAGAACATGTTAAGGAGGCCTGGCATCATGTTAAAGTGACCTAGCAGTTCCAAAACCCCAGAGCAGCTCATTTTTCAGTGGCAAGGCAAGGCAAGGCTCCGCTCATTGCCTGCCTGCCTGCCTGGCTCTGAGAACGTGCAGGCAACTCAAACATGCAGGAAATTCAAACGTTGCAGGGGACGGAGTCGACGAGTGGGCGGGCAAATGGGCGGAGCCAGCCATAATCCTAGTATCCGGTACTCACATACCCCCGTGTACCCCCTGCATGACATCACTGTTACACTGTGCTGCCATACCCTCGCCCAGTGCCCAACTAGAGAGATGGGCAGACTAGGGAGAATGAGACTGCCATATCCTAGGCCCCCTTCAAGTGGCAGATGCACCCAATCACCAGTGGAATGCTGCACCAACGCTGGAGCTGGCCGGCCTCCAGAAACACTAGTTAAGGTTAAGGTTTCCCCACGACCGAATGGTCTAGTCATGACCGACTGTAGGGGGCGGTGCTCATCTCCGTTTCAAAGCCTGTAGAGCCGGCATTTTTGTCCGAGGACAAGCTTCCGTGGTCATGTGGCCGGCATGACTCTACGCCGTAGCTCATGGAACGCCGTTCCCTTCCCACCGAAGTGGTCCCTATTGATCTACTTGCATTTTAGGTGCTTTCGAACTGCTAGGTTGGCAGGAGCTGGGACAAGCGACGGGCGCTCACTCCGTCGCGCAGTCTTGAACTCCCAACCTTCCGGTCGGAAAGCCCAGCAGCAGCGGTTTAACCTGCTGCGCCACCACGTCCCAGAAACACCAGTAGGAACCAGCAAAGAGGGGGAAAAGCCACCAGGAAATCCCAGCTCCTGCTACCCCTGTATCCCACCCACTCTCCAACAACAGAGCACAGGATACAGACTATGTGTCAGAACCGTAACCCCAGCCCTGGTGCTAAAGGCCCTGCCTGGGACACCAACGTCAGGTAAGAGGCAGTGGTGTCATTCAAATGATTTAGGAACAGGAACTCATTTTTGATTGGCACTTGTCGGGAACCCAGAACCCAAGGCACCTCGTTAGGATCCAGAACGCCCGTTCTGGTCCGTTCCCCCTGAATGACATCACTGCCTTCGCCCCCCTAGGAATCCAGAGTTGCTCCCTTTAACCCTCTGAGTGCCGGCCAATGAAGAAGAAAAACTCTTTGCAGAGGAATTGGGAGGGGGGAGGAGGGAGAGTGAAGTGGGCGGAGTCAGCCCTAATTTTAACTAGTGGAACTGAGTTCCCCCGCGTTCCCCCTGCATGACATCACTGGTAAGAGGGTGTCCTATAGAGGGCTATACCAGTCTGGCACACTTACAGCATCCACACAGCAACTGCGGTGGTGGAAACAATGGCCAAAGGGTCATCTCAGGTGGGAAGGGTTAATGGGATTAACCCTCATTACCCTGCTCCAGGAGGACTCCACATACACACACCCAAGGGGAATCTCTACTCCGCCATCCCAACAGGAGGTACAAGGACAATCAGGGCTGGCCTTAGCCAATGTGACCGACGCCGGCATCACATTGGGCCCTGCACTTTGGGGGTGGGGCCCACACCAGTGCAGTGAGCAGATGCACTTTCAGAGCAGCACCACAAGAGCTCTTCTTGGCGCCTTGGCTGTGTGGTGAGTGGAGGCTCTGATAGGAGAAGGGCCTGAGGACAACGCACCTCACACAAGCAAGCTGCAGAGGGAAGGCCACACCTCAAAACATGAAAGCTGCATTGTGCTCACCAGGCTTCTCCTCCCTTCATATTGGCAATGGCTGTCAGGATATTGTTAGGCAATATTAATTTATGCTAGCAACAGACACTTGTTGCCTAACCATCCCGTTGTCTTGCGGCAGCTAGCAGCAGAGAGTGTTTGCAATCTCCATGTGAACACTGGTGCCCCAGCAATTGTTGCTGCAGGACAGACACGCATCCTGAACCCTTTGGTCTCACAGGATTGCAGCTTTGCTCCCCAGGGCAGAACAGGCGTGGTCATTGAAGCTGCCGAGCTGACCCTGCCACAAAAAGACCAAAAATGGTTGGAAGGGTGGTGAATGGAGAAGGCCCCCCCCCGGCCACTGTCCAGCCTGCCACTTGTATTGGAAAAGGCAGGAGCCACCCCAAGGATAGGGAGTGGTATCAGCAAAGGCCTCTTGTCCCAGATAAACCAGGGATTATAGGGTTAATCTCAGAAGGTATTTGCAAGCCTCGCACAGGTGCAGATGGGCATGGCTGATGAATTAAAGCCTGCCCACTGATTGGCCTCAGTATATTGGCCTCAGTATAAAGCTGGAGGCAGCAGATGGAGAAAAGGGATATGGGATGGGACCTGGGAAGGTCCTGGAGGAAGGCACCAGGTAGGTGCTGGATGGATGGACTGCCTGCCTGTGCTGGATGGACTGCCTGCCTGTTGGATGGCCTGAAGGAAGGACTGGCTAAAGGAAGGACGGGATTTGACAGGACACCACTCCACTGGGGGACTTGCTGAGAGCAGGTCAGAAGAAGATCATGACAGCAGCAGCCCCCTTCTTCCTCCTGTGCTGCCGGAGGAAAGCACAGAAAGCCGGAGGAAAGAAAATAAGAACAGTCGCTATGGGTCCAGATCACCTCTCTCCCACTCCCACACAGCAGTTACGATGCACCAAGTAGGCAGGAAGAGGCCCTCTCTTCCCTTTATATACAATGGGTCTAGCATGCAGCCTTCCTGCTCCCCTTCTGTTTGTAATGCTGAGTTCCCAAAATTCTTCTGTTCCTTCTCATTACAGGTAGAAGTGATGTGGTGCAGGAAGGCTGCATGCTGCATTCATTGTGAATATAAGGATTGGGGGTGTGTGTCCCCATCCTCCCTGCCATCCATGGGGTGTGCACATGAGTGTGTATGTAGAGGCAGCACTGGAGGGGATACATGCAGCATGGGGGAGTACACGCCCCTCCCAGCCCCTGTTCATTTTTATTCCTTGCTTCAATCTCTGTGTTTCTCTTTGCGTCTCACAGGTACGAGGGATAGAGGACTGGCCATGTGCCAAGCCACGTAGACCACAAGGGAAGCCACAGCGTGCCTGGCAGCAGGGACCAGTATAACTCCAGTTGTTCTTCTGTGCACATACTAACCATGTTCCAGACATTCTGTCAGTTTGCAACTTTTTGACCGAGAATGGTATACCTGGAGCAGCACTGGAGCATTCCTCCAGCACCAAAGCACATACAATTGGAGCATTTCTGACCACTTTTGCTCTCCTGTCAGCTTCCCAAGGCACAAGAGCCCTGCTGGGATGAGATAGTTGGCAGCCCCACATGTGTGGTCCTCTCACAGATACCTATTGGAGCTATTTAAAAAAAAACAACCTTTGGCTCATTGACGCTTGTTACTTTGTTGCCAGCTGTGGTTTTAATCACATTGTATAGACTTCATTTGTAAAAATTCAAAGCTAAGCAGTTGTAAATTAAATATTGTTTTTGGTAACGGTTATCATTGATCCTCTTCTAATTGTAACTAGAATTCTTATTCTGCATGAAATGTATCTAAATGTGCAATCCTATACTTTTGAAAAATGGTTCTGAGAGGCATCGGGCATGGTGTCAACCCCTCAGATGCCAGCTGGACTTTGTTCTGACTACGAGATGTCTTGACCCCACCCCAACGACATGGAATGTCACTTTGATGCTGGGGCAACTCCATGTAACGCACCCCAGATGCCAGTCCAAATCCAGCTGGTGCAAATCCCAGAATGAGACGTGTGCAGGGCATGGACAGAATGTGGGAGGGACAGGGAGGAGCTGACTGGCAGCACTTCCTAGATCCCTTCCTCGACAGCAGGCACTTCTCTGACGTTCGTGTCATGTTGCAGCAGCAGCTGCGCTACTACAAGTCCAAACGCAGTAAAAGAAATCAGTGGAGAGGGGAAAAAGCCACCCACCCCCAGCTCCCCCACCTGCTCTGTTATGACTGAGTGTAGGCTAGAGAGTGCACTAGGCAGCTAATTGCAACATTCCCATATACTTCAGCCCTTGCCAGGGAGACCATAGTGGTGTGTACAATATGGCGCTATAGTGCATGTGTGCATGTTGTGCATACTTAGGGCACATAAAGAGGAACTATAGAGAAAAGGGCACAAACTGCTTACTGCCCTTAAAACATAGATAGGAAGAGAATTAGATAAGAAGAGCAAGAGCAGCCATTGTGCCAGGTGACATCACTTCCTCTCCAGTCTCTGGTCTGGTGAAAGTCATTTGTCTCCATCTTGTCCAGCACTCTGCCCGCAACAACCACCTGTCATGTGCCTCTGAGAAGTTTACAAGCAGGGCATGAGGGCAGACCTCTTCCCCTGTTATTTCTCCCCTACCTCCAGAATTCAGATTTAGAACATGGAGATTCCACAGCTGATGGTGTTTCCGTAAGCTGAGCTGAGGTGGAGGAGCTCTGACTGAGGAACCAACGGCAGGGGTGGTTTGACCAGGTGGGTGGGACTTTAGCACTTCCACATTTTGGAACCCTCAGCCTTCTCTGGTTCTGCTTTCCACATCAGTCTGAGGGCACAACCCTAACCTGATGTTAGGCCAACGCAGTTAGGCCAGCAAAGTTTGGTCAGCACAAGGGACATCATAAAGTATGTTTGGACCACTCTCGGAGTTAGAGAGGCCAGCACACAGGCATGCGCCATCCTCCCTGACTTCAAAAGTGGTCTAAATGCGCTTTACGGTGGCCCTTGTGCCAGCCAAATTTTGCTGGCCTAACTGTGCCGGCCAAACTCCAGGTTAAGAGCGTGCCTGACTGGTTCACGTATGCTTAATTTGTTCATAAATAGAGGTAATCATACTTGCTTTTATCTTTGCAGCCTTACCCTTTCGTCTGAAGAGCTTGCTTTGGGTTCTGTTTCTTGGTCATGCTGGTGAAGTAGGAGGAAATCTAGCCAATAAGGCGATTTCTCCAGGCCCCTGTCCCTTTAAGCTCAGGGGCCGTCAATTTGAGGTTTCGTTTCCCCGGCGTGCATTCCCATCCTGATGTTGCCCTGAAGGACAAAGTTGTTCCGAGCCCAACTCCCCTGATCCCGGCCGGCCTGGGATCCCCTCTCTGTGGCTTACCAGAGCAACGTTGATGGAAAAGAATGCCAGCTGAACTTTGATGTTGCAGAAAAAGAAATACATTTTACTCATGTGTAGGACATCAGTGGTGGCACAGCGGGTTAATCCGCTGCTGCTGGGCTTTCCAACCAGAAGGTTGGGAGTTCAAGACTGCGCGATGGAGTCTACAGGCTTTGAAACAGAGATGAGCACTGCCCCCTACAGTCGGTCATGACTAGACCATTCGGTTGTGGGGAAACCTTTACCTTTAGGACATCAGTAAAACAGACACAAATGCAATACATCTCCAAGGAGTCCACAGAATTTGTGCAATTTGTACATTTTGGCTTGATCATACAGTTATACAGTTGAACATGCAAATGTGGAAATGACAACAACAAATAAAAACATTGGCCAGTTGTTGTTGGCAATTTTGGTTATGTGAGACATTTGATTGGTGGTTCTTTTTTGCTGCTGCTCCCCCTCCCCTCCTGTGTGACCCCAACCAAAGGTCAGGGAGGAGTGATGACGAAGCATAGTCAGATGCAAACATAGGTACATTTAGATTAAGACAAGATTACAATAGGGTTGGCACATTTAAAACACAAAAGCAGAAAGGAGACATTTAGACCAGACAGATTTAGCCACAAGTGCTTGACACATTTGATTGCTTGATACAACAGTTATCAATGTGGTAAGTACTTACGCAGGAAGATGCAAGCTTTACGAGTTAGAATTTTCCCCTTCCCACCTCGATTCAATCACCTTGATAAAATGCTACTCTGGAGAGGCCGGAAGGGAGTTTGCATTTGAATAGTATGATAAAGGCAGGTATAGTTTTACTCTAATGCTCTAGTCTTTTCCATTGCTGTTTTAAACTTCGGTGGGGAAACATTTTGGCTTAGTCCAAACAAGACTTTCCAGGTTATTTTAGCTCCTGGGCAGATTAGAATAGATTTAGGCTGAAATGGTCCTCACAATGCTTTTTTTTTTTTTTTGGTCAGATATCAGATTTGCATTGCAAGACCCTGAGGGAGGGAGACATTTGAATGTTCCTTGGCACCAATTCTTAATGGTCAGTGCTATCTCTCGAGAATCACCTCTGTGACCTCCTTGCAGGGTGGCAGCTCACTCCCAGGATGAAATCCAAAATGGAGTCAGACCTGTACACGTTTAAGGGAAGGAGAGGGGGTTCTCAGCACTGCTCTCCCCTTGATGGGGTTCATACTTGTTCCCTTCACATCCTGGTCTTACCCCTTCACCTTTCCAGGTCTTGTATTATGTGCATCTGGTTAGACCTCCATCTGACCACTATGAGCATAGCAATCACCAATATTACCTACAGGCCAAAATAACCACAATGGGATACAGAGCCACGTTAAGGAGGCTCTTAACAGTTGGACTTTAGCCAAGAAGTGTTTTCCCACCAAGAGTTGCTCCTGGCTTTCACTGTTGCCAGAACCTTGCTTTTGCCGGAGAGTTGAAGGTGGTTAGCGGGAGTTCGGGGTGTCTTGGCTGGGCTGGGTGCCTGCAGCCAGGATAAAGGAGCTTGGTGGTTATAGCATGGCTGGGCTGGGTGCCTGCAGCCAGGTGGAGGAGCATGGTGGTTTCTGAGAGAATCACCTGGGGGGTGGGGGGCTCCTACATCATTAGGATGTCACCAAACCTGAAAATCTGGCTTTGCTTTGGCCACAAGGTACAGTGCACAGGGAATGTCACAGGCTAACATTAACAAACAAAAACAAAAACAAGTCTCTGCCCCAAAGCCTTTTCAATTTATTCATAAATGACCTGGAGACAGGGATAAGCAGCGAGGTGGCCAAGTTTGCAGATGACACAAAACTTTTCCGGGTGGTGAAAACCAGAAAGGATTGTGAAGAGCTCCAGAAGGATCTCTCCAAGTTGGGGGAATGGGCAGCCAAATGGCAGATGCGTTTCAACATATACAAGTGTAAAGTGATGCACATTGGGGCCAAAAACCAAAACTTCACCTATAGGCTAATAGGTTCTGAGCTGTCTGCGACAGCTCAGGAGAGAGATCTTGGGGTGCTGGTGGACAATTCAATGAAGGTGACCCAGTGTGCAGCAGCAATTAGGAAGGCCAATTCCATGCTTGGGGTCATTAAAAAAGGGATTGAGAATAAAACAGCCAATATTATCATGCCATTGTACAAATCAATGGTAAGGCCGCACCTGGAATATTGTGTCCAGTTCTGGTCGCCGCATCTCAAAAAGAACATAGTGGAGCTGGAAAAGGTGCAGAAGAGAGCGACAAAAATGATTACGGGGCTGGGGCACCTCCCTTATGAAGAAAGACTGCAGCGTTTGGGGCTCTTCAGTCTAGAAAAAAGGCGCCTGAGGGGGGACATGATTGAGACATACAAAATTATGCATGGAAGGGATAGAGTCGATAAAGGGATGTTCTTTTCCCTCTCTCAAAACACCAGAACCAGGGGGCATCCGCTAAAACTGAGGGTTGGGAGAATTAAAACAGATAAAAGGAAGTACTTTTTTACCCAGCGGATAGTTAATCTGTGGAACTCTTTGCCACAGGAGGTGGTGATGGCATCTGGTCTTGATGCCTTTAAGAGGGGATTGGACAGATTTCTGGCGGAAAGGTCCATCGTGGGCTATAGGCAAAGATGGATTGTGCAACCTCCTTACAAAGGTGGTAGGCTACTGATACCGGGTGCAGGGGAGTGGCAACAGGATGCAAGCATCTTGTTGTCTCATGCCTCCCTGGGCCACCTGGTAGGCCACTGTGAGATACAGGAAGCTGGACTAGATGGGCCTTTGGCCTGATCCAGCAGGGCCCTTCTTATGTTCTTATGTTCTTAAGCTATGAATTATGACAATGGGAAGACGGGGATGGGAATAGGAAAGCCCAAGAAGACATAAGAAAAGCTCTGCAGGTCAGGTCCAAGGCCCACTGAGTCCAGAATCCTTTTTCTCATAGTGATCTGCTAGTTGTATCTGAGAGATCCACAAGCAGGAGAGAAAGGCAGGGCTTTTTGCTCTCCCACCCCATTGCACCCCATAACTGCAGCTGTTATTCAGAGGCATCCAAGCCAGCGGCCATCACCACATGGTAGCAACAAATTCCACAGACTGTTAAGCGTTGTCTGAAGATATACCTCTTTTCAGTACTATATAATCTTTTCCATGAATCCCAATACTAGAACCGGGGATCAAAGAGGGAGAAAACGCTGTAGCTTTTCCTCATAAAAAAGATGCTCCAGCCCTGTGATCACTTTGATTGCCCTCTTTTGCACCTTCTCTAGCTTGATAATATCCTTCCTGAGAACTGTCCCCATAATTCCAAATGTGACTACACCATAGATTTGTGTAGGAACACTATTGTTTGCGATCCCTTTCTTAATGACCCCAGTGTTGAATATACCTTCTTTGCCGCTGCAGCTGCGTGCTGGACCTATGTTTTCATTGACCGATTCATCAAACTCAGAAGCTCGTTCCTAGTTTGTCACTGACAACTCAGTCCCTATCAGTGAACTGTAGGATTGGGATTTTTTGCCCCAATGTGCGTCATTTGACACTTATTGACACTGAGCCACATTTGCCATTTCATTGCCCAGAATGTTGGAAAGGTCCTTTGGGCTCTCTTCACAATCTGCTTTGGCTTCTACCACCCTGAATTCTTTGATATCATCTGCAAATTTGGCCTCTTTACTATTAATAAGCATTCATAGTACTTACAAACCAATGGAATAGTGCTCCACTTATGAACAAAGGAAAAAAGCACAGTCCCAATACAGATTTGTGTGTGTGTGTGTGTGTGTGTGTGTGTGTTTCATATCTTACTCACTTCCACAGTGAAAAATTGCCCATTTATTCCTACTCTTTGCTTCTTGTTCTTTAGCTGTTACCAATTCTTAAAAGGACCTGTCTTCTTATTCCACGACTATTTTAGTATACAAAACAGTACTACTGTTGGTCCACAAAATCCATGGCAGTTCACAAATTTAGAAAGCAATGATTTAAAACCACACACAAAAATATTAAACAACCAACACACACACACACACACACACACACACACACACCAATTAAACGACATAAACTGATGTATTCAAAACACAGGTTGGAAAACTATTTCCAGTTTGAGAGGCAATGATGTGCTTGTGTGATTAGATGAGTTGATTGCACTCAGCTACTTTACGACATAAACGACTTTTGCTGCCATACAAAACTGAGCAGGCATTTATTTCTTGCCTTTCTTTGAATTACAGTACAGTGGATCTTTGTTCTGGGAAGAGAGTCCAAAAGAAGTGGAAAAAAAGCATTTGTTTGCTGCCTTTGTGCGGACGGAATGAGCCCTTTGTGCTGTGCATGAGCCTTTGCTCACACTTCTCCTTCTGCTGGGACTCCCACATCCCTTACAATCAACCCAGGAGTCCGGAGCGGATTCACAGCCCGTATCTATGCAGCCCCAGCCCCTTCCTCTCTGAGCAGATGCAGCTTCGACAGAGCGCACACAGAACGTTCATTGCAAAAGGAGGAAATAGCATCTAGTGAGAGAAGAAGGGGGGTTCTCCTAAATGAGCTGTGGGGGGGGGGAAGGAGGCGGTAATTTTGGCAGCGGTTCTTGTTTTTAGGAGTTTCATTTCAGCTTTGTGTTTGCCAGTGTCTGGCCTGATTTATTCAGGAAGTTTCTGATGATATGGAAAAAGCTTTCCCTTTCCAGCATCAGAACACATAACAGAAAGAGAAGAGCTGATGCGAAGGGGAAGAGTGTAAGCCAGTGGACAACAGCACGAGAAAAGGCAGCCACGCAAACCTAACGGAAAAGGTAACAAAGGGGCTTTGAACAAGATCATGAAACATTTGTCAAAAGCTTTGTCGCTATGCACAGGACTAGACTTGGTCCTGCAGGGGAAAGTGAAGGAGGAATGAAGTTTGATAGGACTACGAAGGAGATCCCCATCAATTGCATTGGTTGTTTCCGGACAGCCATAGGGATATAGTGGCTTTCCTAATCGCTTTTAGAAAGCATTAAAACGAGGGTTGCTTATGCAGTGGTCTTCCGGGACCCTCCTCCAACAACCACCCAGAAAAGCATTCTTCCACACAACCACTGTGATGCTTTCGCATAGGTTGGATCCTGCTCAATTTCTCCAAACCTACACCCTTCTCTGCAAGATAAAAATCAAGGAAGTTTCTTCTGCATTTTCAATTCTTCTCTGCACCCGGAGGACTCAGGAGTCCTGGCTTAAAAATTCGAATTTATCACATTCCTCCTCCAGATTCTTGAAATTTGAAAATATAACTCCCTTCTGAAAGATAATCATGGCTTAATTTTAGCGAGGAATTTCCTAGAGGAATTTCCTTCTTTTCCGGCTCCAGTCCCAGGGCTCAAATCTTAGCACACTAATGAGCCAAATGATTAATTACCCCAATGAGTGGGAAGGTTTCTTTCTGTATGTGGCATGAGTTGGGAACCAGTTGGCATGGGTGGTGGTTACTGTTGATTTTAGAGAGAATTCCAAAGTTGTCTTCGAGTTGGTGTAAAGCCAAAGAGATACTGGGAACCAGATCTGCCGGGTTGTTTTAGAGACAAGTGTGTATGTTGTATATTGAATAGCCTCTTTAGAGAAGGAGAACAATTTAGTCTGTTGCCTGGCAAGGATCCAGAGCCTGAATTCTATAACAGGAACTGAAGAACTGAAGCAATTGTTGGGGGAAACAGAAAGGGAACCAAAAGCAAGGATGAGAAGCAGAGACTTCAGATGTACAGCTCAGTGGCAGGGCACATGCTTCTCTTGCATGCAGAATGTCCTGGGGGACTCCTCCGTGGATAACGGTCTCGGTTGGCAGGTCTGGGTTGAGTAAGACCTTTCAGGGCTGGAAACCTACTGTCAGTTGTTACGGACAGTCATAGCAAGTAGGTGAACCAAGAAGGCAGCCTCATACAGGTCGATGCGATGACAGTAACTGCAGTGACACCACAGCCCATTTTGCAGGCACAGGTTGGTATATATTATTATTGAGGATGATGAGGATGATGATAAATGCAGAAACGCTCTTCTGAAGGTGTGCATCGTCCTCATCATCCTCAAATAATGATATATTGAGGTTGGCACAGGTTGGTATATATCATTATTGAGGATGATGAGGATGATGCACAAAGAGCATTTCTGCATTTATCATCACCCTCATCATTCTCAATAATAATAATAATAATAATAATAATAATAATAGATTCTTCTTACATATATTATTAACAAAAACAGTAATAATAAACTAATAATAGCCTGTAAAGTGACTAAACAGCCATAGCCAGGTCCTAAAAATCTCTGTTCAGAAACCCCTGTGCATGTTAAGCTAAATACAGAAAGCTAAAGAATACAAGGAGAAAAACCTCAATATAATAATAAATAATAATAATACTTGGATTTATATACCGCCTTTCTTAGGTCACCAGATTTCTCTAATGACTATAACTCAAGGCGGTTTACATAGGCAGACTTTATTCAGAAACCCGAAGGTTTTTACAATTTTTACATAAATGTTCTATCTTTCAAGAACTACACACATACAGATGGATCTTTCTGGATTTAGTACTTCTTTCTGGCCACCTGTTTGTCTTCTTGCTGCCTGATAAGCAGCTTCCCTGCTCCCACCAGAGAAGCGGCTGAACTTCGGCACAACTCCCCCTCACACAAGGCAGCCGAAGCTCAGCTGTTAATCAGCCGCAGTTAAAGAGGTCTGCCGCTCACAGAGACTTCCGGCTGTCCTGAACCGGGGACCTTCAGATCTTCAGCTCTTATCTTCAGGCAAACAGAGGCATTAACCCTCTCGACTAAATCTTCTGCCCTACACCACAAATATTCCACGCACAGAAAATTCAAACATGCATCCCTTCCACACCTCTTCTGCTCCTCTGAGCGAAGGAATTCCCCCTTACCTGTTTTGTGAGTTCACGCTTCACCCAGGGGGTTCTATAGATAGCTCCTAACAGCCTTCCTTGGAGTCACAATCCCTTTCGCAGAGGGGAGGGAACTGAGCTTGGTAGTATCACTCCTACTCCCATGCAGTATTGCCATCTAATACCCACCCTCAGTACTACCTTGCTTGGAACTTTGCAGACCCCAGTCCAGCTGCCTGCTATCTTTCATATCCCCCTCCCTTTTACAAAGCGCAGTCATGCCTCACTGTCCACTGATTCGGTATCCACTGATTCGACCCACCTTTAAATGCATTGTGACAAAGAAAAAAGGGTCAAAATCCCATTTCCTCCCTTCCTACGTTCCTTTAGATTCCATTATAATATGTGTGGGAAAGCCAGTTTGGGAATGTGTGAGAAGGTCAGCCAGCGAAAGAACAGAGTATGGCCTTAAGGAAGAGGCTGGACTTACGATTGCCTGCTGAAGTTTGATGGCATGCAGCCAGAGGAGAGAACCACACTTTGAAGGCTATATCTGGGACTGAGGATTCGGTGAAAACACAATCACAAAACACTTGTTTGTAAAAAAAAATAAAAAAAATTGAAAAATGATGGTTTAGACTAGCCTGCCCATGTAAGCCGCCTTGGGCATTTGTTTTGGCATGGGAAAGGTGGGGTATACATCCTTCCAATAAAAAAAATAGTTATTCACCCCATCTAGAGGCTGAATGCAATATATCATCTATATCAATGCATTCTAGGGCGACGGAGGAACAAGAAACCTGGAAGTGGGTATTTAAAGTTATTTTCCCACTGACTTTGGTATTCACTGATTTTGGTATCTACTGGGAGTTCCAGAACCAACCCCAGTGGATAACAAGGCACGACCTGTATACCAGATTGCAATCTGAAAGGCACATGGGTAAAGCAGCTAGTTCTCACCAAGGAATGAAGCCAGGCTACTCCTGAAATCTGGGAAAAATTCAGGTAGTGAGGGTGTAACCCAGCGGCGGCATTCAGCCGGTACGCTGGGTGGGACGTACCTTTGAGCAGCAGTCCGCCCGTTGCGTCACGGTGCGTTCCGCCGGGGCGGGAAAGCGCCGGAACGCGGTGTGACGCAACAGGCGGACTGCCGCTCAAAGGTAAGTCCCGCCCAGCGTACCGGCTGAATGCCGCCACTGGTGTAACCTAGTAGGAAGTTGGAGCAACCTGGAAAGGAAGGAAGGAAGGTGGTGCCTGGTAAGGGCCATCTTGGCTATAGGGAAGCCCCCTTTTTCCATGCAAACTTCCGGTGCCTCTAACAGCTGCATTATAAGAGCAGATTCAATCCCCACACGGGGATGTCTTGCTGGAAACTTCATTTGTGATGCAGCTGTTCAAAACACAGGCGCACTAACAGACAGAGGGATGCCTTGCGAGCCACAGAGTCATGGGTCTCCACAGCAAGGCTGATCTCTTCCGCGTCCTCCTCTCTCCACAGATGGCTGCTGTTGTCGCTGGTCTGGCCCGACTCTTACAGCCTGCCCTGGCCTTCTCGGGGTCTGACACTGGTTGCCGAGGCCTGGGCCCCTGGTACCTCCTCCTGGGCCTTCGCCTGGTCGCTCTGTTTATTGCTGATGGGCCCTGGTCTTCTGCCAGTCCTGACCTGGCCTGCAACTGGACCCTGGTGGAGGTGGATATTCGGCCTTTCTGCAGCGCGCTGTGCTTCAACCAGCGTTTCTCAGCACCTGTATCCTCTGCGTGGGGATTTGCTTTTCTGGTGGCCCTGCTCCCTGTGGGGCTTATGAGGCTCATAAAGAATGGATATAAGCACCAGAGAAATGCGGCAGCAAATGCAGACGAAGGGCAGGCAGATACTTCTGGTGTGCACCACACCACGACCGCCAGATTCAACATGGCTGCAGGAGAAAATTCACCAGCCAGCGTGGCTACTTCCATAACCAACATGATTCCATCAGAACCCAAGACATCCCTTTGCTGCTCTTGGCGCACTGTGGCCGCTGGCTTATGCGTGATGCTACTTCTGGCAAGCGAGTTGTGTTTCCTCTGGGTTGTCGTCTCTCTGCAGATTCCGTCCGTGTCTGAAACGACTTTCCTGTGCTCCCCAGGATCACAAACCTGCCCCAAAGCTCTAGAATGCGTGTTGGCGGGTCAAGCCGACAAGAAGATGGCACTGTGGACATTGGCTTTGACAGCATTGGTCAACATGGCCGCTTGCCTGGCCTACCTCGTCCTGAAGCTAGGGAAGGTCTTCCGATGCCAGAAAAGACAATGAAAGAAACAAGAAAGAAAACAGGAAACTCAACCGTGAAGGGGAAAAAAGAAAGAACCCCATGAAACGTTCCTGATCATTCTTGATAATTCAGTAGGAACCACGACAAATTAGCTTAATTTGTAAGGTTTTAATGAACATTGAGCGCTATTTTCTCTCTGGTCAAGAGACACAAATCTAATCCATATATATAAAGAAGAGCGTATGTGTGTATGTGTGTATGTTCCACATAGGCTCCACAACGCCTGGACCGACTTGCGCCAAACTCGGCACGCAAGTGCCTTGGCCCCCCGAGACCGTCGCTGCGTGGTTTTGGAACGGCTCGTGCCCCCACGGATGCGGATAAAAGCAAATTTGTGGTTCTCTATGCGTGGCTATGGGCTGAGCCACTGCATTCCGAGGCTCTGATGATGTCATGATGAGATGCAAAGTACATGCAAATGACATGCGGAATCTTCAGGCAGCAACTGAACTCTTTACAGTTGAAGACAAACAGCAGCAAATAAACCTATACAGGAAACCTATACAGAGCCATCTGTATGGCTGGTGAGTGGGGGGGGGGTCAGGGATGGGACATATAAACACCCAGGCACAAATAGGTTTCCCGCAGGCAAACCGATACAGGGCCATCTGTATGGCTGGTGACTGGGTGTGTGTGTGTCAGTGATGGGACATATAAACACTCAGGCACACATGTGAGTGGGGGGGTCAGTGATGGGACATATAAATGGGCCACCTGTATGGCTGGTGAGTGGGGGGGTCAGTGATGGGACATATAAACACCCGGGCACACATGTGAGTAGGGGGGTCAGTGATGGGACATATAAACACCCAGGCACACATGTGAGTGGGTGGGTCAGGGATGGGACATATAAATGGGCCATCTGTATGGCTGGTGATGGGGGGGGGCAGTGATGGGACATATAAACACCCGGGCGAAGCCGGGTACATAAAAGCTAGTCTATCTATATATATAAAAAAGAGCGTATGTATGTGTGTATGTATGTATGTATGTTCCACATAGGCTCTGCAACGCCTGGACCGACTTGCGCCAAACTCGGCATGCGGGTGCCTTGGCCTCCCAAGACCGTCGCTGCGTGGTTTTGGAATGGCTCCCGCCCCCACGGGCGGGGGTAAAAGCGAATTTGTGGTTCTCTATGGATGGCTATTGGCTGAGCCACTGCATTCCAATGCTCTGATGATGTCATGATGAGATGCAAAGTACATGCAAATGACATGCGGAATCTTCGGGCAGCAACTGAACTCTTTACAGTTGAAGACAAACAGCAGCAAATAGGTTTCCCGCAAGGAAACCTATACAGAGCCATCTGTATGGCTGGTGAGTGGGGGGGGG
>JAJKFI010000157.1:1244072-1254185 GCA_029204185.1 Lerista edwardsae | reverse complement strand
TTTCTTTCTTTCTTTCTTTCTTTCTTTCTTTCTTTCTTTCTTTCTTTTTTTTTCAGTGCTGTATTCATATACTAGTTTTCCTATGTCAAAAGTAGAAACATGTCCAGGCTTCCTTTCACAATCTCTACTTTCTTTAAAGCAATCCTATTCATTTTAGGGACATGGTGGCGCAACGAGTTAATCCGCTGTTGCTGGGCTTTCGACCGCAAGGTTGGGAGTTCGAGACTGCGTGACGGAGTGAGCTCCCGTTGCTTGTCCCAGCTCCTGCCAACCTAGCAGTTCGAAAGCACCTAAAATGCAAGTAGATAAATAGGGCCACTTCGGTGGGAAGGTAATGGCGTTCCGTGCGCTATGGCGTAGAGTCATGCTGGCCACATGATCGGACAAAAACGCCGGCTCTACAGGCTTTGAAACGGAGATGAGCACCGCCCCCTACAGTCGGTCACAACTAGACCATTCGGTCGTGGGGAAACCTTTACCTTTACCTTATTCGTTTTAAAGAGAGCACTCTGAAGCAAATAGGTCCTGGATTATAGCCCATCGGCCCGCGCATGTTTGAATAACTGTATGGAGCCACATTGCTAGGATAATAACCATAATTTCCTTCACTTGATAAAGTCTTGCTTCTCTTTGTAAAAATGTGCTAATATTTTGCACTGTCATCCTGATTTAATTAGCCTATGAATGATGAATCCAAGCTCATAATCAGTGTATCACTTGCTTAAACCCAGTGACTAATTAAAAATGCCTTGATAACAGGTTTTTCTGGCAAACCATAAATGGCTTCCCAAGATTGCATCCTGATTTATTTCTTGGAATAGCGATGTGGTTAAGAAACTATGGACTAACAACACTTTCCAGCTCAGGAAGCTGATCTCTAATAGCTGATCTGTAATAACCTTGAGGAGGTTGGTATTAATTTCTATTGGGGATGGCCCACATCTTTTCCTCTCATCTTCGGTGGCACCATGGAGTTGCCACTCCCTTTTTTGGCCATGTGTCCTCCCCTTTCTTCCCTTCCCTTCCCTGGTGGCGCAGTAGTGCTGCAGCTTCCTCCTGCTGTGTCCACTAATTTAAAACCACAGAGAACAGCGGAAGAGGAAATGTGTAGATAAAAGAAGAATGGTGGCCTAGAGTGTCTTGCAGAAGACACTCTCTCTACTGCTACTCTTCTCTCCTTCATAAGCATTCTCTCCTCTTCCCTTTGTCAGCAGGAACAGGTGGCCAGGCTGGGGTTAATTAGGCAGGAGGCAAGGCTTTGGAAGTGGCCAATGGAGGCAGCAGGCAGGCAGGGTGGAGGTCAGAAGAGACAGCCAGTAAAGTTGGCTAGAGGGCAGTGTATGCATATACCAATATTCAGCCTGTATGGTATCTAATTGACATCATGCTCTGTAGACATTGCCATCCACTGCAATTTCCTTGGTGCACTCAGCAGTGGTTTTGCTATTATTATCTCAAGAGGTTTGTGGTCTTACAGGATTATGGCTGCATGCCCATAAATACATTGGTGGAATTGCTCCATTCCAGAAAGCACTGCCAAGATTTCCTTCTCCATCTGGGCATAAACTGGTTCAGTCTCTGATAGGGCTCTACTCCCATGAGCAATTGGGAGGTCTTCCTCAGGCGCATTGCCCTTGAGAGTAATTGGCTCGGCGGCTCGGAGGGCTTGTCTCTGGGTCTCTCCATTTCCCAAGGGTCTGTTCTCAATCCCTCTACAGATACTGTATATGTTACCTCTTTTTGTTTCAGTGTCACTTTTCCTGCATTTAATTCCATGTTTGTGTCACTGCAACACTGCAACACTGCAGAATTGCTTGTGACCTGTCACAGACCTGCGGTGCTTCTGCACCCGGTTCTGGTCATCACATCTCAAAAAGGACATAGTAGAACTGGAAAAGGTGCCGAAGGGAGTGACGGAAGTGATTGAATGGCTGGGGCACCTCCCATTTCCTATGAGGAAAGGCTGCAGCGTTTGGGGCTCTTCAGCCTGGAAAAGAGGTGCCTGAGGGGGGACATGATTGAGATGCACAGAATTATGCATGGGATGGATAGAGTAGACAGAGAGATGTCCTTTTCCCTCTCTCACAACAGCAGAACCTGTGGACATCCGCTTAAACAGATAAAAGAAAATACTTTTTAACTCTGTGGGTAACCAACCTGTGGAACTCCTTGCCACAGGAGGCGGTGATGGTGTCTGAAAAGTGTGGTATATTAGGCAGGGAGGGGACCCAGGGTGTGAAGGGTAGAGACAGAGAAGAATCTTTGTGAACTTCGTGTTGAAAAGCGGTATATAAGTACCTGTTGGTTGATTGATTGATTGATTGATTGGATTGATCTTGATAACACTGAGTTGCAAAAAGGTGAGAAAGGTCAGAAGGTCTGATACCCAACTTTGGCATCTCCACCCTCACCCCCCTCTTGGAGGGCTTCCGCTGGCCAAGGTGTTCAGTCCCCTGGAATCCATTTTGTTTTCCCTTCCAACCCGAACACATGCTTTATTCCACAACTACAACAGTGTAAAAAGCAACGTTTCATTTCATCCATAAATATGGGTGCTCTGGCTCTTT
The DNA here is from genome assembly GCA_029204185.1 of Lerista edwardsae. Classification (NCBI taxonomy): domain Eukaryota; kingdom Metazoa; phylum Chordata; class Lepidosauria; order Squamata; family Scincidae; genus Lerista; species Lerista edwardsae. The sequence continues at coordinate 1,251,618 of JAJKFI010000157.1, read as the reverse complement.
AAACTCTCTCCTCCTCGCTTGTTACCCAACACTTGAAGTAGTGAGAGTTCTTGGCTGCGCGCCTGGGCAGGCTTTGGGTGGTGACCAGCGGAGGTGTCTGATGGCTCGTTCTTTGGAGTCTGGCTGCCGGCTTTCGGTCCAGTGTTCTTCTCACCGTTCCTGGGGTTCTTCATGGTGGACCTCAGTGTATGATGTTACTGGGGGCTCTGGGTTTCCTAACTTGCTGACCACTGGTCAAGTAGGGGTTTTGAGGTTGCCCCTTAACTGGACACCCCCCACAACAGACTGACCTCTGAGTAGATATGCAGAGGCTCAGTGGTGTCATCTAAATGATTTAAGGACAGGTACTCACTTTTGATTGGCACGTGTCGGGACCCGCCCACCGGAAGTGACGTCATAAGCCGGAAGTGATGTCGTGGCAGGAAGGGACATGAAAAAAGCCCTTTTTGAGGCCTCAGATGATTTTAAACTGACCCAACAGTTGCAACAGTATTCCACAGCACCCCCAGAACATGTTAAGGAGGCCTGGCATCATGTTAAAACCCCAGAGCAACTCATTTTTCAGTGGCAAGGAAAGGAAAGGCTCCGCTCGCTGCCTGCCTGCCTGCCTGGCTCTGAGAACATGCAGGCAACTCAAACGTGCAGGAAATTCAAACGTTGCAGGGGGCGGAGTCGACAAGTGGGCGGGTGAATGGGCGGGGCCAGCCGTAATCCTAGAAACCGGTACTCGCCTACCCCCGCGTACCCCCTGCATGACATCACTGCAGAGGCTAGCACTGTAACGTAACTTTTGATATTTATGCTGGGTTGCTTTTTAATCCCATTTTCCCACAATTGTTTTAAAATAATTGCAACCCACTCCAAGAATTTGGGCTGAAATGAGCTAGATCTTTAAATGGCGTACAAGGAGTTTCAAAGTAGGAGTAAGGGCGCAATCCTAACCTGGAATTAGGCTGGCACAGTTAGGCCGGCAAAGTTTGGCCAGCACAAGGGCCACTATAAAGCAAGTTTGGACAATGCTCAGAGTCAGGGAGGATGGTGCACGTCTGTGTGCTGGCCTCTCTGACTCAGAGTGGTCCAAACATACTTTACGGTGTCCCTTGTGCTGGCCTAACGTATGAGACTTCTACTGTACACCTCATGTCTAGGCAGAGGCAGATCTAAGGGAGGGCAAAGCTCTAAGTTTTGCAAGAAGCCTTGCAGTAGAAATCACTCCTCTCCTGCACCATTTTAGCCAATCCTCACAGGGAAAAGCAACTTCTTGGTGTTGCTTACTGGCTACAGCAGCAAGGGAGAGGAGGGATTAACATGACAGGGGAAGGCGTCTTGCAACACTGAGAGCTTTGCCCTCCCTGTAGATCCACCTCTGTGTCTAGGCACTAATCTAAAGTGAAATCAATGTAGGTGCCTACTGTGGAACCACTATGAAGATGGAATCAGGGGCCAGCTCTCCCAGAATCTCTCAGGAAGAAAAGATAGAATGTCCCCAACACAAATGACACGTGCAACCCAAGGAAAGTAAATGTGTGCAAGTGAACTGCTTGCGCACAACTCATTCCAGAAAAACTGAATACAGCGGCTGTGTTTTATGTTGCGCAAGTGTTATATTAACTGACTGCTCTTTTAAAACATTTGTAAGCTGATTTGATAAGTCTGTGACTGAAAAGTGAGATAGAAATGGAAGTAAATAAATCTCATTTCAAGGCATGCAACAGAGATCCGGTGAAGTCACTGCAATTTCACACATATCTACTCATAGATAAACTCCATTGATAAAAGTAATGGCTCCTAAAACAAATTGTTTAGGATGAATCATATTATGGAAGATGAAAGCTCACTTGCCATTCCTTGTCCTCTCCAAGATTCTGCTGAGAATCAGCATTGCTTGAACTTGGGATCAATTTCTGAAATTTAACTAATGATCCAATCTTATTGGCACCATATGCCATTGGCACAGCATTCCAGTGGCATAAGGAACTTTCCAGGTGTTGCAAAAAGCAGCACGCCAAAGTGCGCGGTCTGGCCACCAACGCAAGCTGCAAGCAGATCAAAGGATAGCCAGATCCGAGGCAGCCCCAAACCTCAGGAGTTGGGATTCAGGAGACTGGGACCTGGTGATTAACATAGCAGTGTACTGTTTTATTTATTTATTTATTTATTTATTTATTTATTTATTATAGATATGGGTAAAGGGAAAAAGGGGAATAAACATAAGGTAAGGGATAAATAAAAAGGTAAAGGTTTCCCCATGACCGAATGGTCTAGTCGTGACCGACTGTAGGGGGCGGTGCTCATTTCCGTTTCAAAGCCTGTAGAGCCGGCGTTTTTGTCTGAGGACAAGCTTCCGTGGTCATGTGGCCGGCATGATTCTACGCCGTAGCGCACGGAACGCCATTACCTTCCCCCCCGAAGTGGTCCCTATTGAACTACTTGCATTTAGGTGCTTTTGAACTGCTAGGTTGGCAGGAGCTGGGACAAGCAACGGGAGCTCACTCCGTCGCACAGTCTTGAACTCCCAATCTTCTGGTCGGAAAGCCCAGCAACAGCATATTAACTCGCTGCGCCACCACATCCCTTAAGGGATACATAGGTAAACACAAAAGGTTCTTGTTGTTCAGTCGCTAAGTCATGTCCGACTCTTCATGACCCCATGGAGCACAGCACGCCAGGCCTCCCTGTCCTCCACTAGCTTCCAGAGTTCGCCCAATTTCATGTTCATCGTTTCGGTAACACTATCTAACCATCTCATCCTCTGCCGCCCCCTTCTCCTTTTGCCTTCCATCTTTCCCAGCATGAGGGTCTTTTCTAAAGAGTCCTCTCTGCTCATGAGGTGGCCAAAGTATTTGAGCTTCAGCTTCAGGATTTGTCCTTCCAGGGAGCAATCAGGCTTGACTTCCTGGAGGATTGACCGATTGGACCTCATTGCAGTCCAGGGGACATTGCAGTCCAGTGTCTTCTCCAGCACCATAATTCAAAAACACAAAAGGTACACATTGATTATTACATCATTCTCTTATTCATTACTGTTTGTATACAATCTAAATCATAATCTCAAATTTTCAAACAACGCTGCATACAAAACTTAGTATTTCTAAATCCTTGGTCTCTTTTGTATAATGTCTACTACCGGGGTATATATCTCTTTATAACTCATCTTAAATTTTCCCCTTTTTATCCAGTTATAAAAACACCTCCAATATTCTTGTATCTTAGTTACATCTCCATCCTTCAGTCTTTCAGTCAATACATCCATCTCCACAATATCATATATTTTCTCTATTAACTGATCTACATTTGGAATCTCTTCATTTTTCCAGTTTTGAGCATACAATACTCTTGCTGCAGTATTAACATTTGTTATAATATACGCCATCCCCTTATCTTGTATATTACTCGTCATATTTAACAGAAATAATTCTGGTCTAAAATCTATATGGTCAGAATCTAAAATTTCCAGCAGAACATTTTGTACCATCTTCTGCTTTTGCACATGTCCACCACATATGATAGAAGGTCCCCTCTTTATCTTTACATTTCCAGCATTTATGCGAACACCCTGAATACATTTTGGCTAGTCTGTCTGGGGCTAGATACCATCTGTAAAACATCTTATATAGATTCTCTTTTAGGTTAGTTGCTTTTGTCAATTTTACATTCGTTATCCAAATCTTTTCCCAGTCATCCAGCCTTATATTATATCCAAAATTTCTGGACCATTGAATCATTACCTCCTTCACCGTTTCATCTTCCGTCTTCATTCTTAATAGAAATTCATACATCTTTTTGATGTATTTCTCCTCTTCATTCAGTAATAGTTTGTCAAAATCTGTCTCTTGGTCATAAATGCCTGTTTTGAGGACTTCCTTTAATCTCGATTTAATTTGTAATTTAGTCCACCAATCCAAAATAATTCCTTTATTTTCTAAAATATTATCGTCTAAAAGTTCTCCTTTTTGATTTAATAGATCCTCATATTTAACATTTTGTTCTTCTTTTAACCAGTCCAGCTTAGTTGATATTTCCAAAGGCTTAATCCATCTTGGTATTTGGAGTAAACTTTATAACTCATTTGTTCCCAGGACCAAAGTAGTGATCTTCTCAAGGCGTGTCGCTTAAAATTTCAATGGTATTTAGCCTTATCATCAATCAAAAAAGCATGCCATCCAATTTGCATATCAAATACTTCTATATTAAGCAATCTTTCATTATTTAAAGTAATCCAGTCTTTTATCCAGTTAAGTGTTGTTGCTTGATAATAGAGTTCCCAATCGGGTATGCCAAGCCTGGCTCTATGTTTTTGGTCTTGTAAAAGTTTCAGCCGTATCCTTGGTTTTTTCTCATTCCATATAAGTCTGGTCATCATCTTGTTTAATTCCATAAAAAAAATTTCTTCATTATAATTGGGATTGTCAGAAATAAGAACAATATCTTAGGTAAAACATTCATCTTTATAACTGCAATTCTACCCATCATTGAAAGCTGCCGTTCCCTTCCCCCCGAAGTGGTCCCTATTTATCCCCTTGCATTTAGGTACTTTCAAACTGCTAGGTTGGCAGGAGCTGGGACAAGCGACGGGAGCTCACTCCGTCGCGCAGTCTTGAACTCCCAACCTTCCATTCGGAAAGCCCAGCAGCAGCGGTTTAACCAGTAGTGTCATTCACAAACGACCTGCCGGAACGCGAGGCGGGACTTACGGCTTGATTGACAGGCAGTCCGTGACGCGTCGCTGCCTGCCCGCCTGCCACGGGGGCTCCCTCCGGGTGGTGCGCCCCTCCGCGGCTCGCCTACGCACCCAGCGCCCCCCCAGGCAAGCGGACACCCCCGCCGAAGCCAGGGGTGCCCGCGCAGCGGTCAGGCAGGCAGTGACGCATCACAAACAGCCAGCCAATCAGGCGGTAAGTCCCGCCTCGCGTTCCAGCGGCTCATTTGTGAATGACACTACTGGGTTTAACCCGCTGCGCCACCACGTCCCTGATTAAAAAGACAGGGCAACATTAAACAAGTCTCTCTTTTTTTTACCTTGTTGCAGCAGAACCACTGATATTCCCCTACCTTTAAAAAGGTGTCCCCAGTATCCACGGTTTCTGGTATCCACGGTGGGGTCTGGAACAGAACCCCAGCGGATACCGGGGCATGCCTGTACATCAAGAACTCAGTTTTGATAAGCAAGTATCACTATTGGATTGTATCCAAGCCAGTTCTCTTAAACAGGCTTTGAAAGTTTGCCACAACCCCTAAAATGAGGCTTTGCGACTCCAGTGAGGTCCCAACCTACAGGTTGAAGAACACTGCTCTAGAATATATACAGCCACTGAGTGATTCTATAGTATATGTGGTATTTTCTTACCTCTATATAGCAAGTTGATATTTCTTAAAAGCCTCATATGCTATTGCAGTGTTGCTCAAACTATGGGCTTGGTGCCAATTTCACGTGGGTCACACAGCACCAGTGGTGTTATGCTGCCGGAACGCTGGGCGGGACATCTGGGTGATTGACAGCCTGTCCGTCGCGTTCTGCAGTGTTACACCATTTGCGTAACGTACGCAAGCGGCGTAATTGGTTATGCAAACGGCGTAATGCTCTGGAACGCAACGGGCGGGCTGTCAATCACCCGGATGTCCCGCCCAGCGTTCCGGCAGCATAACACCGCTGCATAGCACCTAATGCAGCCATCATGGGACACTGGAAAGGGGGAGGGCTGTGTGGTTACTTGCTTGTGGCAAGGCTGTAAATAGGCTTTTTGGAACTCTCTGATTCACTTTGCTATTGGAAAATGATCAAGAATTTGAAATAACCCAAGTTATGGCTGCATTCTCAGAAAAGCAGCAGGGTCTGATGTCACAATGATGGCACTTCTGGCCATGACATCACTTCCGGGGGGGTCCCAGACGGATTGTCATTCTAAAAAAGTGGGGCCCGGTGCTAAAACGTTTCAGAAGTACCGTGCAATGGCAACAGACCTGTTCCGGATGGGGCTTCGCGTGGACACAGGCCCTATTTGTGGCTCTGTTCTGCTTTCTACTTCTCTTACAGAATTCCTGGCCAGCTGGCACTTTTTTTCCTGCCCGAGATCATCTGGCTTTAAGGCAGAGAATCTGAGAGCAATTGCTTCTCCTGGCATGGAGCTTCTAACGTTAGGATGAAAGGAAACGTTCTGTATCATGTATCTCTTGATTTGCTGCCTATGGTGCAGATGGTAAAGACACGGTTGCCGTCAGGCAACCCCATAAAAACAACCCTATAAAAACAATGAAGGCGGGATTGTGGGCTCCTGGATTTTCTTTTAGGGACAATCCTGCTCAGCGAGTTTAGTTTTCTGTTAGGAAGCTATCCGTGGACCCATTCATGCTGAGTGCTTTGGCTGTGTGGGAGGCCTGGAGTACTTATCTTGGCAGCAGGTTCTGCCAGTGAAATATATATGGTTAGATCGGGCACCTCCTTGGGCAGATTTAGGGTGAAGGGGTGGAGCCAGATTGCACAGGGAGGATAAGTATAGCTGCTCAGAAGACAGGCGAGGTGAAGAGAGACAGACAAGAAGGAAAAGCACCTTTAAGGAGCACAGGTACTGGGCTGCCCTTGAGGTGTTGGAGGGAGGGAACTAACCAAACCACCCGGGAACCAGGAAAGTGTGGGAGAGAACACCAGCCGGGAGGAAGAGAGCGAGAAAAGCCGACAGTGGAAAAGGAAAAAGGCTGCCAGGACAATCCCAAGGCCAAAAAAGATATCAGGGAAGGAGGCAAGGAAAAGGGAAGGGCAAGTCAAGGAGATGCAGGACCAGTCTTGCAGGGGATGTACAGGCACAGCCAAGATGATCGAGGGGTTGATGGAGCATTAAACCACTGACAGCATTTCAGGTTAGAACAACACTACAGAGGATGATCGAATTCTGCACCAGGTGGAGCAAGGGGACAGAGAGTTTTTCCTCTCGTAATGCTGTACTAGAACTTGGTTCGTATTATGAAATTAATGGGTAGGAGATTCAGGTACTGACAAAACAAAGTCCTGCTTTCCCATAACTAATTCATGGAACTTCCTGTCACAAGATGATGTGGTTGTGGTGGCTATTGGCTTAAATGGTTTTCCAAGGGAATCAGACTTACTCATGGAAGAGATGAGAAAACAGTGAAAACTGTTTTGGGCTGAAACTTAAACTAAAAACCTTCACATTTCACCCACTGCTTTGATGGGCTTCCTCCAAGGCTACCGTTTTCTAGTGACTCCCTCAGCCACTGGGACCCAGCACGCAACTCTTCTGATGTAGGTTCAGAATGATCACCTATTAGTATTAGAAACCTTGCTATCCACTGTCAGCTCTGATTCCTTATAGTATTAACCTGTAGCCTCTGAGGAAACCCACCAATGCAGTGGGTAAAACATTGGGATTTTTGGTTAAGCACTTAGCCTGAAACCCTTTTCTCCATTTTAACATGGATGCCAGCTGTGAAAGCCTTAGTATGTTTATCATGGAAGAGACTATCTATCTATCTATCTATCTATCTATCTATCTATCTATCTATCTATCTATCTATCTATCTATCTATCTAT
>JAJKFI010000157.1:1193453-1241976 GCA_029204185.1 Lerista edwardsae | reverse complement strand
CGCCGTCTTCCCCACGGGGGCGGGGAAGACGGCGAAATGGAGCGGTACGCAACGGGCGGGCTGCCGCTCACCCGTTCCTCCCGCCCAGCATTCTGGCTGCATGATGCCGCTGCACATAGGCCATTGGGGGCCTACGCAGAGGTAAGTAAAAAAAAATATCTCTGGCAGGCCTCCTGATCCTCCTCCTCTCCCCACAGCAAGTGCTTACCGCTGCAGCTGCCTCAGCCTCAATGGTGGGGAATAGGATTGGACAGTTAGGGTGCAATCCTATCCACATTTACCTGGGAGTAAGCCCCATTGACTATTATGGGACTTCTGAGTAGACATGCATGGATTGGGCTCCCAGTCCGTAAGTGCCCATTAATGTATTACCACAGCTTATCTTAATATTTCTGTTATTCATATAAGTACAGCTTGTCAACCATTTATCATATTAATCTTGACCTGTTGAGCCTCTCATACTGTGTTTTTTGGTTGTGAGATGTTGCCCCCACCTTTAATCCTATATACTGTATGTTTTTTTTAAAGTAACTCCCAATGAATTCAGTAGGAAATGCTCCCAGATGTGTGTGAATAGAATTTTAGCCTTTAAGTGTATCTGATTCAAAAGATATTAACATGTACGCCTGATATGTCTGAAACAATCACCTTTGAAATAAACCGCTTACTCAGTAAAGGCTTTTCATGCTGAAATATGTATGTATTAATGGGCAGGCCGTGGAACAGGTAGACCAGCATTGTGGCCATGGCAGAGGCAGGAATGATGATGCACGAGTGTTAGGGGGTTTCTGCCAAATCCTGTGCGGATCAAGCCTTTGTGTTTTTTTAAGCATCTGATGAGTCAGCAGTTTTGTTAATGATACTGATGAGCCCATTTGTAATTTCACCTATCAGTCATCAGGTTCAAAGTGGGTGGAGGAAGGAGAAGAGATGTGAGACAGAGGAGGTGATGGGGGAGGAAATAATGTGGATAAGAAAGGAGAATCCAGGGTTAGGAGACCCCGAGAGTAGTTGACCAAAAATGAGAGAAATGTGAAGTCAGAGAAAATGACTGGAGATAGAAGAGACCACTGTATTTATATACCGCTTTTCAACACAAAGTTCACAAAGTGGTTTACAGTCAAACAACAACAACAACAACAACAACAACAACAACAACAACAACAATAAAGTGTCCCAAAAGGGCTCACAATCTAAAAAAAAATGCAGAACACCACCAGCAACAGCCACCAGAAAAGACACTGTGCAGGGGTGAAGAGAGACAATTACTCTCCCCCTGCTAAATATAACACCACTTGAAAAAGTGCCTCTTGCCCAGTTAGCAGGAGTTACAAAAGAACGGGAAGGGATATAGTAGCCTAAGAGACTTCCTTGGGTTCTAATGCTTCCTCTTTGTCGTCCACGTCCTTCCTAGTTTACTCCCCCATCTGCAGAGATGGCTGCCGTCGTCAGTGGAATTTCTCGGCTCTTCCAGCCCACGATTGGGGTGCTGTCAGCAGAGGCAGCATGCAAGGGGATCAATCCATGGTACTTCCTCGTTGGCTTCCGCATGGTGATGCTGTTTCTCGCCTATGGGCCCTGGGACTCCCTCAAGAGTGACTTCATCTGCCAGTGGCCCAAGGACCTTGGGGACACAAAGACGTTCTGCTCCGCCCTCTGCTTTAACCAGGAGATTCCCATCCCCATCTCCTCCGTCTGGGTCCTTCACTTCATGATCACCCTCATAATTGTGGGGCTCATGAAGTTTGTGTATGTTTCGGCGGAAGACAAAGCATTGCGGAAGTCAAAGGATGCGGAAGCCAAGCCGGAGAGTGAGGCAGGAGCCGGGTGCTGTACACAGGCTGGCCAAACTAAATTTGGCGGTTGGAGATATAGAATCTACATCTTGTGCATAGTCCTCATTTTGATCACAGAGCTGACCTTCATATGGGCCCTCCTCGGCCTACAGATGCCTATCATGAATCGACGAACTGTCGTTTGCTATCCGAACGACCCTGCTTGCCCCGCATCGGTGCAGTGCGCTCTTAATGGCCGAGCCGACAAACGAGCCATTTTGTGGGCCTTGGCGTTTTGCGCAGCGGTCAATGTCAGTATCTGCATCGGTTATTTGGCCACACATTGCGGCCAGGCCTGTGGCTGCTGTGGGGGCCCTGATGGCAAAGGGAAGGCCAAAGCCAGTAGCCAAGGCAAACCCAGCGGAGAGGCCACAGGATGCAGCTGTCCCGGTAATGGGACAGGTTGCGGCAAATGCCAGGGTGGTGCTGGTGGATGGGTGGGGATATACGGTTACCAGGGTGGTAGCATAGTGGGAATGGAAGGCTGCAAGTGCAAGGATGCAGAGGGAGGGAGCTGCTGCTGTCGCCAAGGCAACGAGAGCGGCAGAGAAGGGGCATGCAATTGCCAGAACAATCGGTGGTGCCCCTGCTACGTCCAGGGAAGCGAAGCGGGACAAAGCCGGAACTCCATGTGCAGCAGAGAAGATTCAGATGGGAAGCTATTAAGAGGGGACACCGAAATGGGCAGTGAAAGGACGGACTGGAGGACTCTTGATGGAAGGATGCAAATTAAAGAACCATTGAGGACTGTGGCCAAGAAAGGGCGAAGTAGCCCAGCCGGAGGAAAGCCGACAAAATATGTGGCAAAGTATCAGGTCTGGGGAAAGCGAAAGGTGTAGCAGTGCTTGCATGTGTGTATGGGGTGTGTGTGCGTGTGTGTGCGCGTGTGTGTGAGAGTGAGTGTGTTAACTGGGAGAACTACATTCAAAATTGCCTACCTTTGTAGCATGTAAATATTTATCATTTTTTTATATATATATTTACGTGGCCCAGATGTGGTGTGACATAGCACACAACAGCAAAGTGGGTTTGATTCAAACTGGGAAATGTGACTCAAGCATCCAGTCTAAAGTGCTTTTTTGTTTTCTTTCACAAGCTTTAGACACACAAAAACCAAATGCAGTATTTAAATAGTGAGATTTAAATCATCCTAAAATGTATTTAACTTGAATCAACATGGAATATTCTGGAATTTTCTAAAACTGGTTGACTCGTTTTTGTGTGTCTTTTAAAAAAAAATATATATTTTGCATGCCGCTTATTTCAACATACCATACATATGGTATGTATGTATGGTATTAGCAACAGCTAAGGGTTAGCAACAGCAGAAACAAATTGACAGTAATTTAAAAAGATAAAAATGAAATAAAATACTGTACAAAAACGTTTATTAAAACCAAATTAAAAACACCCCCCTAAGGATAATATAATAGAATATTGGATCTTAGAAGTCAACTACATTGCAAGCAACTACAGAATCCCTGACAGATGGCCATCTTTCGTTTCACTATGATGTAACCAGTTCAATTCCTCAACATCACTTGTGCAACTACCTATAAAAAGTATAGGTTTACTAGACTTATAAAAGCTGTACTCTAAACCCAGAAACCCTGTGACTGAACATATCTCTGTGCTCTCCCAGTTACCACTCAGAGCATACCATGAGATCCATTGTCTACAGCCAGCTCCTATGATAGAACCACATTTGCTCCAGTTCCTTGCACTGGGATTAATACCTGAAGGATTTGCATCCAGCATTCTGAAAATAAAAAGACCAGAGTGGCACCCAGGAGCCACCTAGAAGAAGAGAGCACAACAGGATAGTGCACATTGGCACCCAAGCTAACGATGTGCCGCATATCTGGTGCCAGTGGCCCCACTCAGGCAACACTAGGAAGAACTTTAAGGAAAGCCCTGCTGAATCAGGCCAAAAGCCAAACTTTGCTGACTTAGTTTATGCCAGCCTGACTCCCGTTTAGGATTGCGCTATGAAGTCAATAAATAAATTCATAAATTGAACAAATTAAAGCAAGATGATAAAACTTGTTAGAATCAAGAGTGGGGGAATTGCTTTGTTGAGTAGGGAGAACACTCCACTATGTGGAGGAATCAAGCCTACTTTTTTTTTTAAAATAAATTTTAGCTGAAATGTCCTGCTTCTCTATGAATAGCTTTGGTTGAAATCTCTTCCTTTTGCTGGTTATATCTTTGCTCAGGTGTTCAAAAGGGCTTGAATGGCCCAGTGGGTAAATGCAGCTAGATGGAGAACTAGCTTCAGGGGATGCAGGTTTGAATCCCCCCGGTATCAGCAAATATTACGTTTAAAAAAAATAAACGGCAGGAACCATGCTGCAATGCAAATATTATTTGAATGACTGGGGAACCCTGGAAATCTGCTATATAAAAGATGCGGAACCAGGGAAACACCCTATTGGCAGCAACCTTGGGGAAATCCCCTAAATAAAAAGACATGCAGAATCCAGCCCATGTGGAGCCTAGGAGCAAGAAAAGCCTGAAGCTCCTTCAATGAGTGCTGGGCGGCAAGGGGAGAATTGGGAACACAATTACGGAGCTGGCAAGCTGTGGCTTGGAAATAGAAGCGAGGCTAGTAATCTGTTGGAGAGAGAGTTCTGAATGCCACCCCTGTTCTTCTGCCACCTGGGGCCGGGTGGTCCCATTAACCCCCACTGCCAGATACACCACTGCGTAGAAGTACTCTAAGAAATGAGGAAAAATTTTGTAAGGCAATATGCCACACCTGTTCACCATTCAAGGGAGAGGGTGAGAGGCTAGGAAGAGAGGATGTAATAGATCTTTTGCATTTGCTCAGATGGAAAAATGCAAAACACTTCAAAATGTCTCACCGCTACTGCTGATTTTTGAGTTATTGGTGTACCAGGCAAACTCTTGGAGCAAGCAAACCAGGCAAAAAACTTTTATCCTGAATCTGCTTGGTGCATTGCTTCTTCAAATCTAAAACACTGTTTGGAATTCACACCAGAGAGAGAGAGAGAGAGAGAGAGAGAGAGAGAGAGAGAGAGAGAGAGTTTGGAATATCAAGACTCTGAAAAGGTTGGAGAGGACGAACTGCTTGATGGTTTATATAGCAGTTCCCCCATACAATATCTGGTGGCAGCAGCATTTGAAAAGTGCTTTTTCACTAGTGAAAAACTGGGATGAAACATAAAAATTCTCCTCACTGAGATCCAGTAACTTGTGATTTCAACCTCTCCCCCTCACCACTGGCTACACATGATATATTTTATCACAGTAATCATTAAAAAAAATTTCAGTTGACTTCAACAACTGAAATATAGTACCAAAAGAACACAGACACTTGGATAAAAAATTCCAAACAAATATGAAAGGTATATAAGGCTGCAATCCTTTACACTCTTACTTGTGAATAACTCAGTGGGACTTACTTCTGCGTAGACATGAATAAGATTGTGCCGTTAGAGCACTAACACAAATGTTTGTTCAGAAATTCTATCTAGTATGTTCGGTAGAAGTCTCAGGTAAGATAGCTTAGGTTTTAAGCATTAGTGTAACAAGATCTACTTGCTGTCGCTCACGTGGCCTTTTGGAAACAGAACGGCCAAGACCAGAGGTCAGAAACCTTCTTCGAATAGGGGCCAGATGTGCATGTGGGGGGGCAGACCTGATGGTGCTCAACTGTTACCCAGGCAGCACCCATGGACTCTCAGGGCGCAATCCTAAACTGGAGTTAGGTCGGCATAAGCTATGTCTGCCTGCTGGCCTCTCTGACTCTGAGAGTGGTCCAGACATACTTTACGGTGTCCCTTGTGCTGGCCAAACTCAGTTTAGGATTGCACCCTCAATGAGCACCATCAGCTGAGACTCCGCGTGCTTCCTAGTTGCCTTGGTTACTTTGCAGCCACTCCGTGGCCATTTTGCCACCATCCCGAGCATTAGATGCTGACAAGGATAGGTTGGCAGCCCACCCACTCCCTTCCCCCCTCCATCCCTACCATGCACTTCCAGACTAGCCTGCTCGTTCCTCTTCCTCCCTCCAATTTGTGGGGAGAGCAAGACAGCCGAGCCAGGTAGGAAGGACTGGGGTAGTCGGTTCCCTCCACCTTCCCTCCTCCACCCCAGGCCAAATGATTTCAGGTAGTGCACCTGATCCAGCCCCTGGGATGTGGTTGCCTCCCCCTTACCTAGACATTGTTGTGTCCCCTATGAAAGTTTCTCAGTTTGCCTGCAGCAGATCCTGATGCTTCTTCTCAGCACAGGTCCTTTGAAAAAACGTTTCTCCATTGCATCCCTGATTTCATGTTTGCTGACACAGGGTTGGAACCTTGTGTGCTTTCAGGAGGGAAAATAATTTACTGGAATTCCACGCCTCTGCCCCACCTCAACATATTAGTGGATGCCCTATTCACAATTTGCATCTACTCTCATCACAAGTTCTTTCTTAAGTTTCTTAAGACCTACTGTCCCACCCTGGCCTGAGGCTTTGAGAAATACCTTAATTGTTCCTCCAATACAGTCTTCAAAGATACACTACAAAGTGTTATTTCAAGCTTAATGGCTTAGAGAAAAGGATTCTGTGGATTCTGTAGCGGAACACCTCCAAGGCTCTCAGTCTGTGCCATGATCAAAGGCGAGGCATTGAATGCCAAACCCTGGTCAAAGAAGTCTGTCCACTTTGCATGGGGTAGAAGAAGGTTCTTTGCATGAAAATCTGTCCTTTGAAGAAAATGAGAGTCACTGTTTCCTTAGGCATAAATGAACAAGAATGCAGACAATACATTTTGCTACATTAAAAGATAATTTTCTAAATGGCAAATTATCTGTGAATTACAGGAACCCTGATGGTAATTGCGGCTGCTTCTTAGCCTGGAACAAGCCTGGAACAAACATATTTTCTGATATATACTGTACAATGTATTGCTTCCCCTTTCCTTTTTCAGTGATTGAGCCTTATTTCCACACATGAGGCTTGAAGGTCATGGAGAGCACAGTTTTCAAACCATTACCAACTTGCCATGTTGGTTGGACATTCAGGCTGCAATCCTATCCACAGTTTCCTGGGAGTAAGCCCCATTGACTATAATAGGAGTGACTTTTGAGTAGACCTGCATAGGATTGGGCTCTCAGGGTGCAATCCTAACCTGGAGTTAGGCCAGCACAGTTAGACCAGCAAAGTTTGGCCGGCACAAGGGTCACTGTAAAGTATGTTTGGACCACTCTCGGAGTCATCTCGTTTTATGATGGCCCTTGTGCTGGCCAAACCTTGCTGGCTTAATTGTGCCAGCCTAGCTTCAGGTTGTGAAGTGGGTTAAACTGTGGTGGCGCTGTGGGTTAAACCGCTGCTGCTGAGCTTGCTGACCAGAAGGCTGGCAGTTCAAGACCACGGAGTGAGCTCCCGTCACTTGTCTCAGCTCCTGCCAACCTAGCCGTTCAAAAGCGTGTAAAAATGAGAGTAGATAAATAGGGACCACTTCGGTGGGAAGGTAACAGTGTTTTGTGCACCTTGGGGTATAGTCATGCTGGCCACATGACCACGGAAACTTGTCCTCAGACAAACGCCGGCTCTTCGGCTTATAAATGGAGATGAGCGGCGTCCCCTACAGTCGGTCACGACTAGGCCATTCAGTCGTAGGGAAAAAGTTGAGGCACACTGGTGGAATTAGGGCTGGCCCAAGACCTCCTGATGCCTGAGGTGGCACCCCAAATGGGCCATCTTACCCAGTGATGTGCCAGCCTCTCCTCGTCCTCTCCTTGTCTCCTCCTTAGGGATAGAGTCGATAAACGAATGTTCTTTTCCCTCTCTCAAAACACCAGAACCAGAGGGCTTCCGCTAAAACTGAGGGTTGGGAGAGTTAAAACAGATAAAAGGAAGTACTTTTTTACCCAGCAGGTAGTTAATCTGTGGAACTCTTTGCCACAGGAGGTGGTGATGGCATCTGGTCTTGATGCCTTTAAGAGGGGATTAGACGGATTTCTGGAAGAAAAGTCCATTGTGGGCTATAGGCAATGATGGGTTGTAACCTCCTTACATTAGTAGTAGGCTACTTCAGAGTACCGGGTGCAAGGCAATGGCAACGGGATGCAAGCATCTTGTTGTCTCATGCCTCCCTGGGGCACCTGGTGGGCCGCTGTGAGATACAGGAAGCTGGACTAGATGGGCCTTTGGCCTGATCCAGCAGGGCTCTTCTTATGTTCTTATGTCCCACTTTCCAATTTTCTAGTTCAGCTCTCCTTTTGTCCCCTCCGCATTTTCTCTTCCTCTCTGTCCCCCTCTTCCTTTCCTAATCCAAGAAGGAAAAGGAGGCACAGTAGAACCAAGCAGGCAGATAGGCGCCCCCACCATCAATCTGCTCCCTGAGGCTACCACCAGTCGGCCTCATGCATGGGCCGGCCCTGGGTAGAAAGCAGCATGAAAACCAGCTGGTGGACTCATGGTGTGCCAGGGCAGTGCTGGGAATTAATTAGGCTCCCTCCATGCATTGGACTCCCCCCAGTGGTGTCATCTAAATGATTTAAGAACAGGTACTCACTTTTGATTGACATGTGTTGGGACCTGCCCACCGGAAGTGACATCATAAGCCGGAAGTGATGTCGTGGCAGGAAGTGACATGAAAAAAGCCCTTTTTGAGGCCTCAGATAATTTTAAACTGACCCAACAGTTGAAACAGTATTCCACAGCACCCCCAGAATATGTTAAAGAGGCCTGGCATCATGTTAAAGTGACCCAACAGTTCCAAAACCCCAGAGCAGCTCATTTTTCAGTGGCAAGGCAAGGCAAGGCTCCGCTCGCTGCCTGCCTGGCTCTGAGAATGTGCAGGCAACTCAAACGTGCAGGAAATTCAAATGTTGCAGGGGGCGGAGTCGACGAGTGGGCGTGCGAATGAGCGGGGCCAGCCGTAATCCTAGAAACCGGTACTTGTGTACCCCCGCGTACCCCCTGCATGACATCACTGCTCCCCCCCATTGTTTGGTCACTTATGGTCCAGTCCTAATCTGGCATTACACCCCAGGAATGAGTGTTCTGGTGGCATAATGTGCTTTCCAGCTGTGCGGCCTGGCCGCTATTGCAAGTGAAGGCAGGGTTCCCTCCTTGGGGCAAGGGAACAAATGTGTTCTCACCCTTTGAAAGCCTTTGGGAGCTACAACTCCCCCGCAGGGTGCACCTGGCACCATCCTAGCACCACAGCCTCACTGTGCATGGAGATAGATGGAACTGGGCTGCCCGAAAGCAGGCCACAAGCCAAGTCCATGCACGCAAGAGCTTGTGAGTAAAAGTGGGAGAGTCAAGGGAAGGCAAAAAAATTCTACACTTTTCTCCAAGCCTGGCAACTGCTGTCTAGGGTAAAGAAGTAGGAAGGATGTGTATTCAGAACAAGGAGAACATTGAGATTACAACGTTGATATTGAGATTACAAAAGGATGACACTAGACAAATAGAGCAAAACCTTGGACAGCATGGTGGAGACGTTCCCTGACAGTCGAGCACTGCATGAAACAACACTATTGAAGCAGTGGCGTTTCTACAGGGATGGCAAAGCTCTAAGTTTTGCAAGAAGCCTTACCTTGCAGTGGAAATCACTCCTCTCCTGCACCGTTTTAGCCAATCCTCACAGGGAACAGCAACATCTTGGCGTTGCTTACTGGCTACAGCAGCAAGGGAAGGGAGGGATTTCCATGACAGGGTAAGGCTTCTTGCAAAACTTACAGCTTTGCCATCCCTGTAGAAACGCCTCTGTATTGAAGACATAATTAATAGGGAGGAAACAGGCATTGACTGGCCCAGAATACAATGCTCCTATTGGTTAGAATAGCTGTCAATCATGCCAAAACAAAGCATGCTGTAACAAATCAGCAAACCCTGTAGTTAAATTCTATACTTGGTATCAGAGGAAAAGCTCAAAAGAAAACTTACCCACTTTCTAGCTAAACTTCCTTAGCTTGCAAATCACTTAGGAGCAAGATGACTCCTAGCCCTTCTCCTGGAATCAGTGGGGGAATTAACTCAGGAATTAACCATGTCCTTGCTGGATAACCGCGGCCTTTTCCTGGATCTGGCAGGAATCTCATGTGCTGATTCTTTTCATCCCTTTTTGGGAAGGTTGGCGCCCCTAGTTCTGATAGGCTGGTTTAAACTTAGCAGACCCCTGAATGCTCTTGCGGCCAAGTCAGGTGGCTTGACTTGGACCAGTGACCAGGCGTGAGCAAAACTCAGCAGGGATCCTGTTGAATTTTTGGCAAGATTTTGTTCCCCTTGCTGATACCAGGCACAGGGCATGCTCAGTGTACCTGCTAGGCAAAGCGTACTCATGTTACATGCAACAAAGCACTAACAGAATGCTGACACTGCGCCTGACTCTACCCTTCTCCCCTCTGGTTCAGCAATGCCAGAAACAGGTGTGCTGAATCCGGTAGAAAGCCTTAGAACAGTGGTTCCCAAACTATGGGTCAGGAAGGATCCACCAGTGAGTCATGAGCCAATTTCAGATGGGTCACAAAGCACCTAAAGCAGCCATGTTGAAAATATGGGAAGCTGGGATGCTGGAAAGAGGAAGGGCTGTGTAGTTACCTTGCTTGCCTCAAGGTTGCAAATAGGCTTTTTTCCTTTCTGATTCACCGTGCTATTGGAAACTGCATTGTTGCTGTAATATTGCTGCACATTCTTAGGAAAGCAGCAGGCTCTGATGTCACAATGATGGCACTTACAACTATGACATCACTTCTGGTGTGGCCTGGACAGACTGTCATTCTAAAAGTGGGTACCAGTGCTAAAAATTTTGTAGGTGGCAGAACTCTAAGGGGATAAAAAGGGTAGGAAGGCTTGAGAAAAGTGGGGATTGGATCTTATGTATGCCATCACCACTAGACCCATCCCACTCACAGATTGCCTGCCCTTCCCTGCCCGCCCGCCCCTGCCATTACCGTACCTTCTCTGGCAAGGCCCATCAGTGGTTGTGCACTCTGTTGGCAGCCATTTTACCACAGTAGAGTTCTGCTCCACTGTTGTAAACACCTCCACACGGCAGCCCAATTCGCAATAGTATTGGGCTGTCAGTCAGCCTCAGCACACCTACCCATTGGGGTTTGCCATTTAGGTTTGCTCAGTGCAGGCCTCTCCACAGGCTTGGCTTTTTCCAGGTGTTGATGATTAGCATCGAGCACACAGGCCCCAGGGTACTCAACCACAGTACAGGCAGGCATCGAGCAGGCAGGCAGGAGTCAAGGGCACTGGCTGGAGTCAACAAATAAGCACCTAGGCCAAAGGCCTCCCAGTAGTCTGAAACTGCAGACAGTGCTGCTGAGGGGGCACACCTTCCCAGGGGCACACCTTCCCAGGGCCATCCCCCACCCCTTCTGAATGTGACTGGAGCTGTGCTCCCTGGATGGTCTGACTGACTGTGCTCTGACTCCCTGTGCTCTGACTGCCAGGTGCAAGGGAGTTGCAACAGGATGCAGGCATCTTGTAGCCTTGTGTGCTCCATGTGGCATCTGGTGGGCCACTGTGAGACTACAGGAAACTGGAACAGATGGACATTTGGCTTGACCCAGCAGGGCCCTTCCTATGTCTAGTTCTGAACTACTGTGCCCAACATGGGCCTTGCCATCATGGGCCTCCACTCTAACACCAACATTGACCAAAACCACTGGGCTGGGCTGGATTGACTTGTCCAACCAACCGCTCTTTGCATGATTACAGTTGTGAATGTGCACCTCCTCTCCTCTCCTGACACACTGGGCCCCCATTGCTTGAAAGTGCAGCTCAGTGATTCATCTGATCTACCCCCTCCAGGGCATTCCAAAGATTATGTAATTTAAATCACATGTGGAGGGGAGGTGAAACAAATATAATCTGGATCAATGCACTATCCAATTCTGATTCAAAAACTCCCAGGGACCATTCAGGAATTTACCATGCTTTGATGAATCTGGTTTCAGATTATGCTAGCAAGAATGTATTATGCATTTTCTATTTAAAACAGTTCTCCTGTCAACGCATCTATACTGCAGTAGCCTAATATTTTAAAATTTTAGTATGAAGTCTACATTTTCATATTTTTCATGGTACGGGCTTGCAGGCCAGGCCAAACTCCTTTGCACCTCTGAATCCAATACAGCACCCCCTTTCTCCATGCCTCGGCTCTAAACACTGGAGTTCAGTAATTAAGGTGCAATTAAGAGGCTATTCGTCAGCCTAATGTGGCTGCCGTACTCAACAGGAAATAAGAAAAGTGTCAGAAGCTGCAAGAAGAAAATTACCAGTAGATGCTTTCAGGAAGCTACTTGTTAATGATTAAAGGCCAGTCAGCTTAAGCGGGTGGAAAACACAATTAAACACAAAATTATTAGGCATATAAAAGAATGAGTCTTGCTGAAGGAGAATCAACACAGGAACAGGAAGCAGAGGGTAGGAATTAATGAATGATGATCACAATAGAAGAAGGAAGAAGTGGGGTCTTGCAGGTGTCCGTATTGGGACTGGTATTGTTTTTAATGTGTTCATAAATGAACTGGAGTTAAAGGCAAATGACTTTGCAGACGAAGCCGTATTAACCCATGGCCAGGCCCTTAGGCTTTCCGGTATTTTGGGCCCCCTCTGAAACTCTTCAGGAAAAGAAGGCCCCTAGCCCTTGTTACTGTCCCTTGTTACTGCTCCTTTCATTGCACACGGCCCTCTGCTGCTCCTCCATTTTCCCTGACTCCTAAGCCGGCGAGCAGTGGCAGAGAGCCTTGGCCAGCCAGGGATGAAGGCAGCGGTGTCCTCCTGGCGGAACGGCCCGGTACGCCGTTCCGCTAGTTCCGCAGACGGGCCTGGGCCGCGCCGCCTCTCCCGAGGACAGGCGAGCTGCTCCTGGGCCCGCCCTCCCTCCCGTGCATCCGAATAGCTCTGAAATGGAGCGATTCGAGGCACAGGGAGGTGCAGGGAGGCGTGGCTGGCCTCCGCCATAGGGGCAGAGGGCTGCCAACCATCTGGGCGTTCCGGTTCCTGGCGCGCCCGGATGACATCACTGGATGAAGGTGTGTGTGTGTTGGTGTTGTGCCGCCTGCCTCTGGGAGCTAGGTTGGCGGGCGGCCAAATGACCAGGTGCCACTCGGCCCCAGCACATTGAACACGCTTGGTCCTGTGATGTCCACGCCACCCTCCCCCAGAAGTGGGGCTGAGCATCTGACCGCACAGGTGCCACTCAGCCCTGGCTTGCCGGCTGCCCCTGGGCGCTGCAGGCTGGGCCAAGCCCTCACAGGAGCTCCACATTGCCACGGCTCAGCTCCCTGCAGTTGGGGTGGACTGCTTGCAGCCATGAGTGTCAGGGCCTGGCTCGGGCCCTGTGCTCCAACACCGGGGCTGGTTCGGACACTTACCTAATACTGCTGTTGTCTACGAGAACACCTAGACCCAATTGGAGCTCCCCAAGGTTGCCGCCTGCTTTGGTTAAGGCGCGCTGACCTGTCAAAATACCAGCAGACTCGTTTCCCTGCCGTGCGTTCACCCTGCCTAGCGAAGCTACCTTCCCAGCCCAAGAGCACGCTTCAAGCCTGAATATTTCCCTTCTGAGAGCGCTCACCTACATGTCGATGGAAGAATTGCCAGCTGGACTTCGTTGTCAGGATTAAAAAAAATAGATTCTTTATTAATAAAGGACGCAAAATGGCCGCAAAATGCGCGTGCAAAAAGGCACCCAAAATTGCATGCCAGACAAAAGAAAACATGTAATTTTTATACATTTCTATATGCAGATCATCAAGAAATAAATCATCCA
Source organism: Lerista edwardsae (assembly GCA_029204185.1). NCBI lineage: Eukaryota > Metazoa > Chordata > Lepidosauria > Squamata > Scincidae > Lerista > Lerista edwardsae. Next base: position 1,228,391 of record JAJKFI010000157.1, on the reverse strand, counting down.
ATCAAATACATCAGTCTAATCCCACCTTCCCTTTCATGGATCACTGCCTTGTCGTGGCGAAGGGGCTTGAGTAGCTCAATGAAGCTGTGAGCTATGCCATGTAGGGCTACCCAAGATGGACAGGTCACAGCAGAGAGTTCTGACTAAATGTGGTCCGCTGGAGAAGGAAGTGGCATCCCACTCCAGTACTCTTGCCAAGAAAACCCCATGGATTACAGAACAAAAAGGCTAAACGATATGACACTGGAAGATGAGACCCTCAGGTCGGAAGGTGTCCATTATGCTACTGGGGAAGAGCAGAACACGAGTACTAGTAGCTCCAGAAAGAGTGAAGTAGCTGGGCCAAAACTGAAAGGAAGCTCAGCTGTGGATGTGTCTGGAAGTGAAAAGAAAGTGCGATGCTGCAAAGAACAATACTACATAGGAACCTGGAACGTCAGATCTATGAATCAAGGCAAGCTAGATGTGGTCAAACGTGAGATGTCAAGGCTGAACATCGACATCCTGGGAGTTAGTGAACTAAAGTGGACAGGAATGGGAGAATTTAATTCAGATGACCATTATATTTGCTACTGTGGGCAGGAATCCCTTAGAAGAAATGGAGTAGCCTTCATAGTGAACAAGAGAGTGAGAACAGCAGTACTGGGGTATAACCTCAAAAATGATAGAATGATTTCCATTAGGATCCAAGGCAAACCTTTCAACATCACAGTAATCCAAGTCTACGCCCCAACCACTGGTGCTGATGAGGAAGAAGTTGACCGCTTCTATGAAGACCTAGAACAGCTTCTAGAATTGACACCCAAAAAAGATGTCCTTCTCATCATAGGGGATTGGAATGCTAAAGTAGGCAGTCAAGAGGTAAGAGGAATAACAGGCAAGTTTGGTCTTGGAGCACAAAATGAAGCAGGGCAAAGACTGATAGAGTTCTGTCAGGAGAACACATTAGTCATAGCAAACACCCTTTTCCAGCAACACAAGCGGCGACTGTACACATGGACTTCACCAGATGGTCTACATCGAAATCAGATTGATTACATTCTTTGCAGCCAAAGATGGAAAAGTTCCATACAGGCAGTCAAAACAAGACCTGGAGCTGACTGTGGCTCAGATCATCAGCTTCTTCTTGCCAAATTCAGGCTTAAACTGAAAAAAGTAGGGAAAACCGCTAGGCCCTCCACGTATGACCTAAATCAGATCCCCTACGAATATACAGTGGAGGTGACAAATAGATTTAGGGGCTTAGATTTGGTAGACAGAGTGCCTGAAGAACTTTGGACGGAGGTCTGTAACATTGTACAGGAGGCAGCAACTAAAACCATCCCAAAGAGGAAGAAATGCAAGAAGGCAAAGTGGCTGTCTGACGAGGCTTTACAAATAGCTGAGGAAAGGAGAGAAGCCAAAAGCAAGGGAGAAAGGAAAAGATATACCCAACTGAATGCAGATTTCCAGAGAACAGCAAGGAGAGATAGGAAGGCCTTTCTAAACGAGCAATGCAAAGAAATAGAGGAAAACAACAGAATGGGGAGGACTAGAGATCTTTTCAAGAAAATTGGAGATGTCAAAGGACAATTTCATGCTAAGGTAGGCACAATAAAGGACAAAAATGGCAAGGACCTAACAGAAGCAGATGAGATTCAGAAGAGGTGGCAGGAATACACAGAGGAACTCTATAAGGCCGATCTAAATGTTCCTGATAACCACAGTGGTACAGTCACTGAGCTCGAACCTGACATCCTGGAGAGTGAAGTCAAGTGGGCTTTAGAAAGCCTCACTAACAACAAAGCTAGTGGAGGTGACAGCATTCCAGCGGAATTACTCAAAATCTTAAAAGATGATGCTGTCCAAGTGCTGCTCTCCATATGCCAGCAAATTTGGAAAACCCAACAGTGGCCACAAGACTGGAAAAGATCAGTTTACATTCCAATCCCAAAGAAGGGCAATGCCAAAGATTGCTCGAATTACCGCACCATTGCACTCATTTCACATGCTAGCAAGGTGATGCTCAAAATCCTACAAGCTCGGCTTCAGCAGTATGTGAATCGAGAACTACCAGATGTACAAGCTGGTTTCCGAAGAGGCAGAGGAACTAGAGATCAAATTGCCAACCTTCGCTGGATCATGGAGAAAGCAAGAGAGTTCCAGAAAAACATCTACCTCTGCTTCATTGACTATGCTAAAGCCTTTGATTGTGTGGATCACAACAAACTGTGGCAAGTTCTTGAAGAGATGGGAGTTCCAGACCACCTGATCTGCCTTCTGAGAAACCTTTATGCGGGTCAGGAAGCAACAGTTAGAACTGGACATGGAACAACCGACTGGTTTAAAATTGGGAAAGGAGTACGACAAGGCTGTATATTGTCACCCTGCTTATTTAACTTATACGCAGAGTACATCATGAGGAAGGCAGGGCTGGATGACTCACAAGCTGGAATCAAGATTGCTGGGAGAAACATCAACAACCTCAGATATGCAGACGATACCACTCTACTGGCAGAAAGTGAGGAAGACCTAAAGAACCTTTTGATGAGGGTGAAAGAGGAAAGTGCCAAAATTGGCTTGAAGCTCAACATTAAAAAGACTAAGATCATGGCAACCACTCCCATCACTTCCTGGCAAATAGGAGGGGAAGAAATGGAAGCAGTGACAGACTTTATTTTCCTGGGCTCCAAGATCACCGCAGATGGTGACTGCAGCCATGAAATTAAAAGACGTTTACTTCTTGGGAAGAAAGCTATGGTGAACCTAGATAGCTTAATCAAAAGCCGAGACATCACCCTGCCAACAAAGGTTCGCCTAGTCAAAGCGATGGTTTTCCCAGTAGCCATGTATGGCTGTGAGAGCTGGACCATAAGAAAGGCAGAGCGTCGAAGAATCGATGCTTTTGAATTATGGTGTTGGAGAAGACTCTTGAGAGTCCCCTGGACTGCAAAGAGATCCAATCGGTCAATTCTCCAGGAAGTCAAGCCTGATTGCTCCCTGGAAGGACAAATGCTGAAGCTGAAGCTCCAATACTTTGGCCACCTGATGAGAAGAGAGGACTCTTTAGAAAAGACCCTCATGCTGGGAAAGATTGAAGGCAAAAGGAGAAGGGGGCGACAGAGGATGAGATGGTTAGATAGTGTCACCGAAGCAATGAATATGAAATTGGGCGAACTCAGGAAGCTAGTGGAGGACAGGGAGGCCTGGCGTGCTGTGGTCCATGGGGTCGCGAAGAGTCGGACACGACTTAGCAACTGAACAACAATCCCACCTTGATTATTGGGACACCAGAGTTTTTGGGACCTCTGATTGGTCCAAGGCAGGTTTGAGGAACTCCCCGTGGCATGCTCGTGTTCCTGAAGGGTGACTGGCGCCTTGGAAGAAGGGCTGACAAAGAGTTGGGAAAGACATGACAAAGGATTGGGAAGGGCTAATCGTTGGGGCATTTCGGAAGAAATGGGCGCAGGGTCAAGAGGAAGGCAAAGATAGGCATATCATCTCAAATTCAAGGGACATCTTAACAGGCAAAGACACTTATATTCAACACAAAAGAACAATTTATTCATTTCAATATGCTAAAGAATCTAGAGTTCATCAAAAGGTTCATCTGCGCCTCTCATGTAAATGTTTTGGAGGGAATCGGAGATGCTGGCACTGAAGACATGACCCAAGGGCTCAACTTGATGGCTGTGGCCCACTCCGGAGGAGACAGCATCCATTTTGTTCATTGGCAGCCATTTTCCGTTGCCCTTAAACAGTATGCATAAGCACGAAGTCCAACATAGCTGTTTTCCCTCGCAAAGCCCAGTTCCCATTCACAAAATACGTTCCCCATTCACAAAAAACACATTGTTCATTGATAAAACCCCATTCACGTAGCTGGCTTTCCCTTTAACAGGGAACTTTGACAGCTCGAGTTTTGACAGCTTGCTCGAATCACGTGATCGGGGGTTCCGGGGAATGGCTGGGCTATCCCTGATTTTGACAGCCAGCATAGCGGTGCTTTCGAGGAATCGGCTTAGAACTTTGACAGCTGGCTTGTTAGCTTGCAGTTAACAGTTTACTTAGGCATACGTCAGGGTGAAACTGCAGGTCAAGGGGTCCGATAATCCCATCAGCGTTGGCTTGCGCTTGTACTAATCCTATCAACGCTGTCTCGCTGGGGCTTCGGCAGTGATGGCAGCGGCGTGAGTTCGAATCCCGGCTCCCCGTATTTTGCTAGAACGATGAGCAGGGAGTCCGGGGAGGTTGAGGCTGTGAGTTCGATTCCTGCCAAGGCTAAATGTCCTTTTAAATGTTTGTGACACAGCTGGGCCAGGAAGAAACCATGGTGGTTGCAAGCATGGCTGGGCTGTTTGCCTGCAGCCAGGAAAGGTGCTTGGTGGTTGCAAGCATGGCTGGAGAGAGGCGCCTGCAGCCAGGTGGAAGAGCTTGGTGTTTTCTTGGGGAAATCCCGGGGAGGGGGGGGTCCTCCTACGTCACCGCCAAACTGAAGGGCCCTAGCCTCTGTGGAGTCCCTAGTCAGCCGAATAAATAATACAGTCTTGTTTGCAGATGCCAAACTATTCAGGACGCAATCCTAACTTTGCCAGAATGGCAAAACCAGTGGGCCTGCGCTGTATCGACATTCGTGCCCACATTTGGGGTAGGAGCCAGTTGCCCCAGTGTGCTTGCTGGGACTTGCACCTACTGTTTCGCAGGCGCAGCTCTGAGCAAGCCATGCAGACCAAATTGGGGCCACACAGCCTGGGGACAAAGGCTTGGATGAGGCCTACTGGTGCAGGCCAAATCCTAACCCCCACTCCTGAGCCCTGCAGCCTTACTTGGGCTGCTAGGATTTGCATCAGTGAAATTGCTGCGGCAGATCATAAGGCTGGCTGGGGAGCACTGCTGGGTAAGGAGAAAATATTGCCTTCCCCCAGTTGCCCTTCAGCTGGCACCTACCTTGCTTGAGATACAGTGTAGGCCGGGCAACAAGCATGCGGGTGGTGGTGGTGGTGATTAACAAGCTGAGCTTGATACTAGAGGCCAAAATAGTGGACACCTTGGTATGTATGAGTAATACCATCATGCTATATACCTGAATGGTATACATTGAATATGTGAAATTTAATGCAGAATGCAATGAAACAAATTGGAGTATCGTATCTTCATTCTATTGAAGTTGGAGAGGATCAGGTCCCAATTTTTGATTCCTCTCATGTCTGCCCCTTTAAATTTAAGGGCTGCTAATTTGAAGGTTCGTTACCCCGACGTGTGCTCCCTGTCCTTACTGCAAATACTTAAGCCCTACAAACCTGTGATCCTCCCTTAGGATCACTGCTACAGCATACCAATTGCTTAACGTGGACGAGAGAGAGAGATACATACATACCAGCTGGACTTTGTTGTTGGGGAAAAAGGTACATTTTACTTATGTGAAGGACATCAGCAAAACGGACACAAGCATGCAGGCTTCCAAGGAGATTACAAAACCTGTGTCTCCCTGGAGGTACAGAACTTATGCAAATTGTACATGTGCGTTTGGCCAGTTATACAATTTAATATGCTAACTATGGATTTGAAACTAGCCAGTAAGAATATTTGCCCAATGTAATTGGCCATTTGGGATGTGAGCCATCTGATTGGTTATTTCTTCCTGAGGTGGCCCTCCTCCCCTTTTACTGTGACTTCAGGAAGACAATATTACAATATTACAGTATTACAATAGGTTGGCACACAAAAGCAGATAAGGGACATCTAGACCAGACAAGCCCTTGACACGTTTGATAACAGTTAAGTACCTTAAATCACCCTGAGGTGTGGCAGCTGCCCTTGAATTCTGGTGGGGTAAAACATTTGGCTTGATTGAATTTAGCCAGGACTTTTGCATAAGCCTTTTGTCAGACCAGATTTTGCATTACAAGACCCTCAGGGAGGGAGGGGGGGGGCTTTGGAATGTCTGTGTTAAGAGACTCACCTCTGTGATTTTTCTCTTACAGCAGCCCAACTTTTCTTACCCCTGTACCTGTACAGGCCCAGCATTATGTGCATCTGACCATAGCAATGCAAGTGTTCCTGGGAGGCCAAATTACCACAATGGGGTACAGAGCCAGGAGGCTCTTAACAGTGGCTCCTGCCAAGAAGTGCTTTTCCCCACCAGAGTAGGTAGCTGTTCTATTGTTGTCCAAACCTCCATTGTTTTACTCTGGTTCAGGCTTGCACTGTGGGAAGAGCTTAGTGGTTTCAGCATGGCTGCAGCAGTGTGCTGTGAGCCAGGAGAGTTCATGAAGGTTGCACGTGGCTATGGAAGCCAGAAAAAAAGCTTGGTTGGTGGCAGACATGGCTGGAGCAGGAGCAGAGCACGGCCAGCCAGGAAAAGCTTAACAAAGTCTGAGAGAATCCTGGGGTGGGGGGTGGGTCTCTCCCACAACACTATCAAACATGGCTAAAAAGACAAAGAAAATAATGTACAGCTATGATGTCACTTCCTGTTGTGACGTCACTTCTGGAGCATCATTTTGCCCTCTGCAGCAGGCTATACTTTCATAAGCTACACCCGTGATGCAAGACCACTCAGCCTGCCTGTTCCAGTGCAGGTTAGGCTTGGGCTTGGGCTGAGAGTGGCATTTCTTATAGCACGTCTATATTATTCAACCCAGCAGAGGGCAGCAACGGATAGCTAAAGTGCAGATACTCAAGCACACAGGCTGGAGTTTTAAGGGCTTGTGCCCCCTAGCGCTTAATAACCCTTGAAGATTTCTTGCCCCGAAGTTTGTAAATCCTGGATTCAGAATAGAAACGTTTCCAGCTGCAAATGCTTGGCTGGTTGCATGACAAATTGAGTGTTAAGGCTCAACATCAGTACACATGTGGCAACCTTATGAACCGAGAACGAACGGTTGCAAAGAGAACGAATGGTTTTCAAATGCTTGCCAAAACAAACCAAAAATCTAGCTTGTAGATATAAGAGCTATTTTGAGAAGAAGAGTTCATCCATCACTGCTAAGAATCCCTGACATACTACTCCTTTTTCTCTCACCCAGCTCACCTCTCAGAGAACCCTGGCATTTCTCTGCATTAGAGAGTCATATGCTATGTTGCAGGGGTGTTCTTAGAGGGGGGCAAAAAACTATTTTTTCAGGAGTCTGAGCTCCTGTGTAAAATTTATTTATTTATTTATTTATTTATTTATTTATTTATTTATTTGATGAATTTATACCCCGCTTTTCCTATGCCGAAGCAAATGCCCAAAGAGAGAACAAACAAAATACAACGTAACCATAATAAGTAAAACATAATAAGTAAAACACATTAAAACAACACATTAAAACAACAACAAATTCAACATGAACGGGAACACCGAGAGTGAACTGGAGTGAAAGCTAGACCCAATTCTCGATATCAGGACGTATCGGAGGGTGGGAAAAACAATTGACCAGGAGAGTGAAACAGACTATGATAATATCCCAGAGGGACAGAGGGCAGACAGCCACACAGTCATCCAAAGGCCCGACTAAATAGGTATGATTTGAGCTCTCTCCGAAAGGCCAGGAGGGAGCGTTTATTTCTTAATTCTTCTTGCAGGGAGTTCCATATTTGTGGAGCTGCTACAGAGAAGGCTCGTCCCCGAGCTGCCATCCCTTTAGCTTGGGACACAGGGGGACTTGAAGGAGAGCCCCTTTAGATGATCTAAGAGGGTGAACAGGTATGTATGGGAGAAGGCGGTCCTTTAGGTAGGCGTGGCCTAAGTCATGAAGGGCCTTAAAGGTCAATACTGTCATCTTAAGTTGGGATCGGAAGTGAATGGGCAGCCGCTGCAGCTGCTGAAGGAGTGGTCCTACTGAGTCAAACCGTCTAGCCCCTGTAACCACTTGGGCTGCTGCATTTTGTACTAACTGTAGCTTCCGAACTGTTCTCTGGGGAAAACCTACTTGCTATGCTCCCCAAGCTATGATTGGCTGTGAAGGCGAGGGGGTGGGGCTGCTTTATACAGGAGCTCAGGCTCCTGCAAAGTGAAGCATTTTGACCCCCTCTAGGAATGTCACTGCCCGTGTTGGATAGCTTGTTAGATCAGGACATCCAGATTCTTCTATACCATTTAGCCCTATAGTTCGTTGAGTGACCTACTTTGCAGGGTTTCAGTAAGGATAAAATGGGGGGTGATGAATGCGTAATTAATAATATTTTCCTCCTTTCAGGAAGACACCTTCAATTGCCAGGGGGCAGATTTGACAGACGTGGGAATCATAATTGTCTACAGGAGTCTCTTCCTGTTCTGGTGCAACAAGAATTGGCACATGGAAGCAGGTCTGGGACAGTTGAGGTTTCCCCAATGGCATTTCCTCTGTGCAAGATGACGGCAAACTCATTGAAAGGGAGCTTCTGGGGGAAAAATGGAGGCTGCTGAGCAACACACTTCCAGAGTGATGCCACCAAGCAGCAGCAAAACACAGGTGGGGGCAAAAAGCACAAGAAGTCAGGTAATTTCAGCTCCAAAATCCCTCCCCCAAAATTCAGGCAGTTTTTGACGCAACTCTGGTTTTCAGTGTGTGAACACCCAAACTCAACCGGGGCTCCCCAAGGTCACTGCCTAGCTTGGGTGAAGGTGTGCTGACCTGTCAAACGTTTTGGCAGGACTCGATTCCCCGGCGTGCGTTCCCTCTGCCGCGTGAAGAAGCAACCTCCCTCCAACCCGAGAGAGTACTACAAGCCTAGATATTTCCCTTCTAAGAGCGCTCACCACGGAAATCCGGACACGTCGACGGAAGAATTGCCAGCTGGACTTCGATTCAAAAATAGATTCTTTATTAATAAAGGACACAACTGGTCGCAAACACATATGCAAAAGGGCACCCCAAATTGCGTGCCAAATAGAAAGAAGCAGGCATTTTTATACAGTCATACATGTAGATGAAGAGAAATAAACCATCCAATCAACTTCAGTTGCCTAATCCGACTTCGGTTATTGGGGGACCGGGGTTTTGGGGACCTTTGATTGGTCAAGGGTGGGTTTGAGGAACTCCAGGAGACACACTCGCAGCCAGGTGAAGGAACATGGCGATTGCTGAGAGAGTCAACCGGGGCGGGGGAGAGAGGGAGAGGTCCCGCCTGGATCTAGGTGCCTCCTACATCAAGTGTTTAGCTTCCGCATAACTGCAGCTGCAGATACATGTTGTTTAATTATCAGGTTTTTTAATTGTTGGTTTTAAGTATAGATTGTAGGCTGCTTTCAAAATATTTTATTAAAAGGCTATAAATAAGATGACCAACTTTTTTACAATGAAAAGGAGGACACAAATAAATTGAAGAAAAAAATATCGTAAATAAAAGAAACATTTTATTCATTGCAACTATAATACGATTAATGCATAATAAAAACATTTGTAACATTTTATATTGTAATTATGCTTACATGCCAACAGGGTTGTATAACCCTGTAAAATTATACATATTTGGAAATTATCTATATATATAAAAACGGATGTGGGTCTGTGTGTGGGTCTGTGTGTGTGTACGTATGTGTATGTGTATGTTCTGAATAGGCTTCTCAATGCTTGGAGCAATCGGCACGAAACTTGGCACGCACGTACCTTGAGGCCTGGCGACAAACACTGCGGGGGTCAGACCCCCCTAGAGCCCCCGGGGGTGGGGTACGGGGGGGTCCCGACGTGACAACGGTCACAAACGGCCAAACCTGGAGTCAAATCCACAGTTTTCGGGGTCGCCGGGATGAGTGGCGACGCTCCCGATGCAGTTGAAGTCTGGGTTTGCCCCCCCCAACATGGGGGGGGCAAACAGGGGTACGAAACACAGCATCCGCCATGCCCTGCTGGAATGCCTGGACCGATTGGCACCAAACTCGGCATGCAGAAGCCTGGCAGCCTAGCCACAAACACTGCGGGGGTCGGGCCCCCCTGCCGCCCCCGGGGGTGGGGGTACGTGGGGGTCCCCGCGTGCAAATGGTCGAAAATGGCCAATCTCGGTGTCAAATCCATAGTTTCCAGGGTCGCCGGGATGAATGGCAACGCTCCCAACGCTGTGCGAGTTCAGGTTCACCCCCCTCGCCGTGGGGGGCACGAAGGGGTGCGAGACACAACATCCGCCGTGCCCTGCTGGAACGCCTGGACCGAGCGACACAAAACTGGGCACGCATAAATCTTGTGGCCTGGCCACAAACACTGCAGGGGTCGGGGGCCCCTAGCGCCCCAGGGGGTGGGGGTACGGGGGGGGCCCATGTGAAAATGGTCAAAAGTGGCCGAAATCGGGGTCGCATCCATAGTTTCCGGGGTTGCCGGGACGAGCAGCGACGCTCCCAACACTCTGCGCGTTCAGGTTCACCCCCCCTCGCCGTGGGGGCCAGGAAGGGGTGCACAACAGAACGTCCGCCATGCCCTGCTGGAACGCCTGGACCGGGCGACACGGACCTTGGCACGCATACACCTTCCGGCCTTACGACAATCACTGTGGGGGTCAGACCCCCGTACCACCCCCGGGGGGCGAGGGGGGTCCCCAAGTAGAAATGGTCGAAAACGGCCACAGTCAGCGTCGAATCCATACTTTCCGGAGTTGCCGGAGCGAGTGGTGATGCTCCTGATGCCGTCAGAGTCCGGGTTCACCCCCCCTCGGCATGGGGTGCGACAAGGGGTGCAAGACACAATATCTGCCATGCCCTGCTGGAATGCCTGCAGCAACGCGCACCAAACTTGGCATCCGCTTGACTTCCAGCCTGGTGACCGACACTCTGGGGGCCAGCCTCCCTGGCGCCCCCGGGGCCCCCACATGAAAACAGTCTGAAACGGGCCAAATCGTCACTGCTTCTGTAGTTTCTGGGGTCGCGCAGATGCGCGCCAACGCTCCCGATGCTGGGCGAGTTCAGGTCCGCCCCCCCTTGAGAAACACCACATCCGCCATGCCCTGCTGGCATGCCTCGACCGATTGACACGAGACCTGGCGACACACACTGCGGGAGTCAGACCCCCTTAGTGCCCCCAGGGGGCGCGGGTGTCTCCATATGAACATGGTCGAAACCGGCTGACATCCGCGTCACGTCCGTAGTTTCTGGGGTCGCCGAGACGAACGGCAAGCCTCCCGACACAGTTGGAGTCCATGTTCAGGCCCCCCTCGGCGTGGGGGGCAGGAAGGGGGCAAAACAAAATGTCTGCCATGCCATGCTGGAACGCCTGGACTGATCCGCACCAGACCTGGCATGTGCGTGCCTTGCGGCCTGGCGACAAATTCTGCGGGGGGCAGCAGGGGGCCTGAAGTGAGGACGGCCAAAAATGGGTGACATTGCCATCACATCCATAGTTTCCGGGGTCGCCTCGACGCCCAGTGAGGCTCCTGATACAGTTGGCATCCAGGTTCACCCCCCTTAGCATGGGGGGCGAGAGGGGGTGCACAACCCAACCTCTGGAAGATCATTGTGTCACCCGGGCAACGTCGGGTACCAAAAAGCTAGTTAAATAGATAATGAATTACTAAAACGTGAATTGTGCTTACCTGTGAGTCTACTGCGTGCGTATGTGCCGTGTTGTGTTTTGGTAAGAAGTAAACAAAGCCACTTGCGCACGGCACGCTCTCTCAAGGTCTCCCGTGCGGAGCGCATGCATCTCATAATGGTGTCTCGCCACACTGTACCGAGTGTAAATCACAGGCTCATATGCCCTCTAATCAGTTCCGGGCCCCTATGAGTCTGTGAATTTTTCAGCAGTGTGTGACCTTAAGCACAACAAGGCTCACAACCACTGCTACTAGTCTGGGCCCAAAGTTAAGAATACTTCCTCTTAACCTTAAAATTCCCCAGGCTAAACAAGTCCCAACTACAGGGACTTTTCCAATGAGTAACTTAAAATTTGGTAAGCGTGCCACTTTAGCCACTGAATCTTATCTGATTCCAAAGACAACCAAAGCTTCTAGTAAAGTTAATTGTAATTTATTGATAAACAAGGGTTACACAACTAAGAAAGCATACTAGAACTAACAGAGATACCTTATAAAACAAAGAAAACTAGGTTCCTATCACTGACTAGGCCCTAGTTGTTCACCTTGTTCCTCAGACAGCAATTCCAGTCTTGCAAAGGGAAGTCTGCAGGTTTGCAAGCTTTATCAGGTCTGATGATCTTCTTGGAGGATGATCTGGAGGAGTCTTGCAGTTTGGAAGGTCTTGGTGGTGGTTGTGCGGCCACACCCCTCAGGCTCAATCAATTAGCCTATCAGGGTTTTCAGCACTAGCTACATGTAACCTTTCTGAATAGCTTGACCCCATTCCTGACCCCAGCTATAACTTCACACCTTTTGCAAACAGCCAATGAAATAAGCTCTCTCAATCCTGCTTGTGTTACAATTCTTTCAAAATAAAGTCAAGCCAGGGCCTAGCTTTTTCTTGTTTGCTCTTTACACCGAGCCTTGACGAATCGTCATGTCAAATACAAATACGTCACATCACACGCAACGGATCGGATCAGCATCGATCAAACACGGGGATTTACAGATTAGTCTTCAAATATCGAAAAGGAGGACATGTAGGAGGACACTTTTCGAGGGAGGACAGAACTTACAAAAGGAGGACTGTCCTCCCTAAAGGAGGACGGTTGCTCACCTTACTATAAAGGCACCTCGCTTATCACCGATCAGGTTCTCTGCGGTTCTCCGCAGCCCATCGCCTTCGCCCATTAACTTAGTGTAGGTGCTTACCGCTGGCGCCCAGTGAAAATGTTTCTACCTTTTACAGGATGCTGTAAAGAGCAATGTGAAGGCAGGCAGCCTGAATGCTTGAAGTGTATAACTAGATAACAGGAAGCAGGAAGTTAACTGCTTCCTGTTAACATTCAATTTAGGGTGCAATACTCAGGAGTATTGCAAATGTGCCTTAAAGCATTTTTGGACACTCTCAGAGTCAGGAAGGAATGGGTTATGTTCATGTGCCAGCCTCCCTGATTCCAACAGTGGTGTAAACACATTTTACAGCACATTTGCGACAAGGGACTTGTGCCAGCCTAACTCCAGGTTAGGACTGTGCCCTTAGTCTCTTCAAGTATTGCCAGCATGTCGTGCTATAAGCTTGCATGCTTATAGTAAAAGGAGAAAGCATTTTTTTGCAGTGGTAAGCACCCAAATGTTGTTCATGGGAACTGGGGGCATGGGGTTTCCCCATGTTAGTGGTTTCCATATTGTAGGAGGGGGCTGGAATAGATCCCCACAGATATGTGGGGATGTCTGTAACCGTTTTATAAACATACTTATAAACATGAGTTACAGATATTTTGAATAAAGGTGAAGCGCATCCTGCCCTTACGTCTCACACGCACACAACCTCTGGCCTGATGTGACTCCAGTGCATCTCAAAAGAGGCCAGTTTAGTTTCCAAGCTGTGGCCCAAGGCTTATTTTGCAATTCAAAACCCCAAAGCCTTATTCATGTTCATCAGGACCACTGTGCCTGAGAGCACCTTGCATGACAAGGAGGCGCTGGGCCAGATGTGATGCCAGGACATCTCAAAAAGTCACCAGGTGACAGGGCAATGCTAGGACCATACAGGCACGTATCTTACCTGTAACGCCCCATGGCGCGAGCCATGGGGTGCCGGGCAGCGGCGGGGCGCCATTGTGCACAGTCTGGGAGAGACTGCATGGTTTTTGGCCCTCCCGCCCGCCCACGCTTCCCTTACGCTAGGAAATAGAGCGTTTCCGGGGTAAGGGAGGCGTGTCTGAGTGACGCGTGGAGGCGGGGCGACGTGGGGGGTGCGGTTTCAGTGCCTGCCATGGGACACGCTCGGGCCTCCGGGCGCGCCTGGGACCAGGTTGCTGGGGACCCTGGGCCAAAGTCCTGTATTGCCATCCCGAAGCTTACTGGTGATGAGCAAGTGACTCTTCCCACTCTCTCCACCAGCACTTGGTGGGAAACCTGCAGCTCTGATGGGCACAGACCCTTCGCTGGCCAGATGCTGCTCTTACACAGAGGAGTACCTAGAGGGGGGTCACAGCACTACGTTTGGCAAGCAGCCACTCCTCCCCCCTTCAGAGCCATTCGGAGCCAACGTAGCCTCTGTTTTGCTCTAGCTGCTGGGAATGGCTCTGAAGAGGAGGGGGAGCGGCTGCTTGCAAAACCTGGTGCTGTGATCCCCCTCTTGGTTTGCCTCTGCTCCTACACAGGAGTATACACTTGGGAGTAGTAGGAACAGATTTAGGGCTGTGAACCTGCAGTTTCTTATTCAAAGAGCACAATATCAGGACATAAGGCAAGGGATCGTCACCCAGCAGAAGGAATGTGTAAGTTGAGGTGGTTTGAGGACAGAGCTATGAAACTGACAGTTCCTTAATCAGGGTATTAATCACCTCTATTAATCACTTCTCTGATCAATCAGGAACCATGAACCACCTTCAGTCTCATGATGGTTGGGTACCATTTGAGTCATTAGGCTTTCGAGACAGCATCTTCCTTATTTCCTTTTCCTTCTACCCTCCGGGATTCAATTCAGGCATCTTGATTTGCTGGAGCCAGGGTGGAGCAAATTGGAAGAGAGATGGAGGTACCTGGAGAGAGGCTGCTGCCTTTGCCGCTTGTCCCTCCCTCGCTCTTGCATCCGCTGCAGAAATTCCGAGGGGAGGAGCCCCAAGAGTGGTCCCAGGGTGAGTTACCCATAGGGGCAACAGCAGAGGCTGTCTCCCCTTGTCCTCATTGCCCAGAGAGCCACCCTGCTGTCCTCCTGCCCTGTGGAGGGGGAGGCAGAGACAGGAATGCCACCACTTGGCATTTTAGTGTCACCCCCCAATGATGTCACCCTGTGCGGTGCACACCCCTCGCACCTGCCTAGTGATGCCCCTGATTTAGCCACTCGTGAATTGGCGACATCCACTTCTCTCTAGCAGGAATCCAGTATCAGTCATCCAGGCGGACGCTCACCCATCCTGACTGCTGCGATGCAGGGTCTGTGTGAAGAGGGTTCTGAAAATGGTTCGTAAGATAGACTGGCGCGGCAGGCAACTTGACGGAGCCAGGAATGTATCCCACCACAGAACCTCTTCTGACCCAACTGCAATGGCAGTTTATGTTTTCAGGCCCAAACCAAACAGCGGGGATTTACTTTTAAAACTTCGTGTACTCTAAGAGCGCAATCCTAACCTAGAGTTTAGGCCGACACAGTTAGGCCAGTGTTGGATGTTGTGGAGAGAGTGGTTTTTGCAAAGGACTATGGGATTGGGGGAACATGGGCCAGGTAAGAGACTGCTGCAATCAACTGACCCTTGCGCAACACGACAAACGCACGGAACCAGGAGATCGGAAACGGAGCAGCCTGCGCTGATACGGCCGGAAGATTGAGAAAGCGCTAAGACGGAAAGGAGATTGTAAAAAGTTAATGAAACCCTTAAACCCTTAAGCCTGTTAGCAAACCCCTAAGCTTGTTTTCCCTTGTTAATCTTGTTTGCCGATACTTCCTGAGCTAATCAATGCAGCCTTCTGATGAGTTAATTAATGAACGAATGCCTTGGGAAACTGAACCATAAATATGAGTCTGTATTCAACAATAAACCAGAACTTTATTATTGATCATATTGGTCTGTGTGAGTTCTCCCTCGCTTCGGCACGGCAAATGGTGACCCCGACGCGATTAGAAATAATCAGCGGACAGGTGCGAGGTTAGCATCCCGGACGGGGTAGGATCGCTGCGGACAGCCAAAAGGAAACGAGCCAAAGGATCCCCCGGGCGCCCCAGAGAGGCGGACAGAGAGAAGTGGCCACGGCTGGCTGGTGAGTCAGGATAAAAAAAGGGAGACTGGTCGACAAAGTCCAAAGGGTGACGGTCGGATCAGGGAAGCGGGATGGGAATAGCCGTATCGGCTTCGGAGAGAGAAGGGCTCCGGTTGTGTGAATTGGCCCCGAAGTATGATTGCAAATTAAAGGAAAAAGATGCGAGCGCCATATGTCAATGGGCTCGAAGGCGGGGTCATTTTAAGGACTTAAAAGACGTCTTTTTGCTACCAGCTTGGAAAAACATTGGGGCGGATTTGTGGGACTCAGTACAGAACAAGAATGCTGAGGCACAGCGATTAGCCCCCATTTACAGGACAATGACTAAAACTATGCCTAAGTTACATGGAGAAGTGGAAGCCAAACGGGCAATAAGGCAGGCGTTGGGAGTTGCTGAAAAGGAGGAGGGTAAAGATACAGGATTGACAGCATCAGGGGCACCATCTAAGGAGGTTGAAGTGTATCCCCTTTCCGAAGCTAAAAAGACGGCCTTGGGGGGTCCCACTGACAGCTTCCCTCCGTATACAAGCCCAGTCCCTGAGGAAGCCCCCTTCGCTAATCCCCCGGCCCCACCTGACCCCGCTGATGCTCCTTTGCCCATGAACAAGAATATCCCAGGCAAAACTTACCCGGATTTGTCACAATGGAAAAAAAATAAGAAGAAAGCCTATGAAGTCCTACAAGCGGCGGCGCACAGGAAAACCCGAAGCAGAGCCCGGAGTCGGGGCGGGCAGGCGGGCGCGCTCAAGGCAAGGAGCGGGCGCCCAGCAGCTCCAAGCCAGCCCCCAGCACCGCGCAGGGCCAGGCAAGGTCGGGGGATTGCCCGGGCGCTCCGGCCGCCCGCCAACCTGGCCAGTCACCGGCCAAGCCACCGCGCACCGCGTCTGCCCGCCGCCCGCCCGCCCCCCGCCAGTCAAGCCGGAACCGGGGGAAGATGGCTGAGCGATAGATGGCGGCTCCAGAATCGCGTGCTCAGCGAGAAAAGCATCTGCAACGGCAAGCAAGATAGTAAGAAGGCAAAGCAGCCCCGCGAGCGATCTAACGCGGCTCACAGCCGAAAGACAGCGAGCGCTCCACAAACGCAGCCCAAAAAATACAAATGCCGACAGCAGCGAAAGGCACATCACCGCCCTCCCCGCTGCTAGTCTCCCAAATGCAGATCAAACACACACGCACACAGGGAAGACGCAAATCAAACGCAAAGAAAGAGAGACGGACCGTTTAAAAAGGCAATTCCTTTTTCTGACACCACGGAAAGCAAGTAATGAATTCTCTGCAAAGGCTGTTCAGTGTTAAATGTTACGTGTTTGTCATGTAAAGTCAAAATGCGCGCTGTATGTCTTGTCTGTCCCTACATGTGTTGTTTGGGTAAAAATCCAAGTGTAGATGTAAAAGCATGTGTTTGAGTAAAAGTCCAGGTGTGTGTATGTGTGTGTTGACCTGGACTGGGGGTGTGTGTATATATGTGTGTGGGTGTGTAGGCACACCTTAAGGAAATTCCATATGTGTGTGTGCATCTCTGTGGGCACATCTCTGTGTCCAGACTTCTTTTCTGCTTCTCTGCTTGCTATCTC
This sequence comes from Lerista edwardsae, assembly GCA_029204185.1. NCBI lineage: Eukaryota > Metazoa > Chordata > Lepidosauria > Squamata > Scincidae > Lerista > Lerista edwardsae. The sequence continues at coordinate 1,211,106 of JAJKFI010000157.1, read as the reverse complement.
TTTCTTGTGTCATCCTTAAGGCCTAATATTGTTGCAACACTTCTTTTCATTTTTGAGCTCATTCCTGGTACCATGATATATTTTTTTTTGGTTTTGTGCACTATTTGTTCTCTGTTTGGAAAAAATTTGAGTTAAGTTTAAACACTAGTGTGCATCAGAATGCCACTAAACCTCGCCAAAGAAAACCATGTAATCTTTAGAAAGTATTTTAAATTGAATGTATGATTGTCTATTTGTTAGTGTTTTATAGCTAAACTTATTTAGGAGTCCTTTGGAATGTGGTTTAATAGGCAGGGCTATTGGGGATTCTGTGGGAATTTCACACAGAACATTGAATGGAGATTGGTGTAACATGATAGTGTCTGTTATTCTTAGATATTCATTTAGAGGTATTAAAGACAGTTCTAAAAACGGGAATAGCTACAGACTGGCATAGTAAATATTTCAGCCATTCTTAGAATCACATGCTCCCCCTCCCTCTTAGCCCAAAAGGGGGGGGAGACAGTTGACACTGAGTTGGGGTTTCCCAACCCCCTCCTCTTTCCTCCAAAGCAAAGTAGCAGGGTGACTCACCCAGCGTCTTACACCTATCCTCAAGACTTTTATCTTCTCAGGGAATTCCTGTCCCTTAATCTCAGCAAAAAACATGCATTCTTTCCTTCAACGCTGTGCTGTGTGAACTATAAAGCCTAAGCCTTTAAAAATCTGTTTCCTAAAATAATGAAAGTTCCATTCTTAACAAGGCTTGTATAAAAAGGTGGTGTAAACATTACCAATATTTCAAACCAAATCTCTCTAAATCACAAAAGTTCATGTTTACAGCAATGCCGCTTCAATCCTAAACAAAGCTGAGTCCTACCAGCAGCAAATCACACTTTAAAGGAGCCAAATAAAGCTTTTTGAAAAAACTGAAATGCCTAGCAAAATTGCTTGCAAGTTTACCCGCGGGCTCAGCTAAACTAGAAATCATTAATTCAAAGTTGCATTTCTAATTTTTATGTAAGCATCCTTATGCTCTCCAAACCTACCAAGGCTTTAAGTTTTTAGAAATTAGTAGCAAGCAATTATTAAACGTACACATCAGGATATAAAAAGATATATTTCCCTCCTTTTAAAAAGAAAAGGGGGAGTTAGGCATTCTTGGGGTGGTATGTCTTAAACTGGGTGAATGTAAGACCAATGCTGCAAGACAAACTTATTTTCACCATAGCTAATTTTTTAGCTAATTTTTTGCGGAAGTGCATGGGGCGGGCCGTGTCAACACTAAAGTTACTGTAAATATGACTGTCGTGCAGAATCTCACCAAAAGGAGAGCCAGTTGCAAAACATCCGAATTCAGACCGACCCCGTGGCAGACTGGTTCCATTCACTAGGATTGCCAGCCTGGTTGCTACATATAATTCAGCCAGTACTGATGATAGTAGTTATATGTATTTTAATGTGTTTGTTTGGACCTTGCTGTTTTCAATGTATCCAAAATGTTGCCTTTAAAACTTCCGAGCAGCTGTTCAAAAGAAGAGGGGGAGATGTTGGATGTTGTGGAGAGAGTGGTTTTTGCAAAGGACTATGGGATTGGGGGAACATGGGCCAGGTAAGAGACTGCTGCAATCAACTGACCCTTGCGCAACACGACAAACGCACGGAACCAGGAGATCGGAAACGGAGCAGCCTGCGCTGATACGGCCGGAAGATTGAGAAAGCGCTAAGACGGAAAGGAGATTGTAAAAAGTTAATGAAACCCTTAAACCCTTAAGCCTGTTAGCAAACCCCTAAGCTTGTTTTCCCTTGTTAATCTTGTTTGCCGATACTTCCTGAGCTAATCAATGCAGCCTTCTGATGAGTTAATTAATGAACGAATGCCTTGGGAAACTGAACCATAAATATGAGTCTGTATTCAACAATAAACCAGAACTTTATTATTGATCATATTGGTCTGTGTGAGTTCTCCCTCGCTTCGGCACGGCAGGCCAGCCAAGTTTGGCCGACATAAAGGCCACCGTCAACCGTGTTTGGACCACTCTCGGAGTCAGGGAGGATGCGCATGTTTGTTTGCTGGACTCTCCGACTCCGAGAGTGATCTGAACATACTTTGCAGTGTTTCTTGTGCCGGCCAAACTTTGCTGGCTGAAGTGTTCCGACCTAACTCCAAGTTAGGATTGCGCCCTGAGTGAATGCCAGAAGTTGGCTTATACCAAGCCAGACCCTTGGCCCCTGTCACTCAGCATTGTCAACACGGACTAGTAGAGGCTCTCCAAGATTTCAGGCAGGGAAGTGGCTCTCTTGGCCTACTTGGCAACCTCTGGATGCAAATCATATGCTTTGTCATGGAGCCCTGTGCTCTCCACGGAGCCTGAGGAATTACCACAAATTCCTCCACTCCCTTCGCTCTGCAGTAGAGGCGTCGCTTCATTTCCCTGCTATCACACAAAGGAGATCTGCCAGGGCAAAAATTGCAAGGCGTTCACAGTCGTGGCCTAAAGATCTTACGAAGCATCTTTTATTTGGGTGTGAGCCTCATCAGTTTTGCATTTTGTAAACACCTCGAGTGTCACCTAAATGTTAAATAAACGGTCAACCGTTGGCCAATCAGAACTACAGGTTTACAGCATCCTCTGGACCGTTCAGAGAGCCCAAGGAGACTCAGACCTCCACAGTTCTGTCATCTTTTAATTAGCTGGTGCATATTTTTGGGGCAGAGAAAATTCTGCCTTCACTCTCCGCCAACACCGCCTGTCAGCAGCAAGGCCCATACAATCCACCCATTTTCTCACTGACTCCACCATCTCAGTTTGGCTCTAAAACATAGTGTCGTGACCTCTGAATCCCGTCTCTTCACAGATACAGAGTCTTCTATTAAGTGACATTTTATGGTTCTCCTCCAAGTATTGGGAAGGCCTGTTCATATCTAGTCCACACATCAGGGATTTAAGTTATGTTTGTTAACATTCCATTTCTTCATCCAATTTTCCCACAGTGTTGCCCAGCTGTTTTTAACCTGCTCCAGGAAACATTTCCTTGGAAGACTGCTGTCATCCTTCAAGGTATTTATAGTATACTAGCTTTTCCTTACCCGGCGTTGCCCGGGTATTTATTTATCCCAAGCTTCTATTAGACACAAAAAGGAATAAATTCTACCAATCAGCTCAGCGACCCCGAAAACTATGGATTCGACAGCGATGTCGGCCGTTTTCGACCATTTTCACGTGGGGTCCCCCACGCACCCCCACCCCCGGGGGTGCTGGGGGGGCCTGACCCCTGCAGTGTTTGTCGCCAGGCCTGCTGAGTTTGGTGCCAGTCGCTCCAGGCATTCCAGCAGGGCATGGTGGACATTTTGTTTCGCACGCCTTCTCATCTCCCATGCCCAGGGAGGACGAACCCGGACCCCAACGGCGTAGGGAGCCTCGCCGCTTGTCTTGGTGACCCCGGAAACTATGGATTTGATGCCGATATCAGCCATTTTCGATCATTTTTACGTGGTGCCCTCTGTGCACCCCCACCCCTGGGGGCGCTAGGGGTCGTACCCCCGCAGTATTTGGCGCCAAGCCGCAAGGCATACGCGTACCAAGTCTGGTGCCAATCTCTCCAGGCGTTCCAGCAGGGCATGGCGGACGTTTTGTTTTGCACCCCTTCTTGCCCCCCACGCCGAGGGGGGGCCGAACCCGGACTCCAACGGCATCGGGAGCGTCACCGCTCATCTCAGCAACCCTGGAAACTTTGGATTCAATGCCGATCTTAGCCGTTTTTGACAAATTTCATGTGGGGCCCCCTGCGTACCCCCACCCCTGGGGGCACTAGGGGGGCCTGACCCCCGCAGTGTTTGTCGCCAGGCCACAAGGCATGTGCGAGCCAAGTTTGGTGTCAATTGCTCCAGGCATTGCGGAGCCTATGCAGAACATACGTACACACAAACATACATACAAACGTACAAACACACATTCTCTTATATATATATATATATATATATATATAGAGAGAGAGAGAGAGAGAGAGAGAGAGAGAGAGAGAGAGAGAGAGATCTTGAGATCCACCAGGGTAGGGCCCAGTCAGGATTGGCCCTTAAAAGTGATGAGACGTGGTGGCACTGCGGGTTAAACCACTGCTGCTGGGCTTTCTGACTGGAAGGTTGGGAGTTCAACACCATGCAATGGAATGAGCTCCTGCCAACCTAGCAGTTCTAAAGCACCTAAAAATGCAAGTAGCTAAATAGGGACCACTTCAGTGGGAAGGTAACGGCATTCCGTGTGCTACGGCGTATAGTCATGCCGGCCACATGACCACGGAAGCTTGTCCTCAGGACAAACACCGGCTCTACAAGCTTAGAAACGGAGATTAGCACCGCCCCCTACAGTCGGTCATGACTAGACCATTCGGTCGTGGGGAAACGTTTATGATGAAAGATGAAACTGCATGAGGAAGGGAAAAGGCTGGTGTGGAACTGATACCAGGCAAGGAGGAGCTAGAGGAAAAGGAAGGTGGGCAAAGACTGGGTTTTGCTCCTTTGGGGCAGAAGAGAGGAGACTGTGCTGGATGGCTTCTAGTAGGAGGAACAGTGGACCACACAGCTGTCTCTCTCTCTCTCTCTTCCTCTGTCCCATCTTCTCTGCCACTTCCTCCCACCTCCTCTCTCCGATACACACTCTGAGTCCTCCTTCCAGCCATTTGGGGTATCTGCTCCAATCTTACTGTCTTGTGGGCTCCTCAGCCCCGACATCTTCCTGACATTCCTGCCTTGAGCAGCCTAATGAGGGCAAGAGGAGGCCGCACTTCCCTCTCCAGGCCCACCAGTAAAGATAAGCGCCCAGCTGGAGGCTGCTCTGCCCTGCTGCCCTACTCAAATAAGCGTATCTGGGAGTGGTGCACTGACATCATTGACTGAGTGGGCGCAAGAAGGGGGAGGCCAGGTCAAGGGGAGGGAGGGGAGCTGGTTTACAGGCAAAGGCCAGACCTCCTGGCTCAAAGAACACGACAGGCCCATCCCCATTGCGTTAGGCTCGCTCTCGCTGCTCACATGCAGGCACCTTGATCTGGCCTCAGAGCACTCTGTCAGCACTCAGGCTCTTCTCCAAGGGCTGGCATGGGGTTCCCGCTGCCATGGATGATCTCATCGCTGGCACATTGCTGGCTATGATGCAATGTCTTGTCTTTTATTAGCGCGTCCTTTCTTTGCAGGGAGAAACTTCCTGCTATAAATTCTGACAACCTCCACAATTTATTATCCCCTCTGTGGTGCTTCCTTCACTGCGACAATATGTGTTTACGTGTGTGTGTGTGTGTGTGTGTGTGTGTGTGTGTGTGTGTGAGAGAGAGAGAGAGAGAGAGAGAGAGAGAGAGAGAGCGAGAGAGACTAATTTCCTTTTCTGCTTCTTAGACATTAAAAATGTTCCTCATTCACAGTGCAATTCTATGCATGTCTACTTAGAGCTAAACTTGTTATTACATTTTTATCCTACTGTTCTCACAAGGCGCTCAGTAATATACAATATGTATTATATATAGTGCCATCAAGAGTGTTTTTTACGTAAAAAAAATAGAGGTCCCTACCCTAAGGGAATTCCATTAAACACTAGAAATTGTCACAAGGGAGATAACAGAGAGGAGGAGGAGGAGGAGGAGGAGGTGGGAAAGAAACAGAGGAAATCTAAGCTTCCTTACAGTAGGGACTAAGAATGGGGACTGAGGCCTGATGCCAAAGGCTTTCTGGAAAAGGTGAGTTTTAAGGAGGAATTTGAAGGCAGTAAGAGAGGGAGAATTCTGCAGGTGTTCATGGAGGTGGCTCCAGGCACAGGAGGCAGCAGGGGTGTAGCTAAAGAAGTGCAGGCAAGTGCAATTGCACTGGGCAACAAGCTTTAGGGGGGCAACAAGCTGAGCTTGACACTAGTGGCCCAAATGGTGAAGAGCTTGGTATGTATGAATAATACCATCATGTTCTATATCACTGGAAAGGTAATTCAATGCAGAATGCAACAAAACAAACCAGAGTGTAATATCTTTATTCTACCAAAAGTTATGGCTAAAAAGCCAGAGAAAACAAAAATACAACTGTGACATCACATCCCTGTGTTCCAGGGAAACAATTTGCACTCTGCACTGGGCTAACTTTCATTAGCTATGCCCCTGAGAGGCAGCAAGGGAAAAACGGCAGAGGGAGCAGGAGACTTTTGGGTGGTTGAGGACGTTGGAGCTGGAAGAGCAAAAGACCTGGGCAGGAATGTGGCAGGACAGCTGAGAGGTGGGGAGGTGAAGTCACGGAGGGCTTTGAGGAGCTTGCGTTGGATCTGGGTGTAGACAGGAAGGGTTTAAGGAGGGGTGTGAGGCGTTCTGTGTGACAAGCAAGATGAATGGCCTCAACAGCAGCATGTTGGATGGAGATAGTGAGCCAACGGAAGACCAGCAAGGAGACAGGTGATGGCAAGAGGCTGCCAGAGCATGTTTTTTTGGCTTTTGCTGGGCAGAGAGAAAGAGCTTTCTTCAGTACAGTCATACGAGTGTAAGGGCGCAATCCTAACCAACTTAAGGGCAAGGGTAATGCAGCTCTGAGGTAAGGGAACAAACATTCCCTTACCCTGAGGAGGCCCCTATGATTGCTTCCCGCCAACTGCAGGATGCGGCATTGGCCCAGCTATGTCGGTGCTGGAAAGCTGGTTAGGATTGCACTCTACCTCATGCAACAAAAGCTGCTCGTGAGGAGAACATTTGTATAGCGAAACCATTTTCCCCACAGGAACCCTGTTATAATTTCCAATTGGTCCCTGAGCCCTAAAATCCACCCCTGTGAGAAGCCTCTCTAGGTGCTCCTCTAATATCAGTTCTCTTGATCATGTTCCATGTGCCAAACTACACCACCAACGCTTGATGGTGCAACTTGCTTTCATTTATCTTGTTGCAGAAACATTGTTCTGACCGTTGACAGACAAGTTCATGCTGAGGCAGCTATCCTTGCAGCAGTCTCGTTTATGATATTTATGATACACCTTGCGGATGACTGGCAACCTCTGCCCATGTCTCGCAGCATGTGGGCACTGCACTTTGTAGTGGTTTAGTGTAGCAGTTCTCAAACTTTTAAGCAGCAGGACCCACTTTATAATGACAATCTGTCGGGACCCACCGGAAGTGATGCCAGTACCCTGGAAATGATGTCATGGCTGGAAGTGACATAATCAAGCAGGACCCCATTCGACAACGTCAATCAAGAGCCCATACGGCAACATTGAATTAAACTGCGTAAGTAACAGAGCAATCCTACGCACAAACACCCAACCTCAAGGGACTTGTGCCATGCCCCAAGTGCCTTGAACGTGCCAGTAGTTTGTGGCTACTCGAGGTAAGGGGATGATCAAGTGGGAGTTCCTACCACTCCATAGGTCAGAGACAGCAATTTTTGGTAAAGGCATGACCAAAAAAATGGCCAAAGCAGTGGGTGGGAAAGGTTGCCCAGAGCTGGAGATTGAAGATGAGCCTCACTTTTGTCCTCACAACAGCCCTGTGAAGTAGGCTGCATTCAGAGCCCAGTCCTACCCAACTTCCGTGCAGAAGTGCAATGGCCTGCAGAGGTCTTTCGTTCCTTTGCCCTGAGGTAAGCTCATGGCAGCCCGCAAGGTCTAACATTGCTGGCACAAGTCCACGTGGACCCATGAAGACAGATTGGGCATGGAAAGAGGGTGAGGATATGATGGTGCCACTGCCACTGAACCCACCTTGTTCCTGGGCTCAATTCACTCTCTCCCCTGCTGACTCTCCCCTTCTGCCCACCCCTCGCCACCACCCCTTTCCCACCTCCCATGCAGTCCCCAGTCTGTCAGACCAAGCATCTCACTGCTTCTGGTGGCAGCCAGGTCACCCTCTCTGGTGTGTTGTGTTGGTGACAACCAGGAAGCATCGTTTCAGCAGTGTAACTAGTGGATAGGATTGGGCTGTAAGATACCACCCAGTGGGTTTGTGTCTGGTTGGAGATTTGAACACAGGTCCCGTGTTGCAGGAGGCACTGTTACTGCAAGGTGACTGTGTTATGAAGTTCATTTATTTACACAAATTGCAAATGTTGTTTGCTTCCTCCCTTCCAGTCAAGAGTCTGGGATGGTATAAAAAACGAATTGTTGACCACAGAGAAGGGTAAGATCTTGTGCTGAGAGATCTCACCCTCCCAAACTTCTGGGAAACTCACTTGCAGGTACACATTGCATGCATATCTATTTTAAACTTGTTTACGTTTTCCCTGACTCCATGAGGACTGGAAGCCTGGGCCAGAGTCCAAATATTCTGTGTATACGACACAGGGATGTATGCATTTCCTTATAAAAAACATTCTTGAACTTCTTCCCAATACAACCCTCCCCAAAGAAGTATGGGATTTGCAACTTCCTGTACTAATTATATGGCAACTTTTGCATGAGACGGTTTCATTCTCGGTGTCTATGGTCACAAACATGAAGAAAATTGGGAAATTGTACCATGACCACTTAAGGATGCACACTTAAGGGACACGGTAAAGGGACACGGTTAAGTATGTTTGGACCACTCTCTGAGTCAGAGAAGCCAGTACACAGACATGTGCCATCCTTCCTGACTCCAAAAGTGGTCCAGGTGCGCTTTATAGTGGCCTTTGTGCCGGCCAAACTTTGCTGGCCTAACTGTGCCGGCCTAACTCCAGTTTAGGATTGTGACCTAAATTACATAAGGAAATAGTATATAAGGAGGGTATAAGGAGAACTTCCATCCTCTCCCAAGCATATTTTCAGGACCCCATAATCACAACTCACTGAATTTACTTGGGGGGGGGGAACTGTGGGTTTCCCTCCTTTAAAATTATTCTCAGGAGTGACTGCTGATTGTGACATTAGCATCGTGTCACTGAAGACCATTGGTGAAAGAAAAATGAAACATTACTACAATGATAGATGAATTTGTTTTGACGTTTCACGAAGGCTGCCAACCAAACAGGTTTTGACCAGTCTGCCCTGTTTTCCAGAGCTTTTCCTGTCTACTGCTGGTTGAGGCAATATAAAAACCAGTTGCCAGCTGGCTTTAGGCCTGGCATTGTCTCCCATCCAGTGAGTAGATTCAGCAGTTGGCAGAAACAAAGATGGTGACCCTGGGCCCTGCTATTGTGAAAAAAAACAAATATACCCCAAGATCCTCAGGACTGTGAAAAGCCAACCAACCCTAATGCTGGAAAGATGTCGCAAGTCAATCGTTTCTTCATCCTACTATTGTTCTGGGCTAACAAGCCCAGTGGAATTTTCTATGTATTCTTGGTAGGTAGCTTATGATCTCTCAGAAAGTTGAGTCATTGGAGCTTCAGTTAGTCATGGTGTTGCCACACCTGCTCAGGAACACATTGGAATGGGCACAAATGGGTACCCAAACAGACACATTAAGGGCACAATCCTAACCAGCTTTCCAGCACTGATGTAGCTGTGCCAATGGGGCATGTGCTGCATCCTGCAGTTGGGGGGCAGTCACGGATGCCTCCTCAAGGTAAGGGAATGTTTGTTCCCTTATCTCAGAGCTGCACTGCCCTTATCCCGGTGCTGGAAAGTTGTTTAGGACTGCGCCCTAAAGCATCTTTGCTATTGGGATGCACTTGGGGGGAATGGATATTTTAGAGGAAAAAACAAGGGAGAAACTCCAAAGGGTTCAAATCACAAAATACATTGAGAGCACAATCCTAACCTGTTCCCAAACTCATTTGACTGGCAGCTCCTTGACCTACTGGGTCATTGGCCACAACCCCCCATTGGGGCTGCAATCCTATACATCAGTGCTTCTCAAACATTTTAGACTGGGACCCATTTTTTAGAATGACACTTGTGTTGAGACCCACTGGAAGTGATGTCATTAACCTGGAAGTGATGTCATAGCCGGAAGTGACATCATCAAGCAGGAAGTCCCGCAAACTTACATTCTGGGACTCAAGCAATTGTACAACCATGAAACATTGGACAGAAAGCAAGATGAGGACAAAATATTATGTAAAAGCACTGAATTAAAAACAAAATTTAAAAACCTCACTTAAAAATTCAAACACAACAGGAATGTGGCAAAAGTAAGGTCTGCAGTTTCCAAGATGGCTGCTCCCAGCTTTCCGCGTCCCACCTGACATCAGGCTGCGACCCACCAAATTGGGTCCCGACCCACAGTTTTAATAACTCTGCGGTACATTGTATAGGGTGGTCATTTTTCACAGGGATTTCATGGCTTCCCTAGCTGGTTTCTGTGGCTCCTCAGGGAGCCACTGCCAACAATTTGGGACCCACTGCCAGAGACCGACATGTAACCCTTTGTTTATCTGAAACTTGTTCCAGCCTCTTTTCTTTCCAATTTGGATCTCAGGTTAGGTCTCTTGTTTCCTGTAGGTTCCTGAGGGTTTAACTCACCGGCCTTTCTGGAAATAATTGGGCCAAGTATCCATTATTATAAATAAATAATTATTGTTCCATCCTTATCTAACAAAAGAACTTCATTGCTGTTCATGGCAAGAGCAGGGCAAATTCAATCAAGGGTTTGGGGAGAGGAAATTGCTCATTAGCGTCCATTGCTCTGCCCTGCCACCAAATGGCTATTTTTGACCTGCACAAAGCTCCGCCATAGCTTAAGGGTTGATCATGCGCTCTGGATGTGATCTGGAAGTTAGATGGTGTTATTTTTTTCCAGATTAGCGAATTGAAAGGCAGAAAGCGGTGTTATGTGTTTTTATTTTAAATTCTCATTCCAAGTTCTCAGTGTTATTAATTCTAAATGCTTTAAAACTGTACTAATTAGATGCTGTAGATGATATAGAGCCCAATCCTATCCAACTTGCTAGTGCCAGTGCATCCGTACCAATGGGGTATGCACTGCATCCTGCAGTGGGGGTGCAGTCAAGGAGACCTCCTCAAGGTATGGGGACATTTGTTCTTTGACCTTGAGAATGCATTGAGGTTACATCAGCACTGGAATGTTGGATAGGATTGGGCTTGTAGCGTCAGCAGATGCAGCCACAGTATTATTTCGAATTAGAAAAGTAACCTATTTTAAGGCAAAATCCTAACCATTCCCTTGCCTTGAGGAGGTCTCCGTGGCTGCCCCTCAACTGCAGAATGCAGCACATGCCCCATTGGCACAGCTATGTCAGTGCTGGAAAGTTGGTTAGGATTGTGCCCTTCATTTCTGGAAAGTATCTTAAACTGCACCCCCACTGCAGGATGCACCACAAAATATGGTGTTTTGTATTATTATTCAGATATTTTAACACAAAAATAGAAGAATGTGTCACATTGCATGGCTGGTCTTTTGCCTCTTACTGCGGGGTGGCAGGTGTCTGGGGTTCCTGTGCAGACCACTGGATACCACCTCAAGTACCATTGATAGTACGTGTACCACTGGTTGAAAAAGCTGATCTAGGGCCATTAGAGGTTAAACACCCGCTCTCGAAATAACCACACCCCGTTTTGTATTTGTATTAATACTGCAGTATAATTACTGTCATTATTAAACTCCCCATCAATAAAAAAGTGCTTGATTAATTAATTGATTGATTGATTGATTGATTGATTGATTGATTGAACATGGTAGGAGTATGGCACTGAAGACACAGTGTTCCCTGCTGGCAAGGCATTTACGCCAGAGACTATGGCCTAGTAGTTTAATGAGGCTTAGCAACTTGGCAACGTATCTGAAGGGATTTCGAAAGATGAGGATTAAGATGAGAGGCTTGGAGACTTCTAGGTAGTATTAAACGAATGATCTAATTTTGTATTTTCTTCTCCGACATATGATTACTCTTTATGTTTTGTTACATAACCGAGGCCTGATGCAAAGGATGAATCAATTCTGAATCATTTCCTGAGCAAAATTTTTCTCTATTGAAGGAAATACCTCGTAAGCTTAGATATCACAAATAAAAGCCTGAGGGAAACTGGGAGAAACTACATTGGCATATGAAACTAACTATGGATTTGTTCGATGGAACGAATTCATTTTGAGGAAGCAATTTCTAATCCACTGGATTCTTGATTAATTTATGATCTAATCTCCAATGCACGTGCTGAACTAATTTCTTATTTAACGGATAAATGAGGATTTTCTGAGTTACCTGATGAATTAATTCCTGGTTAACTAACTCCTTAACAACCTGTTAAATTAGGGCGCAATCCCAAACTGGCGCTGGCTCAGCCTAAGTTGGCCTGCCCAGCACTGTAGCAAATGTCCTGTAAGGCACATCTGAGCTGAAGAAGAGGGTGCTGGGCTGCTGTGAGGAGTTCCCAATAAGCTGTCCCCGTGCCAGCGGAGTTTGGCTGGCACAGAGGCTTAGGGAGGGCAGGGGAAAGATGGGACGGAGGCGGAATAAAGTGAGGGAGGGCAAAGAGGGCTCCCTTGGCTCCCATGGGCTGGCTGGCTCATGGAGGGGAGCGCAGATTCGGCCCTTAGGCTGGATCCTAACCCCCATTCCTGACCAATCGACCCTGATTTGCACCAGCAATTTCGCTAAGACAGATCCAAGCAGCCCCAAATATCCCCTTACCCCAAGGTAAGCTTCAGCTGTTGCCTAACCTGTGTAGGATGCAGCGCAGGCCTGCCTGCCTGCCTGCCTGCCTGCCTGCTCCAATGCAGGTTAGGATCAGGCTGCCCATTTTTGAACTACACTAGACTTTTAGCTTTCTGAGGAATTAATTATTGAATTAATAAAACAGGCTTGATCTACTGACACATTACTTTTTGATCTAACTCTCGATTGACGGGGATTATCAAGAGTGTGATGAATTGATTGTTAGTTTATTTGATGTATGTTTATCTATTTAATGGCTTGAGTCAGCAATTTTCCGCCTTTTCGTCTCATGGAACACTGACAATGTGCTAAAATTGACAAGGCACATCATTGGTTTATTGACAATTGGCAATGCTGTGCTGCCAGGACATACTTGGGGGTTCCCATCTCCCAAACTCCCATGGCACAACTGTGGACCATTCATGGCACATCAGTGCGCTTTGACACACTGGTTGAGAATCACTAGTTTAAGTTTACTATATTGGAATGTGCAGCAGGTTGTTCATTTCATTATCTGTTTAGTGAGTGGTTGGAGGATTGGTGATTTCCTAGATCCTGGAGGTGTGCATAGGTTCAGCATAGGTGAGATCATTACTTCACCAGGATGGTGTAGTGGTTCTGGAGTTGCTCTGAGACCAGGAAGATCCAGGTTCAAATCCCGACTCAGCCATGTAGCTTTCTGGGTGACCTTGGCCAATTACTCAGCCTTGCCTACCTCACAGGATTGCTGTGAGGAAAATAGGAGGGAAGGAACCATGTACACTACCCTGAACTTCAAGGAGGAAGGGCAGTAGAAAAATGTGAAAAATAAATAAAAAGTAAAGCAGCCCTGTGTACTACTTTTGCCAGATGCAGGGGAGTAGCAACAAGATGCTGGTATCTACTTATTTTGTGTGCTCCCTGAGGCATCTGGTGGGCCACTGTAAGAGACAAGAAGTTGGACTAAGTGGACCTTTGGCCTGATCCAACGGGGCTCTTCTTATATTCTTAAGGCTGAGATTGGGTTGCAAGTTATTATTTACCTCAGAATTTTACCTCAGAAATTTACCTCAGAATGTGAGATACAAGGGAGTGGCAACAAGATGCAGGTATCTAGTTGTCTTGTGTGCTTCCTGAGGCATCTGGTGGGCCACTGTGAGAAACAGGAACTTGGACTAGATGGGCTTTTGGCCTGATCCAGTGAGGCTCTTCTTATGTTCTTACGTTCAGTAGGAAAGTAGGATTAGAAATATCCAAAAATAAGCAAAAATGGAAGGGAAGCAAGGACTCTTGCCACAGAGAGTAAAGTATTCAGCCCACCACAGGTGAAAGAAACAAATTTACCTCAAAGAGGTCTTAGTGGCTTGAAACTCTAATGAGGTGCAGCACATGCCTCACTGGCATGCCTGCGTCGGCGCATGAAGAATTAGATAGTATAGGGAGCTGAGCTGCCCATCACGAAGCACTCAAACCTCTGCCCCAAACAAGGAGCAGTCATGCTCTGCCTCAGCTGGATTGTCCCCTCCCCTCCCCACCACAGAGCCATTAGCCCCAGTTGCCCTGTGAGGGATAAGGAGGTGGGGAGATGAAAACATTGGCGTAGGCAAGTGTTTGATAACCTAGTCAGGTTTCTCATGTAATATCATAGCTGTTGAGTTAGCTGTTAACGTCTTGGTGAATTTATTATTGTTCATATCGTTCATCCAATGAACAAGTGAGAAAATTGATCAGTGTATGACTTCCTGGTGTTCTGGATGTAATAATAATTCTGGAGAAGTCATCTGAGTTCACCGTCTTTTCCAGATTACTGGGGTGTTGCTGTCAGGCCAATTAAGTATATTTTTGAAGGAGCAAAAAAAAAAAAAAAAAAAAAAAACCTGAATGAAGTTATTGTCAGACCTTGAAAGGCAGCTGGGGAAAAGAAATAAAAATTAAGAACAAGAACAAGACAGGAAAATGTATCCACTACTAACCTATCAACTAAACAGAGAAGTTAATACCTTTCATTGAAGAAAGATGAAACCAGTGTGAGAGAGAAAAATGAGAGATGTTGAAAGAAAGGGAGAAGCCCAGTGATGTCATTCAGGGGGAATGGACCAGGACGGGCGTTCCGGATCCTAACGGGCTCCGTGGCTGGTTCCGGGTTCCCGACAAGTGCCAATCAAAAGTGAGTTCCTGTTCCTAAATCATTTGAATGACACCACTGGAGAAGCCTATACATGTCTACTCAGAATTAAATTTCATTTACACAGGAGTTCAGGCTCCTGCTAAACGTAGCATTTGGACCCCCCTAAGAATGCCACGGACTTAAACCAATCAATTTAGAAGACAAAGGGCCCGATCGTAGCCCACTTTCCTGCACTGATGCAGTCTTCTCAATGGGGCATGTGCTGCTTCCTGCAATGGGGACGGGAGCAGGGTGACTAGATGTCCTCTTTTTCCAGGAAGTGTCCTACATTTCAACCTTTCGTCCTGGGTAAATGTCAAAATGTCCTAAATTTCAAGGCTGACAGGGGGTGCCCGCATCACTTGCTTGCGTGTTTGACCTTTGTTCCTTGGTTCATTGGGTTGCATTAAAGGAGGACAAGACACCCTAAAATCTATATATGTCAGTGTTTTTAGCTTTTATTTTGTAATGTCCTACATTTTTCTTGAAATGTCCTACATTTCGATGTGCTTGGTCCTCCTTTGTGGTTATGACATCTGGTCACTCTGGACGGGGGTGTCATGGAGGCAGCGGCGTCCTTCAGCCGGAACACTGGGCGGGAGGAACAGGTGAGTGGCAGCCCGCCCATTGCATACCGCTCCGTTTTGCCGTCTTCCCCGCCCCCGCGGGGGCGGGGAAGATGGCAAAACGGAGTGGTACGCAACGGGTGGGCTGCCGCTCACCTGTTCCTCCCGCCCAGCATTCTGGCTGAATGACGCCGCTGCATGGAGGCCTCCTCAAAGTGAGGGAACGTTTGGCTGCATTGGCACAGGAAGTTGGATAGGGTTGAGCCCTAACGTTACTGTTGATTCAGTTGGGATTCTCAAGGGGAATTTTCCAATAAGGACAGGGTGCCGTCCTACACGGGCAGCCCTGCATTCCTTTCCTGTTCCTGTGGCTGGGCTCTGCTCATCTTAGCAGGTTTCTCAGTTAGTGTCTTAAGGATATTTTGGCACTTCTTTGTGGGAGAATTAATCTTTTCTGGGAGGAGAAGCTGAAATCTCAGCCAAATCAAAGGGTGGAGGAGGCAGAATCTTCACTCGACAGGACTACTCTCGAAGCAGCCAACCACAAGCGAGGCTGTAATCTTCTAGCCACAGAGACCAGGCCTGGGTGTGTGCGCGTGTCTGTGTGTGTATAGCCGAAGCCACCATTGTGCGGAACAATTTAGGTTACATGCATTTGGATTCAGCCAGCAGTTTGGGAAGAACCACAAGCACAGCTGGAAGAATACAGGGCCGGAGCCAGGTATCTAGTTGTCTTGTGTGCTCCCTGAGGCATCTGGTGGGCCACTGTGAGATACAGGAAGTTGGACCTGATGGGCCTTGGCCTGATCCAGCAGGTCTCTTCTTATGTTCTTATGAAGCAGAGATGCACGAATGACTTGCAACTCAAGCTCAGTGACTCCAGCCCATCCCTGGTACTACTACATGAGCTGTGTACATGTGTTTCGACCAAACGAATTGTGATTTGAAGGCACTTTGATACTTGGAGTGGGGGAAGAGAGTGAAAGAGAATGCTGAGGGAAGGAATCTCTCCTTCTGTGGATTGGATTCTGTGGAGGAGGACAAGTAAGATGGGAGATGGCCGAGATCATGCTGAGTTGAGAGAGGCCAGTGTAGTGATTTTCAACCTTACTCAACTCACGGCACACTGACAAGGTATTAAAATTGTCAAGGCACACCACCAGTTTTTTAATTACATTAAATTATTACATTACAATTGTTACGTACAATTAGGTTAATTTAATTTATAATTTAATTAATACAATTAACAGCACAATCCTAGTGTGCCTCATGCGTTGATGCGACATCATCACGTCGACGCAAGGGGCAGAGTGCAGCACCCCCGGGTCGGCGCTCCAACTCTGAGGCCGACGCTGCTCGCAGTGCCAGCTTCAGAGCGCTGATGGCAAGTCTCCCTTGCGCCGACTGAAGATGGTCAGTGCAAGGGATTCTCTGTCCCGTTTTGGGACGGGAATTGGTGGGAGGAGGGGAGGCGGGAGGCGGGACCTGGGCGGGCTTGGGAGGTGGCCGTATGGCCACTTCCTAAGCCCGTCAGCGAGGCTGCGAGGTCCCAATTCGGGCTGCACGGTCTCCTTGGATTTGTGCCCGCTCTTTAGTGGGTGCAGATCCGAGGAGCACATAGGGGAGGCTGGAGCCTCCCCTAAGGTAAGGGAGCACATGCTCCCTTGCTTGCTCCTCCCCAACCCAGAGTTGGATATGGCGCTGGCCGGCCAGCCAGCCTTACCATTCCGGCGCTGAGTTGGATTGCACCCTAAATCATTACATGACCGTTCAAGAAATTTACAAGGTGAAATCCAACTGAACTTGAATAGATCTTTCTCATAAAATTACCTTCAGGAACTCTACCACTGGAGAGGAAAGAGGGAAATGTATGTTGTTTCCGGAAAGGAGGAACAGTATTTTCAAGTTGGTTGGTTACATTTTTATCAGAAGTGCCAGAATGTGTTGGCAGAGGTCAGACTGGGCATGTGGTGTACTCCCACTCCTACTTCGCTCGCTCGCTCGCTCTACTTCACTCGCTCGCTCGCTCTCACCCACAGAGCAGCTCCCGCCTGGAGCTCCTTCGAGCTTCTCCAGCCGCCCAATCAGCATGCAGGGCCGGCAATGGCTGCCTCATCCTCACACAGCAGCAGGAGCTTCAAAGTGGCAGCTTCTGGCCTCTTCTCAGCACGCTGCTGCATGAGGCGCAAAGCGGCAGCTGCCAGCCCTTTGGCTGACCGCTTCTTTGACTTGTGCAGCCGTGGCAAGGCAGCCGTGGCACACCTGAGGCCCGTTCGCCCCACACCAGCGTGCCACAGCACTAGCACTGGGCCAGTGGGCTAGGGTTATTAGGTGTTTTACCTAGTAGGGCAAGCACAAGTTTAGGAAAAACACAGAGAGAGAGAGAGAGAGAGAGAGAGAGAGAGAGAGAGAGAGAGA